>JAOQGH010000023.1:102546910-102568161 GCA_025769975.1 Gallinago jamesoni | reverse complement strand
TCCCTGGGCAACCTGTTCCAGTGCTCCACCACCCTCATAGTAAAGAACTTTTTCCTAATGTCTAATCTAAATCTGCTTTTCTCCGGTTTAAAGCCATTACCCCTTGTTCTGTCATTGCCGGCCTTTGTAAATAGACTCTCCCCAGACTTCCTGTAGGCCCCCCTGAGGTACTGGAAGGCTGCTATTAAGTCTTCCTGGAGCATCCTCTTCTCCAGGCTGAACAACCCCAGGTCCCTCAGCCTGTCCTCATAGCAGAGGTGCTCCAACAATTTATAAATATTGTTCAGGGAATGTAATTTTTTTTCTTTCTCTTGTATGAGTGTTGCTTCACTTGCACTTCCTGCTTGAACCAGTGACCATCATAATGTTAACCCTGGACAAGCAACATGCACCTTTCAGCGCAACCAGCCAAGAGTGCTGCCTTGCATGATGGACTCAGATGTATGGCAGGAATAGCATTTACCTGGCCTGCTGGCTGTTCTCAGGTATGTCTCTGATGGGAAAGAGTTTATCTTTTTAGGGAGCATTCACTAGAGCTAATGGACAAAAAACAAGTCTTGCCAACTGCACTGAGTGTTCGTGTCTGAAAAATCCAGAAGAGATTGTGTGGTTTCACACAACACTGCCAAATGGCATGTTAACATATAGGAGATGTGAATACCCAGTGATATCAGAGCCCACATTAGAGACCTGTAAAGTCCATTGGTAGAAAAAGGAAAATGCTCATCAGACTGCTGGCTTCACTGTTGTCTCTGAGTGCTTTTTTAAGAGAGGACCAGCAGGACTAAAAAACCAGATGTATTACAGAATCATAGAATCATAGAATCATAGAATGGTTTGGGCTGGAAGGGACCTTAAAGATCATCAAGTTCCAATCCCCTACCATGGGCAGGGACACCTCCCACTACAGCAGGTTGATTTTTCCTTGCCATAGCTTTTCTGATGGTGTTTTAAAAAACTGATATTGTAAGTTTTCTCATTGTAACCTGAATGACATTAGGGACATGTTAATTTTCACATATCATGCTTTTGATACACATTTTCCTTAATACCAGTATTGCAAAGTTCAGTTAAAACATAGTAAGGTAAAAGGTATAAATCTTCAAGAACCAAAGGTAAATTATGCTCCTAATGGCAGGCGGTTTGCTGTCTGTCACCACCCTGAGGTGTGAAACTTCCTATTTCTCGTTACAGATCCCATTCAGTGTAGTATCAGATGATCACAATCAAACCTGTTGAAACAGTCATACAGTATTACTGTGATACCCGTGTTCACCTTCAGGGTTGAAGAGGGTATTGCTCTCGAAAGTAGTAACATGCAATAATATGGGAAGAATACTCAAGGGCAAGAAGTAATTGCTGAACACTGTGGAAAAAACCTGATTTGTAAAAAAATCTGTGTATAAACTGGAATAATTCATTAAAACAGATGTATAGATATTTTCCAAAGTGGCTTCCTAACCTGGGGACGTTCTATTTAAGAGTTGAGCTTCTGTGATTTAAATTTATTTTCACAGAATCACAGAATGGTTGAGGCTGGCAGGGACCTTTGGAGACTTGTCCACTCCAAATCCCTGCTGAAAGCAGGATCAGCCAGAGCAGGTGCTCAGGGCTGTGTCAAGTCAAATTTTTAAGTAACAAGACTCCACAACTCCTTTGGGCAGCCTGTTCCAGTGTTTGACCATCTTCACAGTAAAAAATGTTTGAGTTCTTTTTTCCCTTATATTTAAATGGAATTTCCTGTATTTCTGCTTGTGGACAATTGCCTCTCATTCTTTCTCTAGGCACCACTGAGAAGAGTCTGGATTTGTCCTCTTTTCACCCCCCCTTCAGGTATTTATATGCATTAATTAGGTTCCCCCCAGACTCTTCTCTTCTCCAGGCTAAAAAGGCACAGCTCTCAGCCTTCTTTCAGAGGAGAAATGCTCCAGACCCTTAATCTTCTTTGTGGCCCTCCAGTATCTCCATGTCTCTCCTGTACTGGGGTTCCTGGAACTGGACCCAGCATTCCATTTGTTGCATCACCTGCACAAAGCAAAGAGGAAGGATCACCTCCCTCGACCCACTGGCAATGCTTTTACTCATGCAGCCCAGGCTGCTGTTGGCCTCCTTTGTTTCCAAGCTGCATTGCTGGCTCATGGTCAGCTGTTGGCAGCTCTCAAAACCAAAACCAGTTACCTGTATAGAAGTGTTTGGATCTTCTGAATCTTCTGAATGAGCCACTTGAACTGGTCTTTCCTTCATCTTTTTTTTAGGCAGACATCCCGGATGTGTTCCAAATTAATAATTATTTATAGAAGGTGTAGTGGCTTCACGAGGAAAACTTGAGATTTATCCCAGAATACTGTGTATCTTATTAGTCTGTGATCTGGCATTAGGGCATACTGCATCATGTGAATGAAGTATTAGAAAGCAAATTACCTAACTGAAATAAAATTGTTGTCTTGCAATGTGATAAAAAAATATTTTCTCATTTTTTTCCTAATTAGAAAAGTCATCGTTAACTATCTTTTGGGTGAAGATAGTGTGTCTCGATAAAGTGTGTCTCTTTGGAAGCTAAGGAGTTCGGTGAAATTAAGAATTTGACAGTTACACGCAGGCACATAAAGAAGAAATACGTGACATAACTTTGCTGAAAACTAAATGTTTGGCTTTTAGAAATATAAAGGGTCAAAGAACCACAATATTCTTTCAGTATTCTTTCATTTCCTAAAAGTTAGTCACTTTATGGTAATACTTTAAATCTGAACAAATTGGAAAAAAAATACTTATTAAAAGTAAGGATTATGTTAATAAAATTATTTGATTGGGTTATTTATGATTTAATGCTGATGGTGTTGATTCCTTCCCTTTTGTTTGAACTAAAGTGTGTTTGTATTGATTCTGAGAGGAAACTGAGGTGTTTGAGCACAGGCAGGTGTGTGTTGGTGATTGATTTCATACTGTTTCTGCTTTTTGGACTTGAAACAGGCAATAATGAACTCCTCCCAATTCCACTGTAAGCTTAGGCCAGGGCTTTGTACAGCCCACTCATCACACATAATGATATGGGGCGATTATGTGATATAGCTTGCTGCCCATAAGGAACAACAGGGACAATATTCACATTTTGGTTTTGAGTCTCAGGCTGAATCTAAATTGCATAGAAGGAAAGTTTCTCCTCATCTGATTCTTAATGAACATCATAGCTTCTGGAATTTATGCCACAGTACTTAAAGGTGGTAAATTTGATTACATTATAAATATCTTCCTAGAATGTTCATTGCCCCTGCTACTTAAATATGTTTCTATTTTCCCAGAAAATAACGCTTGTGGGTAGTACTCTGTAGTACTCCTGAGTTGTGTTACATCATTATTTTTCATTGATGTACTTGTGTAGCATGTAAAACCCAGAAAGATTAGATATGGTCTTAAAAATTCAAATTAATGAGTCAAGGTTCATGATCTACAGCGTATGAAGAATTTATTTTTTGCCCCCGTTACTACTTGGTAATACTGTAGGGCTTTAAGAAGAGTACAAAGGCATTTACAATCTTCACATTGCTAATGCAGGCATCTTTGAAAGGTGCCCTTCATAAGCAACACTCACAGATGAGACTGCCCTGTGAATTCTTATGCTGCCCTTCTCTAACTTTGCCTGTAGGAAAGCCATATTCTGTCTACAAGGTACAGAGGTCAGGGACAG
Organism: Gallinago jamesoni; assembly: GCA_025769975.1. Taxonomy (NCBI): domain Eukaryota; kingdom Metazoa; phylum Chordata; class Aves; order Charadriiformes; family Scolopacidae; genus Gallinago; species Gallinago jamesoni. The sequence goes on along the minus strand of JAOQGH010000023.1, from coordinate 102,564,476 downwards.
GTTAGGAATACCATGAGTCTCACACTTTATGTTTACAGGCACTTCTGTCATTGTTAGCCATGTTGACTTTGCAGCCCCCAGAGATCTGTGTGTAACAAGGTTCCCAGACGCCTCATCCCAGCAGCCATATGCTTTTGACATCTGAATATGCAAGGAAGACCCCAATTTATCTCATGCCTTCAGAGAGTTCCAACTTTTGTAGTGCCTGTGAGACCAGCATTTGTTGCTATGACACTGGACTACAGTTAATCTTGCTTGCCAGCTCAGTAGTTTCATGCTTTGCTCCATAAAAAGCATTGAACCGTATTTGCTGAAAAATGCTTTTCTGTCTGGCTTGAATGGAAATTTTTTCTCTCCTGTGGAGAGTTCTTTCTTTTACTTCATCATCTAGAAGGAAACCAACCTCTTAAGAGCATCTCTTAAGAGATTCTGAGCACACAAAATGGGCCTTCTTCAGCCTATGTTCTTCGAATGTTGTTTTTCTTCCACCTAAGTCTGTCTATGATACAACTTGGTGTTTGAAAAGGGACAACTGGACAGGATTAAATCCTCTGTATCCTTCTCTCTTGTGTCCTCAGGGACAGTATATGTATTAAAGTGCAAACCAAGCCTGCTCCCCCAGACCTGTAGAGTCTAGATCCTTCTCAAAATTTCTTGCTCACTTTATCTTTCCAATGATTCTGTGGATAATTCTCACCATTTTACTAATCTTAACATTAGTTTTAATCTAGATAGCTTCTCTCTTTAGAGAAGATACTCAGTTATCCAAACAGCAGCAGACGTTCTTCTTCACTCAAGAGCTAGAAGTGACTTGTTTTGTGTTTTGGGCTTGCATGTTACTCATTGACAAGACAGTAAAGAGGGAAGGCATATGACTGAAATCAAAGATGCTCTAGAAGACTAGGGAATTACAAGTCAATTTGTCAAATGCTTCTTTTATTGGCTCTACATAAAAGTAGTATTTTTAAGATACATGTCTTATAACCAGGCCCAGAATAATGCTGAAAGTATTTCAAAGGGTTTTGGCCTTGTGTTTCTTAAAGACCTCACTATGCAAACCTTTATAGATGCTTTCCAATGCTTCCAGAAAGTTGTCTTTATATCAGTGAGTGCTCTTGAAGTCTAGCTCAGTCACATACAAATGGGCAATTCTTGAAGGAGGTCTGCAGGGAGACTGTTAAAGATAGTTAACCATCCCCGATAAAGAAATATGTTTTATGCAGAGGTGTTTTTTCAGTCATTCTAAACATGCTTATCATTTGTCATGACATTTCAAACTTGCTAAGAAGGGAATAAAATTCATAGCAGGACCAACACTCCTGTCTGACTAACACTGATTTCTATTCCAGTTTTGAATGGCATTTTCTTTAGATATCAGATAAAGGGTCAAACCTAGGGTATGCGTCAGCTGCATGGAATGTGGTCCTCCATATTTCCAGACAATGACTGCATCCATGCTACAGATGGATGGAGCATGAGTTGGAATTTGATCAAAATATTTTCTACAGAAAAGGACACTACAAAAGACCTACTAAATTATAAAAGCAGTTGAAGGATGTTTCATGGGGACTTGACAGATTAAAAGCTGATGGCACTACTGTCACAGTCTCAGTGGAAATCCAGCTTGATCTCATTAACAACAAAGAGCTAGAGACACACAAGAACAGTAATGAAAAGCAATGATTCAGAATGCAATGGAAACTTATTTAGATGCCAGGGCTGCTTCTGTATGCACAGGACAAACACAAACCCTGAACAGGAGAAAAATCCATTATAATGTAAGAGATGAATGAGTTAATGTAACTCAGAGTTTAGAATCTTTTTTGAAGCATTTAAGAAACTGATTTCTGCAGTAAATCTCTATCGACAAGGGACTTTGTATCATAATAAGTTGTATCAAAATCATGAGAAATTGCAAGAGGAAAATCTCAAAAGTCCAGATGGTTGAATTTAAAATGTTTTAAATTTTTAAAAGATTTTCACTCCTGTCCATCCAGCTCAGACTCAAAGTGAATGCATTTTTACATTCTCTGGGTGTTATAGATGAGATAACTTCTTAATAAGCTGACTACTTAACCCCCCAAAAAATATTTGGCAAAAGAATACAATCTTTTCAATTTTCATGCATGATGTAAGACTGTAAATTTTAACCACTCAATATGAGAGCAACTCTGTAAGTGTGTGCTGATGCTTTACATTTTAGTATGATAAGTACTTTCTGATATTTTAGAAAGAAAATATTATTAAAGAGTAATTCCTTCCTTTGAGGGGTTTTGTATGTTTCGTGTGTGTGATATGCCTTTGCTTGTTTCTTTCTCCCCGTGAGAACACAGTTGTGATTATTAGGTTTTATTTCATTTAGCAGTCCTAAAATGAGATTTTATAGGAAAAATTAGAAATCAATATCTACTGAACATTATTTGAAATATGCAGCTCTAAAGATGAAGCCTAGTTGTCTTATTTTGTGACCAAGAAAAAGAAAATATAAAATGACCATCCCAGGTAAAAGACTTTCATGTAAAATTTTGAGATTGAAAGCTGAACTAGAGATCAAGGATGACTTCTAGTGGTTTTTAATTTTAAACAGTCCTCCTTTTGTGGTGCTTTAAGATTTCATGTGGATTTCCAACATTACCTTATAAAACTTTAGCTTTATATTATAGCCATAGTAGGCTTTATTCTGTTCATAAAAAGGTATTTCTGAAGTTCCTAGATTGATTCATTAAGCCTCTTAATTGATCTTTTCCATGAACTTTTAAAAAAATGCATCAGAGCTATACAGCTCATAATGCAATAAGATCACTGGCTCTCACCCTGATCAGTCCTGTCTTACTGTTGCTTTAATGGCCACCAGCCAGTATTTGTTTCATTAGGGTATAACTTCTCGAATAGGACATTTTAGGTTCTTGTGTTTGTCCTCTAGTTACTGGGTACTCTTAGTATGCAAAGTAAAAAAAAAAAGGAAAAAAACCCAAAACTATATAGATAATAGCTCTTCCTTGTGTAATTGATGGAGAGACAAGCTTTTCTAGTAGGTGTGTAGTGTCATCATCCTCAACAGTATTTGACATATTCCAATGGGTCTAGTAGCAATGAACAAAGACCTAAGAAAGACCCACTGAGTGGACAGGAACAATGTATTAAGGCATCTGAAACTGTAGTAGATGCCAACTTTTAGGCAACAGGACAGCACTAGACACCTGAATTCCTAGTATTTTAAATGGAACATGATATTTTTCAACAGTGTGCACAAGATAGGTGAATTGTTATATTAATTTCTCTAATTCTAATGTATTCAAATTGTTATTCATTAGAATAAATTATAGATAATTTTTTTCCATGTATGGACATTAGCTTCTGTGGTTCAGAATGCCAGTTATTGTTTCAGGAGTTACTATTTCACAGCTCCTGAGCTATGTCACACAACATGTACAGATGGTGGAGGATAACATGCATGTTTTAATCAAGCCCTGAATTCATAGGAAGATGTTTGGGGAATGTGTGTTCCCAGGGAATGACCAGGATCTCTGAGGAAAAGACTGCATGCTCTGAGAATCACAAAGGCCTTAAGGTTTCTTTTTGGAGGGAAATGATGTGTCCCCAAAGAAGCCTAGATATAGACTCGTTTGGTATAGCTGTAAATGGATAATGAACAGGGAGTGAAACATTTAACAGTCTATGTTTCTTAGCCTATGCAAACAAGCAACATCATCTCCCCATTCAGCTGTTGTGACATTTAAAACTAGAGCAAGTAAAATACTAGAAAAGAAGATATCTATAATAAGAACGATGACATAAAGTAGCAAAAGATAAGCAAGTATCTGCAAATCTTTATTGAATGCCAAAGCTATACAGTAGCATCACCTGTAGGGCAAAAATACAAAAAGGCATTCTCTTTATCTCCATAGCTATAATTTCTATAATGCTCAGAGGACTTTAGGTCAATTCTAAAAATAAAATGTATCTTTGGTAGTTAGCCAGGATTTGAGTTTAATTCATTTCAAACACCAGTTGCAGAGGTGGAAGAGACTGGATGGCTCTGAGCTCCCATGGTTAAGAATCAGGGCCACTGAAAGCAATTGGTTGAACAATGGGGAGACAGGGGTCAGTTCATAAAGAATCTTTAATTAAAGTTATAAAGAAAAATTTCAAAGTACCTCTTAGCAAGAATTGGCAAATCTTTTCTACGCTGACCCCAGCAATATACACCAACACGTAAGACAATGATGCATTAATTAATCTCCAGTGGTATATTGTCAAGAATTAACAGTGTGTGATAACTACTGCATCATAAGTGACCTTGTTCTTAATGATGCTGGTTAGTTCTAATGTACTTGCAAGTCCTATCATGTATTTTCTGAGACATTTCTGCTGTATTGCAGAAATGTCATTGTGGGTAGATATGGAAAGGGAACTGAATTTACAGCATGTATTAAGGATTAGCACTCAGCTTTACAAGTTTCCCTTATTCTGCATTAGCAGCACATGACTCTGCTGCTGTTATAATTTAAAAGATCATTTTAAGGTACACTGTATTTTTTTTTTTTTATTTTCACTTACTGAATGAAAACGTTAAGGTTCACCAACCTGCTAGTTTCCCTCTTACTACAACACAGTGGAATTTGCAATGCAAATGTAACAGGCAATCATAAAATGGGAAAATCCTTTGTGTTAAAGTGGAACATTGAAAAATGTCCATATCCTTCTTATGGACCTATATGTTTTTAAAATTAGAAGGAGTAGAATGATAGACTGTGAAATATTCATATAATCTCACTGTGCATAACATCTAAAAGACATCAGCTTTTGTTAGATATTGTTAGATATTGACTTTCTACTTAATTTTTGAGAATTTGTTCCTTTTTAAAATACTTCAAGTTATTTTATTTTAATGTATGCATTGTGTTTTTCTATTTGTTAATAATAATATAATAATGCTTTTTCATGTTCTGCAGATTTTTGGGTAAGATTTACCTTTTTGGCATGTGGGAGTGAACAAGGTGAACAGTGAACTAGGCTTTACTAGGAAAGATGCCATATGGAATTGGTAGACACAGCCTCTCTTAAGACACTTTAACTTAAAGGTTTAAGTTAAATCAGAGTACCTGCAGTCTGTGTCAGTTTTCTAGTCAGCAACACAAAATTTTGGATGCAGACTTATTAGACCAAATTTTGCTTCCAGTCTTCACAAGCCATGAAGTCATAAATTTGCAGTTGTAATTTTGTAGACACAGCTTACAGTATGTGTAGGTACAATATCTGGTCCCTCAGGTTTTTGAAAGTCTGCCTGCTCTTACACATTTATCTGTTATGTCTCATCTATAGGAAAGTTTCTTTAAAAGCAAAGTTTCAGCTTTAACCTGAGATAACTTCCATGGGTTTCAGTAGTCCAGAATGCATCACTTCTACTTAAATTTATGGATCATAATTTTGACCTGGTTAGAAAAGACATGGAGTAATCTGAAAAAAGGCACTCCAAAATTAAACTTAGGATGACTGAAATAAATTACAAGAATTACAAGTTTCTGTACATACTTAATCCTATATTGAATTATTAACATATGACTTCCATATAATTGCTCATAAGCTTGAAGTTGGACATCCTCTCAAGTGTCTACAGAATCAAGGACTAACTGTTCTGAGTTCTGTCCATAAATTCAAAGGCAAAGCTAGAGTCTAAAGCTTGAAAATTTAGCTCATCTAGCAGTAATAGAAATATATGTGCTTCATGCTTGTTTGTTTTTCTTCCTTCTGTATGTGTGTATGAAATTCTCCCTTGTTACTAGTATTTCGCAGTATGAAGTGTTTTTAATTTGTCAAAATAATAAAAAAATATAAATCAAAAACACTGCAGGTGGTGAAAAGGGTTTGGGGAGTGGGAAAAGTCAAGAAAAGGACAATCAATATTTCATCATCATACCTCCAGAGGCTTCTGAAGTACCATTTACAAGATGAGAGACATTTAGACATTTTAAGACAGAAGAGTGTTGCATATAATGGGAATTAAAAAGTGAGCATTTGCCAATTTTTATTAAGAGAAAGCATAGCATATATTTTCTGCTGAATAGCTGTATGTTTTAATGATTTATTACACCCTCAGCACCAAAAAAAATCAAATTTCTCTATTTTTTCATTTGCACAGAGATGTAGAAAAGAAACAACTGAAAAAAAAAAAAAAAGAAAGAGTCCCTGGAAGATCAGTAGACTACATGATATCAACATGGCGATAGCACTTTTCTGCCCATAGAAGTCAGGAGACAGAGCCAAAAGATCTACTCATCCCCAAGGAGCCTAACTGAACTGCCTTGGTTATTTTTCCTGTAGGAAAGCTATAGTAAATTGATGCCTCAATGTGAGGTGAAGCTGAGAGGATTACAGGTAGAGTAAGTTGGACTGTGGTCCGCTGACACTACTGTGAGAAGTTTATTTTACACATAGCACATAGGGAAGGGTGCACATGTGCATTTTGGGCAACATAAGCATGACTTCTCTATATTCACAGGTGGATGCTGCCAGTTCTGTCCTCTGTGTTTATGGGTGTGTGGATACACTGTGTGTGTGGATAACACAGAAAGACATGATTTCATGATTTCTTGCATTAACTAGCTAGCTTTAAAATGCATCTTCACTAGGGAGATCTGTAGCTGACTAATTCTGACACCTTCTGTCTACATCTTTCAAACTGAAAATGGTGCCGGAGTCTGTTCTCTGCCTTTTATGCCAGTTACCAGAGTCTGGCTACATCCATACTAATAAAACATTTTAGACCTCAGGACAGGACAATCACATCCAAACTGCTTACTGGGAATGGTATCTGTCCTATGCTAACTATTAAATCATGGCCAGAAATAGTTTGGAAGATTTGGCCTTCCCTGCAGTTCTAAACACCTAACAGTGCAGATAATTATATTCCTGTTACAGCAAGTACATCTGTGCATTGCTTAAGTTTTTGGTGCACATGCAACCTTAGGAGGGAATTCCTCTCACCAGTTTTAGGAGTGTGTTTTGGTTGTAGATTAGAAAACCTCAATTAAGGTGTTGGCACATAAACATCCTCATGAATGCTGGCTGTCTGCGTATTGGTGTCAAGATGTAGGCAGTGGGAGGGGCTGCAGGGTTGGCCTCTGTGGGAAGAGGTCAGGGCCTACTTCATGCTAGACACAGCTGGTTCCATCTGGTTCCAACTGACTCTGCAATGGACCCACCATAGGATGCAGCTGAGCCCATCAGCAAAGCTGGTGGCACCTCTGTGAAAACATATTTAAGAGGGCAAAAAGTGATTGATTGAGGGAAAGAAAAATAGTACGAAGCAGCAGAGGGAACACCAAGGTCAGAGGAGGAGGTGCTTCACGGTGCTTCATGGAGCAAATATCTGCTGCAGTCTATGTAGGAGTGACACCAGAGCAGATAATATTTCCTGAAAGAATGGCAGCCTTTAGAGAACTCATGCTGAAGCAGAGGGGGTTTTTAACAGGACTGAAGCCTGTGGAAAAGATGGTGCTGGAGTAGGGGAAAGGGTGAAAGCAGGGACACAGAGAAACCATTATGTACTGACCTTAATCCCCCATCTCACTTCCCCCTGCACTTCTTGGGGCAGCGGATAGAGGAGTTGTGGGTGTAGGAGTGGGTTCCAGGAGCCTGGAAAACGGGGGAGAGGGAAAGGTGCTATTTTAATCTTTGTATTTGTTTCTCACAACTCAAACATTTTTTTTTTTAATTGACTATACATTAATTTTCTCTAAGCTGAGTCTGTTTTGCATACAACTGTAATTGATAAGCAATCTTACTGTCTTTGTCTTGCCCCATGAACTTTCTCATCCTATTTTCTTCCCCTGACACTTTGAGGGGAAGGAGTGAGTGAGCAGCTGGGTGGGCCTTTCACTGTTTGCCAAAAATTGAGATTATAGTAGAATAAAATGTAATATGTACACTTTACTAATGATTTCTAAGAAAGCATCCCTCATAGCATTACATAGATAACGAGTTTCTTCATGACATCATGACTAACATTTTTAATGTACACTGATTACATTGCCTAGAGTGGAGCTAAAGCACAGGAGCAGCCACTATAGGCTTCACTCACTTATACATAAATAGGCATATGAAGTACCCTGGGGAACATCTGGAAATTCAGACGAGCATCAGTCTCCTGTAAGCTTTATGTCTTATCTGAGTTGCACACACATATCTTTCATATCATATGATATCTCAAATGACACCAGATGCTAACAGCTGGTAAACTCTGCTAATTGAACTGACTACATTTCTTTGGGCTAACCTAGCAAAACTTTAAACATCTAAGTATGGGTACATACATTTAGATAACTATTCTTAACTGAATATTACCATTCATATCCAGCCCTTTGTGTTCTGGGATTGATTTTCTGTCTGCTTTTTTGTTGAGATTACTCATTGCAGATGTGAAAGATATGAGGTCAGTGCCACCTTTAGCCTGACAGTTACATTTTCATCTCCAAATTCACAAGTGGTGTTTCCAAACTGAGTTCCGTTTTTTGAAACAACTGAAGGAATATGGTTATAATTTGAATGAATCTGTGTTGTTTGTACATCCCATACTTATTTTCTACATTTAAATACATTCTGGCAAATTCATTCAGCCTTAGGCAGAATATTATGTACACAGATGCCCTTTGTAGTTTAAAAGTTTGTGAAATATGCTTTAAGTAAGTTAAAACTAATCATCTTTAATTTAGGCTGTAGGTCTTTTCAGCATGACTCATACCGTCATCATTATCTTACCCATACAACATTTCTAAAATACTAGTGTAATTAAGATGAGTATCTTAGAAGAGTTCTCCTGAGGAAATTTATTACAGAAAAAGAATACTTTCCCATTTTTGACAGCATGAGACATAACTTCCCTTTATTTCCATAAAAATGACAATACTTGACTCTACTACATGGTAAAGAAGTCTTATATACAATTAATGTCTTTAAATACAATACTAATAATTGCAGAATACCAAATGGGTAAAACTACTGTACTACTATATTATGAATAATATGTCTTCACGGTCAGAATTAAAATGCTTAATAGAGTTGCTCCAATGTCAAGCTGTATTTTCAGTAATTTCAAGTATACTTTATTATAAAGGAATGTAAATCGAGGCAGTATTTTAAAAGACATATAGGGCAAATAACAAGATAAAGAAGTAAGCATGCACACACACATATACAAATTGAACAGCTTCTCCTCACAGTTTTACAGAAGCATTTAATATTGGTATAGAGCATTGAACAAATCAGTTAGATGTACACATGATATCACACAACCCTGAGACCTTTATTGAACTGAAACTACATTAAAAATAATAACAAAAAAGCCCTTGATGTCCACAATCAGCTTTAGGGGGGAAAGTATGCATCTTCATCCAACTGCATGAAAAATGGCTAGCTTCGTTCTGTTGAATAAAGTTTTAAATCAACAATGGTGGCTCGCTGCATAATCAGCTGTACGACCAGTTTGTTTTATCAGCTCAAGAAGAGCAGAAGTTTTAGATTAAGGTCTTCACTGTGCTTATAGTAATGGAAGAGTAGTGGGATTGGTGTACCTTAGAAGAAAATTTATCATTAGAGTTTTTGTGGCCATTTTGTACTTTTTGTCCACTTAGTAAAGGTATTTTTATGTACTGTCCTAAAGACTGAGATAACTGCATTTTTTCCTATGCTCACTATTTCAACATATACATGCAAGTATCTCCATTACACACAAAACCACAAAATATGAAGTTATCTTATAACCTCTGTTATTTTGTCAGTTTGCATTGTAAACAGATATTGATGTAAGTGAATATTATTAGGTGATAAAAACGAAGACTGACAAATGATATTGCAGTGTAATAGTTAATCCCTTAAATTTCTACTGATGTTTGGTTTTTTTTCATATCTATTTTACAATGCAATGCACAAGACAACAGAGTAGGAACTTCTAGAAAAATAAGAGGGGAAGAAATTAATAAATAAAAGCTAACAGTTAAGTAGAAATTTTTGGTTTTGGAAAATCTCATGGGTTAACATTAAGGATACTCCTGACACTGACTTTTGACAAATTTGTATTAGAAACATAACACCTTGACATCAACAGTCTAAAATACAGCAGCTAATTTTGCTTCTGCATTTTTTTCCTATTACAAAACTTGATGCTTTTATATTACATGTGGGGTCTAGAACTAAAACCACAGCTATTATGACAGTTAACACTTTGTAGCCTATCCTGACAGAAATGCCAAAGCAACGAACAAAATTTAAGATATGTGCCTGCCCTGTAAAGACATAAGTGGTGTTTATGTGGACTTCTGATTGCCTTTAAATAAGCTAACTTCACTTCTTGAAATAACCTAGCAAAAGGAAAAGGGATGGGTTTCTTCCCTTCGGACTTGCTGTCCTGATTTCAAAGAGAACCCAAGGAATAAATATATGAGAAGATTATATACATAGAGCAATTCAGGAATTAAAGGCTGGATTTTTTTTTCCCCACATGGAAAAGCAGAAAAATAGTCTCTTAGCAGTTCCTTTATAGAAAACTGTAGGGGAAGGAATGCTCTTAACTCTAAAGGTGAGTTTGAAAAAAAGTTTCCATTATTCCTTTTGAAATGTGATTGAAATACTGTACCAACAAATCTGCATTGAAGACAAACAACAAAATGGAACTGAATATAACAAATTTACCAACTTCACCATTTGGGGAGAGTGTCTTGCTCCATTCATAATTTCTTTGTGCAGTCTTAACCTTACGAAAGTTTTAAATCATTCAGCTTGGCTGGTCAGTGTGATAGTAGATTACAGAGGCAGCACTTCAAAGCTGCAGGAGCATGATCCATTTTCACTTTCTTTTGAAGAGACACACTAGAGTTGTTCCAAACAGTTCAAAAGGCAGAGAAACAGGGAAATCAAAGTGATAATATAAAGTACAAACAAAGCCTAATGTCTGCCAGGCCTGATTCCCATACTTCAGCACTTCCAAGCACAGAAGGTTGACACTTCTTGTCCTTTACATTTAAAGGCCAGTTTTTCCTCCCCTGTAGGTAAGAGACAAAGGAGTTGGTAGCATCCAAGCATCTGCTCTTTCTTCTTCTCTGGGTTGCTACTACCTTTGTCTTCTAATACGTATCACTTACTTTTGTGTTCTCTATCATACCTTTTTTTTTTAGAAAAAAACTGCTCATATTATCTGAGGCCCTTTTCCAGAATAGCCCCTGACCCCTCTAGCTGCTACTCCTTTCTAAACTGGGCTGCAGTCTTCTATGTCAGCTACGCTAATTGGTCCCTTAGTTGCAGCTAGAGAAATAATTGGTTTATATTGGCTTCTTTGAGCTGTGATAGGATCTTTACATCTTATCTTATTCACAGTACTCCTGAATACCCATCATGATGAAAGATTCAGAAGATTAGAGCTTAAAAAATTCTAATACATTTGGTATTTAAATTAGTTCTCAGAGTGTATCTTTGGATTTGAGTAAGGTTGTCAGTCTTAACTTTTGTATTCTGCAGTGTTTATAGATGGAGATTGTGCACAGAATCATTCAAGTGGTTTCAACAATCAAAGGGTCTGCCACTGTCTGACATGGCAGAATGCAGTATAACTGGTTTCCCCATAGAAATATATGTATACCTGTTGTTGAAATACTGCCAAATGAGGTAACATTCATCTTTACAGTGGGCTGTGATTGTATCAAGTGAATACTTAAAGAACACCGTCAAAGCTCTGAAAAAAAGACACTGACAGATTATGATTCATGGATGTGACAGGATGTATTGTTTGGGGAAAAAAAAAAAAAAGCTGGTGGCAACATACCTGCTTCCCTGGGTCCTGAAGCACAGCCAGCTATATTGGTATGACAACACAAATGAGTTCATAAAGCACATTTAATGGTGTATCAACTTATTTCGTTTACCTGATAGCAGCTTTTTATCATCCTTAAGAGACTGCAATTTGTTCTGTTTGCTTTTCATTTTTCTTTGTAGTGCATAAGCCATCCAAAATTTTTTGGCATGGATTTCAATTATGTTTACATTACTAGACCAGAAAATGTATGGGTATATTGTACTTTATAGGATCAATTTGATTTGTTGTTTGTTGAGCTTCTGTTTTAATCAGTGTCCAGCAATAGTGTTCACTAATTGTCCCATTTATTTTGTTGAAATAGTAATCAACCATGCATCTGAAGAAATCAACTTTAAGAAAACATATACTTTTTTATGATTTTCACCACTATACTTTCATTGCAACTTGAAAGGGGTGACTTTAATGATGTTTAGTGCATTTTTTGGCATACTTCCATTAAATAGCATGGAACCATTTTAAACTGTCAGAGGAAAGATTTAGATTAGCTATTAGAAAGAAATTCTTTACTATGAGGGTGGTGAGACACTGGACCAGATTGCCCAGAGAAGTTGTGGCTGCCCCATCCCTTGAAGTGTTCAAGGCCAGGCTGAATGGGGCTTTGAGCAACCTCTCAGTCTAGTAGGAAGCATCCCTGACAATGGCAGGGGGGTTGGAACTTGATGATCTTTAAGGTCCATTCTAACCCAAAACATTCTGTCATTCTATATATTAGTAAAATGAAAGATGAGAATTCAAAACAAGCAGGATATTTTCTGAGATCTCTTCCAGCTCTCTCTGGGCACATATACTTGCACAGAGAACAATGTAAATATAGCTTCTGATATTGAATGCTCTGATATTGTGCATGTTCAGCTCTCTGCATTGCATCTGACATTGCCAACAGTGAATTTGACTTCTGGATTCATGATGCCTCTTCTAGATTCAACATGAGTACAGGCTGTGGCTTCCAAGTACCTTGGATTTTGTGTTTAGGTGGGGCAAAGACACTCCGGACTCACGTGTCAATACTTCTCATGAAATCTTAAACTTTCTGTATTCCTAACTTCTGAAATATGGAGTAGAGGCAGTTATGATGGCTGGAGCCCCACTTTGTCATAGGGCACCACTAGCTCCTCTGTTGATGAGATGTTGCAACCTGTTGTTGTAGCTTATGACACAACTATGTCCTATTTCTTCCTCAAGAAACACTGTTTTGCTCAGCCTACAGTTGGCAAGGAAGGCTATGGTCAATAATACCTACCTCCTCTGATAAATCCACTCCTGCAATAGGCTTTGGCTCCATCTCTTAATCAAGCAGTGATTGTATGGATGTAACACATATTGGTTGTACCATTCTGACATAGCTGGGAGGCTGCAGAAGGATAAAGTAAAACAGCATTACTTCATTTTGGTAAATTAATCCTTAACTGACTATTTCAAAGGGTATTTAAAAAAACAAAATAAATATTTCATACTTTGTTTATTTTTAGTTTAAATGTACATATATTATTGCTGTTTTAATATAGCTGGACAGACCCCCAAAGAATTCAGCATTATTTCTCAACTTTGTAGTAAAGCACAAGCATTCCAACAGTAGAGTAGCTGGATTATTGAAAGGAGAGCTTTATAATGGGGTTTCTCAGAGGAGCACTTCATGAAAAGCCATATTAGCTATTGATGGCTACAACAAACTGTAATGAGATTTAAAGACTTGTATTCTTTCACAGCTACAGAAAGACCATGTCCTTGGAGAATTTACTACAAACCCAGGAATGCTACAACCAATTTAACAGTACAAGTGTATATAAAAAAAAAAAGGTATTTATACCCTCTGTTAATATTAACCTCCCTCCTATTTTTGAAGTATAAAAATTTTAGAATTCACTGGCATGCTATATATTAATATTTTATCTTTGTCTTGAGGCTATTGATCTTAAATGAAAATTGCAGTATCTGCACTATTCAGATCCTAAGTTATCAATGTGTCAGATTGATGTGCACTTATTATGAAGGTTATTGTGAATCTTACTTCAATTGATTCATTTTATTCAGCAAATGAGTTAGAAAAGGACAGAATTTTAGATTTTCTGACCTGAAAATATGACTACTCAATACTAAGGTCTCTATGTTTGATTGAAATATATTTTAAAGTGGATTTTATTTGTTTGGGTTTTATGTATCTGTTATACACATCTCCATTCTGTTAAATTGCAAAACAATAATTACTGAGACCCTAAAGGAGAAGTTGAAAACATTAGTACAAGAACACTCTTTCAAGATGTCTTTAATTCAGTGTAGCAGAACAACATAGTCAATAGGCAAAGCAACTACCCTAAGTGGAACTGAAAGCTGAGAACTACCATGCAACAAATTAAATTAACCGTTGAACACATAATGCAACAAACTTAAATAAAAGTGGATCCAAAACACAAAAGAGTCTGCAAACACATAGACTGTATCTGTACTATTGCTCTATCAGGACTGAAGTTAAAAAAATACTTTATGTCAAAAAGAGCTGTTACTGAAGAGACTGGCGTATTTTAGATGTTGATTCCATGCAACTTAAAGCAAAGAAAATGGAAGTTTAATAAGCAAAAAACATACCCAGTGAGAAGATGTTATGTCATTCATGCACATATCCTTTCATGGACTTTCAACTGAATTTTGGAAGAGAAATAAAATTTCCTATATATTTGAAGACATCTGGATAATTAAATGTACTGTCTTCAGTGCTAAGACATTTAAATCACTTTGTGTTTAATCTAGGGAAGTTTCAGGGTTCTTCCTTTGTCCCCAACAGTACTATAATCTAGGTCACCCTAGGATATGTCGTCCTGGGAATGTCAGCACAGTGGATGGAAGACAAGCATTTTCAGATTGCAATGGATTTTGTGCTTGTGGAGTGATGAAGTTAGGTGGAAACAGAGGAATTGGGCTAAGAATTTCTTAACTGTAGGTAGGACTCAGATACAATTAGCATTGAAAAAACGTGTAATTAGCTTTTTAATATATATGAAATAATACAGTGACATTCTTTTTTTAGGTTATTATTAATGACTTAATTATTCTTCTATGTGATTTTAGCAATAATATGGATGGATGATTACCCAAAGCCTCTAAATAGCACAAGTGGAGAATATAATCAATGATTTATTTCAATTTTTTTACCTTCAGGTTATACATAGCTTTTTTTGTTTTAAACAAGATCTCTATGTCACCTAAAGTAATTAGTAGTACATTAAAAGCTTTGACACTGTATTACTTAAGCATATTTATTTTTAGAATTACAGATTTCTGTAGTTCAAAACACAAGCTGATTAGTTTAAAATTATATCTACCAAGAACAATGTCTCTCTCAAACCAGTCTTTTATGTAGGTGGTGTTATGGCATTCATGCCTCTAATATAGAGGATTAATTTGAAACATTTTTTCTCCCTGAGGTAATATCAGATCATCTGCTGATGATTTGTATTGATGAAACAATATTTCTAAGTTTGATTCCTGAGTACATTCTCACATTTTCCCCAAGATGTTCTCTTATGTTTTGTTTTTGTTTTTTTTTTTTTTTTTAATTCCCCTGTCTTGCAGACAGGTTCATTTAATTTAAAACACATGAAAGGACAGAAATCTCAGTAGATTGATTAATCATTCTTCTTATTTATTTATTTATTTTTATTTTCTATATGGGGCTTGAAATAAGAGCTATTCCTACCACTTTTCCACCATTTTAGGCTGAAATCAAAGGACATGAGATCATACAAGATTTCACGTGCAAACAAACTCAGACCATAATGTATGTCCACTTTGGATTTGTTTTGTCAAGCTTCTGGGAGATCCAGCAATTAAACTACACTGATTTGCACAAGTTGAGGATGTTGACCCGCAGATGCTACATGTAGACAGGGAATACACTTAATGAAAACTCAAAGAGGAAAATTTCTTCTTTCAAAATGGTGGTATGAACATAAATAAATAAGTTGAATAGATCTTCAGTTAATGAAACCACTGATAAAGAAAGTCATTCCAGACCTTTGAAAGTAGTGTGTCTCCCCATGTACATATGAGAACAGGAAACTCAAGGAGGTAGTAATGAAACACAGAGAGAGCAAATGGGAATTCAAGGTTTCTTTTTTTCTTTCATCACCTGAGCTGGATGGTTCTATTCTAGCTGGGGTATTTCTGCATGGTGCAGCAATCTGTCCTGTCGATATACCTTTAAGTCACTTTGTGCCGGGTATTTGGTGCTCTTCTCTATGATTACATAGTTTTCATAGAAACCGATTGATTTTTTTTTTGTTATATCCTTGAAAGTAACTTTTATCTGGAGATGGAAAAACACAAACCAACTGATGTTTTGATTGTCAGTTAAAGAAAGATAAGAAGCAGAGACATCAGAACTTATCAAAAGTTTCAGATTAATTTTAATTTTTCTGATGGTGAATATTGATTGACTGTTTTTTTACTCGAAACTTTTTTTTCCAAGCAGCAAATTTACATTATTTTGATATTGGTTGCCTGCTGATGTAGTAACATTCTCAAAGCATTTGTTGAAATATTTAATGCATTTGAGAGTAATCAGACTCACAAACTTAGTTTCTTCATACAAATCTTCAAGTATTTTATGCAATGCTGATTTCAATAGAACTTTTACAATCTACAGTCTGTAAATTACAAGTTCACGCTGTCCAATGCGAACTGAATAGTATATCACCAAAGTTGGTCTGATGTTGATTTGCCTGCTGAAGTTAGAGTGCAACCTCATAAAGCAACGAGAGTATTTAAAATCCACAGAATGTAACAAATGTAATAGAAGAGGGTAAAAAACAGTATTTACAAGGTCACAGATGCATTTACATAAAAATTTACCCTCAGATCAACAACCCAAATGAATTTGAATTCATTATGAACTCAAAGCCAGGGACAGGCAATATGAATATCTGGGGAGTAAAGGGGAAGCTCAGGTGGTATGGTGTTTCTGGGGCAGAGTTGAGCTCCTGTAGTTTAAGGAACACCATCTACTTCAACTAATCATCAACAGTAAGGGGAAAAAGCTTTCCTCTTCAGTACTTAAATACAGCAGTTAAATAAGAAGTTCACTGGTTACCTTCTTGGTAGTGTTTCCAACCACAATGCTATGAGAATCCCAAAAACATCAGAACCGAATACCTGAAACTATTCACAATTTTATGTTTACTACGGGGAATGCCCAGGATGTTTACTGCCTTAATTTTTTGGGTGTGAGAAAGGGGAGAATGTGTGCTTGTATATCACATTGGGGGCAGCTCAACCTGAATTTGAGAGCTGAGACGTCAGGAATTCATCTTATTATACAGAAGAAGGGGAAAAAATGGAAGCTCTTTAGCTCACCTCCTCAAATATGTGTCTGGATGTGGAGTCACAATCATAAAACATATAGTAGAAATTAAAGTAATAGAATGCTTGAATATCTTCCAATTAATTAAAAAAACCCACCAAAATAAAGAATAGGAAATGCAAAAGAGAACTCTTTGAATTTAAATAACTATTCTATTCCTTAAAAAATCATAGAATCGTAGAATCATAGAATCATTTATGTTGGAAAAGACCCTTGGGATCATCAAGTCCAACCTTCAACCCTACTCTACAAAGTTCTCCCCTACACCACTCCCACAACACCACATCTAAACAACTCTTAAACATGTCCAGGGATGGTGACTCAACCACCTCCCTGGGCAGCCTATT
>JAOQGH010000023.1:102521049-102538081 GCA_025769975.1 Gallinago jamesoni | reverse complement strand
ATTGGAATAGGCTGCCCAGGGAGGTGGTTGAGTCACCATCCCTGGACGTGTTTAAGAGTTGTTTAGATGTGGTGTTGTGGGATATGGTGTAGGGGAGAACTTTGTAGAGTAGGGTTGAAGGTTGGATTCGATGATCCCAAGGGTCTTTTCCAACCTAAATGATTCTATGATTCTATGATTCCGTGACTCCCCTCCCCACCCCCCTATCCCAGAGCCTTCTCTTTTCCAGGATGAACAAGCTCAGCTCTCTCAGCCTGTCCTCATAGGAGAGGTGCTCCAGCCCTCCGATCATCTTCACGGCCCGCCTCTGGACTCATTCCAACATGTTCACGTCTGTCCGTTCCCGTGCTGAAGACCCCAGAGCTGGTTGCAGTACTCCAGGTGGGGTCTCACAAGAGTGGAGGGGCAGAATCGCCTCCTTTGACACTTCTTCTGATGCAGCCCAGGATACAGTTGGTCTTCTGGGATGCAAGTGCATATGAAAAGCCATGTTAAAAACTTTTGAGAGCTTGACTGTGTAATATAATGTCATGAAGTATT
Organism: Gallinago jamesoni; assembly: GCA_025769975.1. Lineage (NCBI taxonomy): Eukaryota > Metazoa > Chordata > Aves > Charadriiformes > Scolopacidae > Gallinago > Gallinago jamesoni. Next base: position 102,537,541 of record JAOQGH010000023.1, on the reverse strand, counting down.
ATTGGAAAGGTTGCTTGCACTTTTGGACCTTTGTGAATATATTAGAGCATAGCTTTCCTCCAGGGCTCAGTCTCATTTATTGCACAGCTAATGAACAGATATTGATGTGATCCCATGATATCTTTACTTTACTGAAGACGGAAGTGCTAATATTCCCCACAGGGTTTCTATGGCAGTTCTGGCTATAATATGCAAATTCTTTGCAAACACCAATTTATTTTATTTTTTCCCAGCAGCTTCAAAATATGAAAAATAGCTATTCTGGTATGACATTTGGGGAATCTGGACACAGGTGCTGGACAGGCAGAAACAACTATTGGTTTTGGATCTCAATTTTTAGTATCTAGATCTGATTTATGTCAACATATGCTGCATTGTATAGCACTCTATTAAAATATAACACAGCTCCTATAATTTCAATTGCAGCTGAAAACATTCAAACCAAAAAATCACAGCCATTAATTACAAATGCAGGAAATAAGGAACATTTAATGATTTAATGAAACAATTAATTATCTGTGAAATGTTTGAGTAGAGGGATTTTTCCAATACATAGCCAGAGCTCAATTGCACAAAGCAACAGCTTTTCTTCCTTTTTCATAAAAGCATTGCTTTCCTTTCCCCGAGTACTATACTATACATTTCCAACTTCTGCAGTAAATGGCACAGGACTTTATGAGTAAGTTTTCCTTTCTGCAGAGTTCTGCTTCATCTGCAGTCTAGATCTGTCCTTATGCAATAGTGGGAAGAGTTGTTATATAATCATATAAAAATATTATTGTGTGTAGAACAAATTGGTGAAATTATTAAAAATGTCAGCATTTGGCAAAAGTCAAATGGAAAATTTCCAGCAAAATAATTCACATTGACAAAATTATTGTCATATGGTTTATGATGGTCTCTCGATTTTCCCCTAGAGTCTCTTAAGTTAGATAACATCTTCCTTGAAATTTGATGCTCAAAAATTGTATGAACTATACCAACCAAGGTCTAATCAGTGCTGAGTAGGGCAGAGTGATTACTTCATGTATTTTGCAGGCTTTGGTCTTCATGTGTGCAAGTATGTCCCCTTCTTTCAACTCTATAACCTTGTTGACTTATTCTTGTCTTGGGACCCCTACACCTTGTAATGCTACTCCCTAATCAACAGTTTCGTGTTCTGTTTTTGCGCCCATTAGCTATATCTTGTACTTGTCTTTCTCAATATCATCCTAATTCTACCTCAGTATGTCTTCAATTTGTCAAGATCAATCTGAATCCTAATTTTGTCTTCAAACACACCACTAAGCAGGGCTTGATGATTTAATTTTCTCTATTTATTATCCGTTTTATTAATGAAAATACTCGATGATCTTTAAGGTCTCTTCCAACTCAAATGATTCTATGATTCTATGAGTAGTTCCATGTTCAGGGCCTAGGATGGATCTCTCAAGAACTGTGTTCAGCAAATCTTTCCATTCTGATAGCCGCTCTCCAATAACTGCACTCTAAGAATGGTTTTTCAATCATCCTTCAATCCCAGCTATATTTATTTAGTCAAGTTGCTTATGAGAAGGACATCTGAGACATGGCCAAGAAATCATACAGCAGTCAAAATAAACTACATACATTCTTTCTTTCCCATGCTCACAAGACTAGCTACTATGTTGCAGAAGTAACTTAGATTGATTTGCAAGTTGTTCTTGCAAGTTGATTCAGGCTATTACTCATCTCCATCGGAATAGTTTGACTACCTTTCACAATATTTTTCTGTAAGTAGAAGCCAACTGATCTATAACAATCTTTTTATCTTTTGATAGGCACTATGTTTGCTTTTTCTAGTCTTCCAGTGTATTGCACATCATTAAGGAGCACGCAAAGTACGTTGACATCTAAAATTTTGTTAGCCAGTTTTTAAACTATCCATATAAATAGCTAAAAAGAGCTTTCTAAACTAAAAGGCCTTTCTAACTGTGCCTTCCTTTTCCAAAGCTGAATTCATAGCCCTTTATACAGCTCCCTTACTGCTGAAGTTAATGTTTATATGGCTATATGGTTATGAAAAGATTAAGAAAAGGTGTTAAACAGTTCAGTCTTTTAGAGATCAAATTCTTCTCTGCTCTTATTTAGAAATGTGTTTGCAGAAAGATTTCTGGCTAGCATAATCTTTTCTACTTCCATATCATTCTTATCTTGAAATTTCTGATTTTCTTATGCACTTAAACAATTCTTATGCACTTGTGTTTAATAAACTGTCCTTAATTTCAACTTCCAATATAATCTTTTGGTTTTGAATTTTAAATTATAATCTTCTTCTGTACTTTCTGTCTTTCCTCTGCAATAAAGCAGTTACTACTTGTGTCCTTTAAATTAAACTCTTGTTTTCTCTTTATTTATTTTTTTTTTGGCTGATATTCAAGATTCTTTTTAAAGCCTGTGTTTCTAAAATCTATTTTAGTTATTTTGCCTTTATTTTCTACCTATTCATAATGTCATGAATTCTCTTCACTTTATGATCTTTTTCATAAAAATTCTGTTCTCATTGATATTGATGACCAGCTCTTCCTGCTGGAAATGTCAATCACATTTAGTTATTTATCTTCTGTAATCAAAAAATTACCTGAAAGAAATTACTTGTTTGGAAGAAAGAAAGCAATTGGAAGGAGAGAATTGCTCATAACTGTTTTCTATTTCCGTTCTTGCTCCCTTGGTCACTTAGAGTTTTCTCCATTTAAAATATTAAGTATTCTACCTTTTTTATTGGAGTAAAACTTGGGCAGAGAGTGCAATTTAGAGGACTTGGGGTTTCTTTTGATAGTGAACCTAAGGAGAAGGTTGAGGCAAATCCAGCTCAAAGCTCTGGCTAACTGAGTTTTCATCACAAGTTCGGTGTTTCTTCATAATATGGCCTGAGAGAAGTTATAAAAGCACTTTGATATATAGGCAACATTTCTTTTTAATCTTCCCTACAGGCAGAGAATATATTCAGTGTGTTTGCTACAGAGATGGAAGAATATCTAGGTTAATAGAAAAGCATATGGAGAGAAGGTTAATAGAAAAGCATATGGAGAGAAGATATATTTTATGAGTACAAAGTTAGCATCACACGAAGTAGACAGATGACTAAAAGGGAGCTAGTTTATATTTAATAGCTGCCTCTTTCCTGGGACACATCTGATTTCAAAAATCAGAAGGGATCCAGCTTCATTAATAAGCCAGAACTCTCTCCTTCCACTCTTTTTAGGTGTGGTACCTAAAAGGCAATAAGAAATTCCTGAGTGATTTCCATTCCCATTGATTTCTCAAGAGGCATTTGGAACTTTGCAGTAAAAGGCCAATAATTAACAAACCACAGACTTAATTTGACCTAATCAGCCATCCTTTGTCTTGTTCTGCAGATGTTTGGTTTTTGCCAGACTAAAAATTCTTTAGAAGAGAGAATGTGACTTACTGCTTATGACACTTCAGAGAATACAGAAATTACATATATTTGTGACTATTATTTATTACCATAAAATATATTTAGTCATAATCCCATGGCACTCAATTAAGCTTAAACATATGTAAGGGAAATGGATCATTTTATCTGCAAAATGCTATTTGAAGTTGGATTTGAGATACTGTAGAAGATGCTGGATACTCATTTCTGTGTAAATATTTTAAGCAGGATCTCCCACAGCCTAAGAGGTGCTGTAATGACTGAGTTATCATTGCAGAAGCCTTAAGAGAAGGGCTGTTTTCAGAAAGATTCCCACAGAATCTTTTCTGAGGAAAAGAGTTTAGACAGTTGCAGTACCTTGTATTATGTCACAATTCAGGGTATGTTACTCAAAACTTACTGATCAAATAATAATAATTTGCCAACCAGAACATCTCATGGCTGACCTAGCAAGTTCTGCTAATGCCAAAGCTTTAACAGGGACTGTTGGGGGCATAATCTCGTCATGTTGGGAGTGTAAAATAGTCATGTTGGGAATATCTTGAAGTAGCGGTAAGTGAAGAACCTGAAGAAATCTTCTCAGAGATGAGAGGAGTGTATATAACGGTGGCACAAATCTGAATGTAAATAAACTGTACAATTAGAAATCAAGAATACTGAAAAATGTTAATTGCTTTGGGCACCTAAATAAAAATGGATACACTTAAACCTCTGAGTTTCAGCTGTTAAGCTCTGAAACCTTAATTACTACTAAATTGGCTAAAAAATATAAAGTTAAGTACCCTAAATACCGGGATAAAGAACTGTGTTATTCATACATTTTTACCTTAGGCTGTCAGTGATTAATTAGCTGTATGACCAGAAGATTCAAGGGAAAGTTAGGTATTATCTCCACACCACATTGTTTATGTCATGGTTAGGGTTGTGGAGAGATGGCAGAGGCAAGATTTTAAATTGGATATTCCCAAGTCTGTGTGACAGCTTTAACCACCAAGTTACTGTACTAAATGTACAGAAAGAGTCTGATTTTTAAAATGCTCCTAAGATCTTATTTGAAGATGAAAAATCTCCAGTGTGATTTAAATACCTACTTTTCTCTTTGGATTTAGGATTTATTGGAAATAAGACCACTTAGACTGAGTGAGCATAGAAAATCCACATAAATTACTTTCAGGAACAGGGAAGCAGTGGGGTGGAAGGTAGCCACAGTGGGAATGAGCTGAAGTGATGCTTCTGCCCTCCCCATCATATGACCCACAATTCGTACACTGCCCATAGCAGACTTTAAAAGACATGGAGGTAAAGGCCTCCTGGTTCCTGTCTATGGATTTACTTCTGAAAAAGCTGATGGAGGTGACTTTAAAAGGGAGGCATTTGCTGAAAGAGCAATGACTTTGCAAGCCTATGTAGTTCACAGTGCAGGATTTGGAAGGCCATAGAAGAAATAGAGCTACTCTAATGGAAAGTGATAAAGAAATGGATTTCAGTTAGGCTTGCACTTCAGAAAGAGAAAATTCTGGCTACTTCCCAGATGTCATGCTGGAAAGATTTCAAGCCAACAAAATGTAAGAGGAAAAGGTAAATTTAAAAAAGATAATGTGTACTCTGACCTCCTAAAAGAACTTGCATTTTACACCTCAGCCATTCCCCAGTTCACCTCTGTGTATTCATATTTTATCCTTATGTTTCTCCCTATTTTCCATGTCTATAAAATAATTAGTTACTCATATCTTGCACTCTTTAAGTATATTAAAATCAGGGATTTATTTGTAGAGTGTACTATAATTAGCATTATTAATGGAGCTACAGCTCTAAGTAAGGAATGTTTACTCAGACACATCAAGTATCACTATGAAAGCAATTAAAGAGTTTGATGTTCACTGTTAAGTATTAATATTAATGTGTGAGAAACTGCATCCAAATCATTAGAGGTGGTTAGGAAGGCCTCTGGGAGTGAGACAGCCATAGAAAGCAGCGACATGATTATAGCAGTATGGGAAAATAATGGAGACAGCTACTCTCTAAGCATCCTCAATAGGGAAGGAGGATCCTCAAAACCTAAATGAATGTGACTATAAGTGGCAGCTTTTAAGTTTGATTTGCCTCCTATAAAACATTTTACATTAGTAAATGTCTAGAGTCTTTGTGCTCAAATGTATTTTTATCACTTGTCTCCAAATCCCTTTATGGACAGTACAATTAACAGCACACATGAAACAAAATTGCATGACAATAACTTGCGGATCATTATGATCTCAGGGCTGGAACTTCTCATCTTCTGTTCCTGACACTGTCCTACTGCCAGACTTAGGGTGAGCCATTTAACTATTGGCTTGATTTTAGTAGCTCTAGAACTGATGGGAAATTTCTAGTATGTCTCAAGGTGTATTTGGAGCGTTAATCAATAACACTTGTAAAGTTCTCTAAATGTTGTATAAATAGGATGTAAACGTAATTTGCTGAAGACATGTTTGCACTGATTGGCAATCTACATCCACTCCACTTACTGTGCAGTCCAAGAGGATAAAAAATTAACCAAAAATAATTTAAAAAAATAGAATAAAAAATGTCTTTTAAGGATTACAAGAAATCAGCTTTGTTACAAAGCTCTGTGACAGTCCTCCCTTTTCCATTGCTTCAGGAGGTCTGCTTTCAAATTCTGTTTCTTTATTTCTAGATAACTCCACAGGAGTTGTTCTTCTCAGTACATCTTTTTCTGTTCTGATTGCCTTACTGGAACAGATTTGGTATTTTGATATTTGGCATGTGTTTTATGCGTTTCTTTACTGTATGCATGTTTTCATGAGCATGTATTCAAAAGACTACAAATGCGTTGCTGAGGGATGTATGTAAGTCAGTGGCTGTGTGGGAACAGTATGATGAAGAGAAACATGACATTCCCATAGCAACAGTGGCAAAGCTCTTTATGCTGATGTTGAGTAGAAAATTACCAATGATTTTAAGAACAGCAGAAATAAGCTGTATGTGATTCCAAAAGAATTTCTTACCTTGCCTGAAACAAGTGAATTTAAGGTCAGTGTCAAACCCCAGTGGCTGAATAACATTAATATAGAGCTGAAGGAAGAGATTTGCTACTTACATCACTTTGGTAGAGTATATTGCCCTACGAATTAAAATACACAGTTTAGGCAAGTATTTCAGAATAATATAACCTATCACTCCACAAATACTGGTTTTTATTTAAAACCAAATGCAAGTCTTTCTGAACATGCATTAATGCTTAATATCAAGGCTGGGTTGTTCCCTTTTTGGCTCTCTTAAGGATACATTGATATAATTTGATAAAATCCATTCTTATTCCCCAATGGATTTTACATCGTGCATAGCATCCATTGATTAAATCTTACAGCTATAGATGTTCTTACTTTTATGAGACCAATATTTTTGTAGGTGTAAAAACTAATTTCTAGATGCCAAAACCAAAAATAATGTGGCCTTTCATGAAGATTTCTGTAGTGCCTAAGTTGTTTCATTGGCCCCCGTATTTCTACTTCTGATTAAATTTGCAGAGAAATCAGTAATATTCCTGTAGAATCTGCAAGTGGCAGAAGAGCCTGCAAAAATCTATCTGTCAACATCTTAGCTGGTTATAATTTTCCAAACCAGTTATTTCATGCAGTGCACCAGTGTTAATTACATCATGTTTTATCACACCAAGAGCAAAACAGCTATTTAGAAGTTTGTGCATGAAACTACTGTCCAGCAAGCAAAATAATTTTATCTCCAATTAACAGCAGCCTCCCAAAATTTTTTTAAAAAATCATATTGGGAAAAGGTGCTAGTGGTTGCCAACTTATAAAAATCTCGGTCTTCTGACAATGATGGGCAGCCATTTATTTTCACAGCCATTTGCCAGCTACCTCTTATCCCTTTGGCTACATTTTATTCTAAAAAGGAGATTTAAGGTAAAGCATTTAAACTTTAAAAGTTAAAGATACCACTTGGAGTGCTTCAGGGAGTATAATTTCATCCTGAAACTACTAAATTACAGGGACACAGCTATCAGTGGGTAATTAAACATCACCTACAGGCCAGTGGTTTATTGGCAATGCATTTGATGTTGATTCTAACTATCACATTGCTTCCGTAAAAGTAAAAATGAAAAAGATTTTCTTTTTTTAGAGTTGGTAGTTACTGACAAAATAACTCCAAAAAGGCCTGAATTACAAAGTTGGTCTGAAGCCCATTAAACCTAATGATACTACATCTGCATTAGTTCTTTGATTATAGTGAGTACCCATCCTTTAATAATTCCTGTGATAATCCATACAAGGCAGATCACGTCCTGTGCCACAGTCATAAATAATTCTTACTATGAGTACTTCTTGAGATATGTATTAGATGCTATTGTACAACTGACACACCTCATTCAATTAATTTCATATCGTTGATTGTAGATATATATTGTTTTATGGCCTTCCCCTTGTTCTTGAAAACCTTGAATTTCCTCCTCATTATTTTTGCCATTTCACTTGTAAATAAATTCCCTGACTTCTTTGCAATGTGATACCAGCTCCTTGTGCAGATCCCTACATTTCCTCGGTCTTACTTTTACTTGTGACTTAAGAAATTGTTGGAATCAGAACAAAACTATTTTATTGCATTGAATATTATAACACTTTTAACAGAATGAATTATTCAGATGTGTAGAATGCTACTAAATGTTTTTACTGTTCTGCACATTACAACCAGAAAGACTACAACCTCTCACACTCTCCATCAACCTAGGAAATACAAACCTACTGTTAGCTACCACTTCAGCATGTGTTGTAACAGTGTTGGTGCAGTTTAAGTCAGTATCATGTTTATCAGTTTCTGTAAAATTCTCTAAACGATTGGACTGAAAACTGATATATGTGTTGACTTATTATTATGATAACTTTGTGAAATGTGAGATTAATTGAAGTTTCAAAGAACTCTAGCTCCTGAATTTGCAGATTACATGTGAAAAAAATGTTTCTCCATTTACAGTATAATGCTCTCAAGTAGAGTCAAGTAGATAACTTTACAGTAGGTGATATAAATTAATCATTTTTATCACAACATGGCATGAAAAACTGAATCTTCAGTCAAAATTGTGTAGGTGAAGTTCCTGTAGATTAATTCCACAGACCTTATCACTTCAAAAATATAAAGGCAACATTTGCCCTATGGATTTGCTCTATTGACACTCATGAAAGTGCTAAAAATCTGTGTAGTGAGGAATTTCATTCACTGGAATGAAATGTTTAAAACAGTGGGTAGGAATCACAGGAAAACTTCCACACATTTCCTTCTGGGTTTTGCTTAAACCAGAGGATGATCAAATGATTGTTAAACAAATATAAAATGCTCTAAAATGGAAATACCTGATATTTGAAGAAAAAATAAAAGGACAGGAAATCTGGAGCAAGGCTAGTCACAGTATATTACTTCTGTTCTAAAGGGTCTGTCATTTGTTACATTATCTGCTCAGTATTCATTTTGCAATAAAATACATTCTCAATACAGCTATAGGTACAATTATTAACAATCTTTCCAGTGTTAGCTGAGAATTGGAATACTTATTAGTGGAATATTTTTCTCCAGTCTTTGTAATGATGCTGAATTTTCTACACCATACTGTGTCTTCCTGTCTCCTCGCTGTTTGGGATCTGTTGCTTTATGCTGGAGAATTAAAAACTATATTTTGGACCTGAACTGTCTTTCTCTGTGTAGTCAGGAAAAGAAAAGGAAACCAATGTACTTTGGTCTTTACTTTCCTCAATGGAATAATATGCAATTTGCTGCCTTATCTCTGGTACTGTTTCCATTTACTTTATACTTCTTAATTTACAACCGGGCAAGCACAAATGAAATACGTTACTAGTTTCCAATTAATTTCCTGCAAGTGCTATTGAATAAGTACAATACTGCCTTTATGTGAAGATGAAATCCTAAGTTTATGTCTTTTCAGTGTTAATGACAGAACCTGCTTACCAATATATTAAAATTACATACAAGAAAAACTGCTTCCTTAGCTGTTTGTATTGAGTCAAACTCAGTCATTATGACTCTAGATCTGAAAGTACAGACTGCAAAAATGTGGGTTTTTAAAATCAAATACGGTAGTAATATTTACAGAAAATGTAGTCTTTTGATATTTGGGACTAATGATTTTTGGGATGAAGTTATCTTCACTGAAATCAACAGAATTTTTTCCCCTGGCTAATGGGAACAGAATGCCATAGTCATGTCAACCTCTGATCCCTCAGCTGATTTTTCCTGACACCTTAAGGAGTCATTTCCTCATGAACTAGTTTATATTTATGTAAAATGAGCTTGTGAAATGTTGCTTGGCTGCTTTTGCTACAATATGGTAAAACATGGAACTAACTGAATTGACTGTAATTCACTTTAGCTTCTTCAATGATGAATGCTGTTTTAGAACTCATTCATCAAGAATCATGACCTATGCATGCAGTTTTGGCCACACAGATAATTCAGGTTTCAGATTTAATAAGGTTTTGCAGGTTCCGTCAATTGCTAAGTTTCTAAACTTTATACTTTAATAAGAGCATTTTCATAAGACTTTGTCAAAAAACCCTTAAACATTATGACTTTAGTACTTCAGTCCTGCAACTTAGGTCTTCCGTGTTAGAAGTGAAAGACTTTGGTACCTACCTCCTGTTTATTGTGTGGAAGAACATTTCATTTATGTGTTGGTATTTTAAATAGACAGTATGTTAAATGCTTGCATGCCTCAGGCAATAAGAAGCAAGAAAAACAAGAGTCTTTCAAATCCTCTGCAATCTGACGTATTCAATTCCAGGACTTTCAGATGGATTTGCATTTGTTTACACAGTCACAGAACCACCTATCAGCCAACTAGACCAGACCCTGTGCATTCATCTCATGGAAAATCTTTTTCTGGAGAAAATATCTGTACTCAGTGCAGTCTAACCAGAATTCAGTTGCAACTGAATACAACACTTTGTTCTGTGATGTGGCAGGTGAGACTTTTGGTACCTCCAGCTTCAGAGCTGGTACCTGACCTCTGAGGTTAGAAACCCCTGGACTTTGCATTTTGGCATTTTCCTTGTCTTCATTTTGTCTCAGACATTGTCATCAAGTAGGAAGATGATGATGGCAGTGCTCTCTCTATTTATTTCAGCCATCCTAAGTATTAGATTAGGGCTGCATGCCTAGCACTGAAGCAACACTGTGTTGCAATTTACTTTTTCTCCACCTGTATCTTCTGATGCTTCCAGCTGCAAAGGACCCCAGCTTTAGTACACAAGGTATAGGCCACCCTCTTCTTCACTTTTGACTGCTTCATATTCATATAGTAGGAGTTGTGAATCCTTTAACTGAAGGATTCACAAATAACTTAAATTGGAGAACATTACTCAGATGTCTTGCTTTTGGAGTCAGGACTCTGGGATTTGGGGAAAGGTGGCACTGGGCTAATAGTTTAAAACCAGACAGTGGTACCATCATTCAAAGTGTCTCTGGCTGTCACTAATTTTTATGCTAAACTTTGTAATGTTGAAACCAGATATCTCAGTTAGATACTTCAGATACATGAGATGGATTGTTTTCTGGAGAGATACTTCCACAATCACTGTAGAGGGAGCTTAGAGTGGCTGGCATCAAATCTGATAAGTAAAATCTACGTGCATAAATTTTTATGTCTTTTGCTTTTTCATTTTTTTTTAAGACATGATGCATCACATGAGTGGACCTGGCCACAGAGGAGAAGACAAAGGAGATGGGTAACAATATGCTCAGGTAGGCCTAGCAGGAATGCTTTGCCAGCTGGTGGCATGCACTGACATCCCTCAGCTCTACAAGCTCCCAAATGCGATTACCAAACATAGTGCCAGCCATTCTCTGATCTGAAGTCCTGCTTTTCCTAAAGATTCAGATGTGCCTGGAGGCCTCTGACAGCTGCATGCAAGTGAAAAGGATATTATCAGATCTCAACAGAAGAGGAAAAAAGGTAGAATTACATAGAGAAAATGAAACCCCCTCAAACACAAATTGAAAAGTTGAGGCTGATGACTAAAAAGATCCCCCAGGTTTGTAAATGACAGCAAATAAGTGTCTGAAAGCACACGGTCCCCATAACCCCAGTGCTTCTCAGTCTGTTATCAGGAACAAGCCTCGGGCTTATTGGCTTGGACAGATATTTGTTGCAGGACTGTTGTTACAGGGTATCTTTAATTCCCTGCACCTGATTCAATAGTTTCTTCTGTTACCATTGTGCATCATTCATCACTGCCCCACTGCCTCAGAAACATCACCTCCAGCAACAGAGAGACAAATGGTTTGAAAGCAAAAGGTTTCTGTGTACGCTTTAACAATTGAAAGTTTTTCAGCTCTTTATTTGCCCTCCGTCTGTTACACTGACCTCCATTTTGAGCAAGAGTGTTACTGTAAATGATTATTTATATTTTTTTTAAAAGCAAAATTCTGTAAGATGAATAAGTCATACCCAGTGGACACCTTAATCTTGTTTCAGTTTAGTTCATTTTTGTCCCCTGCAAACTCTACAGTCCAGGTAAGATTTTGTCCCTCTTATTTGCTAAGCCAACCAGAGATGTCAGGAGGGAAACCTTCACCACATGTAAATCCTAGTTAGACTCTGGGAAAAGTTACATTGAAGAACATGAACCATGCAAAGTAGTCCAGCAATACAACATAATTATAAAACTCCATGAGCTCAATGTCATTGAACTGAAGTCCTGAACTCAATGACTTTCATTGACAGGATCTCCTACCACACATTTCTGTTAAAACACTGCCGGACAAACTAAGATTAGATGTCACAGGTCATGTAACTGTGGCTAACGAGTAGTATCATATTGCCTGGGATGATGTCAATCTTAGCACAACCACATGGCCCATGCAAGCATGTGTGGAGTTATTCAGAATTTACAATGCTCAACCATGAGAGGATGGCCTCTGAGCGCCGCCTTCATCCTGGGACTGGCAGTAATGCTGTACATAACCTACACAAATAATTAGCCATTTCTTGCCCTTCCACTGAATTCTCCCTTTGTGGAGTCCACATCAGAACTCAGCTGGCAGTGAGCATGTACCACACCAGGAGGTTAGAGGGAGAACTTTTGGGATACTGGGCTGGGCCTGGAGAGCATCCTACAGTGAACCTGCTTGTAGCAAGCAGTAAGAATTGCTGTCTTGACACTGACTTAATGCTGAAAATACATTTCTCTGTCCATTATAACTGCTGAATGCAGCCAGCAGCCCTCTCAGCCCCTTTTGCTGGTTCCCCGGGCAGGGTGGAAAGGATGGTCTTGATGAAATGGTATCCTCTGCCTGATAGTTTACTTATTCATGCACATACCCAGCCATTTCTGTTTGTGCATCTTTCACCATGGACAAAACGTCTCTACAAGCAGGATTCATGTAACTTGCTAGTGCATGGCAGGTTCTGTTAATAATAGATAGCAAGGATTGTTGTCTTACTGACCTAAGCATTAATATGTTCCCCACTCCCACTGAGTCATCGAATGAATCCCTGTTAGCTGGCAGGCATCAGGCAGTTAGTGTAGAATCAAGAATCAACCTCCATTATGCCCTGGGACAAATCCTCCTTGAACTTGGTTGGTTGGGCTTTTGGTTTTGTTTGTTTGGGGTTTTTTTTTTTCTGATTCACTTTTCTTTTCTTCTATTCTTCTGTTCTTTCTATATATTTTTTATATCATTTCATGAAAGTATTTTGAATGCTTAAGTTGATAAGCATCAGCGTCTCAACATTCTTTCTACGTTTTTACTTTTCTTATCTTGCATAGCTTTACCTTACAAACTGTCTTACAGCGCAAGCAGCTGGTCTTTTTGTAAAATTGAGCCAATATCACACAGATGAGAATCACAAAACTGAATCTTTGGCCACAGAGAGCTGAACCTCAAGGCTGTGGGTTACCAGCCTATTCAGAAAGCCTCTACACAGCAGTTTCTTGAGTATAGCCTTGACATTTTGAAGAGGGCATCATGCAGAGGAATGTTTTGAAAGTATAAAGGTTGCTACCAGAATTGCAGTTTGTGTGTGGAGAATCATTTTGTAGAGAAGCAGCATTGGCAAAGGCACTTGAATCCCTGACACTTGGAGGATGGTACTGAAGTTGTAGTGTCTGATAACAAGAGGCATGAGGCCCAAAAGACAGAGAAGCATGTAAATGTGTGAGGGACTACTAGCTTCATAGGCTGCTAATCTGTCTTGAACTTTCCTTGATCTCCCCAAATCCCTTTCCCTTTTGCTTGTTTGTTTTCTGTTATTTATTCATTTATTTGTTAAGCAGGTAATTGGCTCATATTCCTAGGTCTGTTGAAGCCACCATTTCAGCTTCCTGGTCATGATTGCATTAGAATTAAGAATTCCTCAACTGCTGAAGTGGACAAAGAAAGCTGGAGCCTCCAATTCATTTTACACTTCTCATTGCCTTTCATAGGCAACACTACAGGATGGAAAGGAACATACTGCTGAGACACACTTTTTTGTTGTCAGAGCAATTTACATGTTGCATCCCTTTTGCCTGGCACCAGTTGTTCAAAGGCTCTGGTAATAACAAGACTTTTCCCTCCAGGATCTTTCCATGAACAGACTGCCCTTGCTCCAGCTTATAGGGTGATCTGGGAGGAAGCGTGGGCTTTTGCACTTCTTTAGTGGATTTATCCCTTGGATGGAAATACTGAGGGGATTTTGGAAGCATAATCCTAGTCAGATATAGGAAAAAAGACCACCTTTGTTGCTTTTATTTTTCAGTTTTGATTTTTGAGTCTCAGAGTGCAGCTGGAACTTTAGGTTCAGCTCCCTGGCATGTACTGTGAACTGGTGGGTGTGGGGGACTTCTAAATATCTATTTCTGGATTAGTATTCTGGCTGCTTCCAGACTTACAGTGGAGCTATTCCATGTGAAGTGTAAACATATATCTAGAAACTGAATCCACCAGTCTCTTTTCCTTTTCTTCAGACTTCCTTGTACGTTTTGCTTTTTGTAAGAAGAAATCCTGGAGCTGTGCACTGTAATGTAGATGTAGAATGACCTAGAGCTCTTTAGCACTTCCCAGAAGATAGAGTTTACTTTTTTCTTCTTTCTCTCTTTGCATGGCTGCTAGATGACTAAATGATGTCAGATTCATGGAGGTAGTATTCATTAGAGTAAGTAGCTGAGCAGTATATTCTTTGCACATATCTGTTGTGAAAGGAGCAAATGAGTCCCTTAAGTAAAAGATGGAATAGTAGCATTTATTTTTGTCTACTCTCTGTGTGTGTTGCATGACTTCTATCCCAACTCTTTCTCTAAAAAATGTATCTGATCACATATTCCCCCATTCTCTATTATGCCAAAAATAATACCAGAAATACCTGCTTGGAAAGTTAAAATAATTTCTGTATGTCATAAAATTTCTAGCTCTCTGGAGGTTTCACACTATTAGATTTAGAAGATGATAACTTGGGTCTGCTTTTAAAATATTTTGCTGAAATTAATATCTTTTGTACTGGTTGCAAAATTGTGTTTTTCATGTTGAATTTTTTGAACATCTGACCAAAACTGTTTCATAAATATTATGACTAGAAAAAAGCATTCCCACACTCTTTTGAGAATGTGGAGAAAAAGTGAGTTTAAATATATTGTTGTCACTGAATAAGTCTTAATCTTGATGACAATGAGTTGGATTTTCTGATTTATTAAGAATTCAGTCACTCATCACCTCTATATGGAATTAAAGTTGTAAAGGATTTCTGGAAATTAAACTCTGCTTTCTTGTTTAAAACAGGCTGATTATTTATAATTTTGATTTTTTTGGTATAGAGTCTGTATTCCTCAACCATGCTGAACATTAACTCTCCAGGGAGATAACACATGAAAGAGGAAGATCTGGACAGATAAATTTGAAAAACTGCCATCATTATCCTGTAATGATGCTGGACTGAGAACTAGTAGAGTCTCAGTAATTTCCCAAATTGGGGAATAAAATATTTCATAATCCTTCGTTTTCAGAATATGTGATACATACGTATAGTGGGCAGAATGTTACAGCTGTGCTCTGGGCCTTCCTGAGAGTTTGTTGTACATTTTTTGTGCCCTTCATTTGTGTAACAGCACAATTCCACATTACTGTTCTGTCCTCTTTAGGATGGTGGCAGCCATTTCACAGTCTGACAAAAGTTACTTCTCCCAGTTTCAAAATTCTTCTTATAGGAGAGCCTTTGCTCTCTTACATTAACATTGGGAACATTGTAATTTTATTGGCTCCTCTATTTTCTAGTGTTCATTTTTTATGTAGGCTATTCCATATGAAGTGCAAAGATAAGTCTAGAAACTGAATGAATTTTTCACAGTTCCACCAAATTTCAGCAGCTCATAGTTATTTAGCTTATTTATAACTGTCTGCTAGACTGTTTTATGTAACATTGAGTACAGGCTTTCACAGTTCCCAAGACAAATACTCCTGTTTATTGAAATGACTAGCAGAAGCACAAAGCAGCTTTAAACAAATTCATTTATTTATTTTATTTTTTTTAATGAACTGGGGATCCTTTCCAAATTGTTTTTCATGTAAAAACCTTCATACAGTTCCCGAGCAGAAATTTTTGAAGGTCAGTTAAGAAATTCTAAAGAACTAATAGGAAAGTTTCACTTTTTGGTCACTTTTAACAAATGAGCTTTAAGAAAAACCGAGATTGTCAGCATACACTCAACAGTAAAACTAACTTTTGAGCAACTCTATTTTCCTTTATGAACAGAAATTCTTAAGGATCCTGCAAAATTGTTTTCTCTGATATTTCCTTGATAATTCTTTCCTATATTTCACTGCATGATTTTCCATGAAAGGTGACTGCCAAGATAGGGGAAGGTCATTGACTTATTAATCAGTTTAAAGTTTACACTATTGGTAGGGGATGAGTGACAAAGTGTATTTAAATAGTCATGTTTGAAAAAGAAAGAAAAAGGAAAAGAAAAAGGAAAAGAAAAAGAAAAAGGAAAGAAAAAGAAAAAGGAAAGAAAAAGGAAAGGAAAAAGAAAAAGAAAAAGAAGGCTAAAAAAACTCCAAAAGGCATACTGG
>JAOQGH010000023.1:102505778-102520047 GCA_025769975.1 Gallinago jamesoni | reverse complement strand
AAAAGAAAAAGAAAAAGAAAAAGAAAAAGAAAAAGAAAAAGAAAAAGAAAAAAAAGAAAAAGAAAAAGAAAAAGAAAGAAAAAGGGGCACATGGCCAGCACAGAATGATTCAAATTAACTGAGGTTTTATTTCTAACTTTGTTGTAAGTCCCTGAATTCTATGATACAGCAAATAAAATATTTTTTTTTTAGCTGCATCCTGAACTTACCATGCAATCCGTTAGGTCAGAAAGAAATTGCTGTAATGACCATCAAGTCTCTTTTCCTAATGGCAAGATTAGTTTGAATTCTTTTTATTCTTTCCATGATGAGAAAAAAACCCTGCTGATAAGAAAATCCCCAGAACAGTTTTAGTTATCCATGTAATCTTTTTAGTGTTAATTTTAGTGCTTCATTTTCTAAAAAAATAATTTTCATTTTACTTACAGAAAAACAGTTCTATGCTGTACTTATCCTTTTTCTTACTGTAGTCAATATGAATAATTGAGTCCTGCCCTCTTTATATTTGTACATTGTTTGCAGAAAGCTATTGTGTCTTCTCTAAACGTGTTTCTCCCATAGTAACCTCTCTGTTTCTCTCTTTTTTCCCCCGTCTCCCTGCTTTCACTCTGTGTATTTTCCATGACATTTATTATTGTTCAGCTGGGCTCTGAATTCTGTCTTTGTATCACTTTGTGTGAACCACTGCAGAGGAGTTCAGGATTACTTAAATCCATCCTAACACCTTGACAACATGAACATAGTTTTGATTGTTCTGGCAACTCTCTTGAGATTAGTAGAATAGAGTAATTTCCACAATTAATATTGCTTCCTTTCTCCCACTAGGGTGGCTCTGTTGCCCTGCTGCTCCATAGTTCAGTATGATCTTGTAGTTTCCCTTTTCAAGATGTGCAGTTCAAAAGCTCAGTACAACCGACTGCCTGCTTAAAGCTTAATAGCCTAATTTCTGAGAGTACAAAATCACAGAGTATCCAGAGATACAAAATTATCCACTGAGGCCAAAATCTGCTAGTACATTGTTGTACCCAAAACATTCAATTTCATAGATGTTGCATCTGTTAGAAAATTATAGTGGCCTTTACTATGGGAACGGAATCTTTAGGATTCAATGCCAAATTGCAAAATGGTTGTCAAAATGAAGTATTTAAAGAATTAGTCATTTTTATAGCATGGTTTCTTTTGACTGTGGTTCTCATAAAAGAATCTGATTTGATAAAACACCACTGATATTCCCTGAGTGAAGATAAAAAGACACACTACAAATTCTTTAACCCTTTTCATGAACCATTTTCAATAACCTCCTACACCATCAACTTTCTATATGGACATATCAGGAAATAGAGCATTAATTAATAGAACATTAATATTCAGAAGAAAATAACATTCACAGAGTACTGAAGAAGAATGTGATGTGCCATCATTAGTGAATACAATCCTCAGACCCTCCTTATTGACCATGAGGGCTACTAGGAAAGATATTGTTACTGGGGTTTGCATCTCAGCACTTCAAAACATCAACATTAATTGTCTGATATGTGGAATGATGCATTGATGCACACCACAAGCAGTTCTGATGACATATTAAAGATTTGTTTAATCCTTTATCTTGCTTAGGCTTTGAGCAAGTGTGAAGGGAGGTGATATTTTGAGGCCTCCTAAGCCCATATGGCGCCAGCCCTTACACCAGTAGTAACCCAGGAGGTTTTCTGGCTAGGACAAAGCAACATGCTTCTCCAGGAGGCAAAAATAAGGTTGGACTTCTTAACAGTGAGCGGGCAAAGAGCAAACAATGTTTATTTGAACATGTCAGTAAAATCATGTCAACAAGGAAAAAGAGCAAACCAGATGCTGCACAAGTGGAGGAGAGTCATGATCACCAGCCAGCTCTGCAATCACTCGGAGTGGGAACCCCTGAGCGAGCAACCATTTCTGTCTATTACCTGAATGTAAGCACAGCATGGAAGTCATTTGTTTTGTACTTAGGCTTTTAGACTGGAAAACCTCTATCCAATAATCTCACTACAGCATTTCTGTTAAATTGTGCAGCCTGAGTGCCCGACAGTGAATGGTGTACAAATACTCTTTTATATTTTGTTTTGTTTTGTTTTAATACTCAGATGCAGATTTTAATATGTTTTCTTGTTAGTTATGAATACATTAAATCTGTACATGCATTTTTTTTATTATACTAGAATTTTTTTCTGCCTGTGAAAAAATTGACTCTAAGTGCATCAGAGGCTTCTTCTAAAAATATACATATATATATATATACACACACACACATATACTTCGATTTGGTAACCAAGTATATATACAGAAACTATATTTAATTATTTTTTTCCTCTTAGAAATTCTGGTGTATGCTTTTAAAGCAAATTGGTTATTTTTAAAATTATTATTATTCACAGGTAAATTTGGATGCCATTTTGGTAAGTGCATATAGTAGAAGATGAACTGTAAGGGCAATGAAGAAATTTAATATTAACACAAAATACTGTTTACAAATTTTTTCCTCATTCCTTTCTTCTTGTGGGTCAGGATGAGGAGAGGCAGCTCAAACCAAAGCTTATCATTAGGCGCTGTGAGTACAGGTCTAAGATTATTGCCAATTTAACAGATTATCAGTATTACAAGTCCGTACCAGTGATAAGTTTTACAATATGCTTTTCTAATGTCATTTTGCCCTGAGATATAATTGGAATAGAGGTAATCTGCTCTGCCTTTCTCAAGTTAAAGCAGTGCAAACTGCAGTCTGTAGTACTTTTAGCACTGGAGCTAGCTAGCTAATCATAGGTAGATCTTTCCTCCTCAAGTCTCATCATGCAAATAGGATGCAAGAGAGAGAAGAGCAGTCCTGTATTATGCAGAAAAAGTGGGTACTTTTGCTTGCCAATGGCAGTTCTGTCTACCTCCTACAAGTAGGCTGATCTTGAAGGAAAATCTGCTATGAGATTACTAATTAATTATAGTTGCTATATGGTACTTAATTAAATTAATAACTTGACCAAGATCAGCCTTCTGGAAGACTACTACAGTGATTAAAAAACAGCTTTATTTCTAGTCTTACAGTTTTATTTCTTCCATTTGTTTTATCAAAGAAGTCATGTAATGAATTAAATCTTGATCCATTACTAACCCTATGCAGGGGTAGCTTTTGATCCAAATGCTCACAGTACACAGGTCACATGTTAAGGTCTGAGAAACGGAAGGAGGAGAGAGCCTCTGCTATTTGACTGGTAGGCAGTGGCTTTTCTTTCTTACACCCTTGGGGTTTAATCTTTATTTTTGAAACTTGAAAAAGAGTGGAGCTGAGAACTGAAGACCATTGCAGAGCAATTATCCTTGATGCTCCCATTTCCTGCAGTTCCTTTCAAGGGAATGACATTGTACAGAACTATGAATCAAGTATCCCTTACCTTGAAGCGAGACATTCGTCTATTTAGATGAGCTAAAAACCAACATTTGAGAAAACTGGTCTAGCTGCAAATGGCAATAAAACCAAAACTCTGTTTTCAAAGCATTCAAAACTATCTGCAGTTAAGCAAGCTGATGAAGTGATGACCCATCAGTGAAATGTCAGGGATCAGCAACTGGGAAAAGCCATGCTATTTGATGGAGTTCACTCTTAAAGTGTGTGAAAGGCTGGAAAGGTCTTATTCTAGCTGATATGTGTGCACAGGCAAGTGTTCCTGCACCTCAGGGATTTTAAGCAATATTTTTTAATACCTTGATAAACTATGAGAATTTGAGTGCTGAAATCTATTACAACGCAATTGTCCTGGCTGTTTTCACTCCTTTTTCTGTCCTTTTGAGAAAGCTGTGGTACCTACATGAAGCATTGTATTAGTGATTAGGATGGCTCTCCTCTTGCATACATTTATTTAAACAAAATAAACTCAAAATGTTAAATATTCATGGCATTCCCATTTCAAGATCATCATAAAGTGAAAGAATTTAAATTACCTCTATATACCCTCCCAAAAGACTCTGTAATTGAAAGAGGCATCACACATTAATTACTTACAATTTATTTTTGGCATTGTAACTACCTGTTTATAAATAGAATCCTTTTGAAGCAAAATATTCACACAATAAATAGTCAAAGTTTTCAAAACAGATACAAAGTTGCCAAAGATTTACCTAGAGATTCACAAAGATAGAAGGGAGAAAACAGGAGTTAGATGATAAGTTCTTTTTTTAAATGAATACAGTACGATTTTGTAAAAAAATAACAAAAAACCCTAACTGATTTATTAATTTTTTTTTCAAAAATGTATTTAAAGGAGGTAGAAAAGTAGATCCTGAAAAGAACACATCATAAAAATGAGGAAATGGAGGAAGATATAATTAACGTTCCTTGATAATAAACATAAATTGAAATGCATAGTCTACACTGTAATGCCATGGTTATTTTCTTCTTATGCTCTGCTGATACTCCTGTTATATTGTCATAAGGTGCATTCAAGTAAAATTATTTAAGATTTTAAGCCCTGAGAGAAAGTTGCACATTTTAACTATTTAACTTTTAGCTATTAATATGGTGTCTAAAAATTATGAAGATGAGCTTATCATTAGACATTAACCAGATCCTTGTAATAGGAAGAATAAAATATTGACCTTCTGTAAAGTCTTTTCTCCACAGATCATGGGTGCAATCATCAGAAGTCTAGATATTGTCATTGTTAGTCTTGTGTGTACTTGCAATTCATGTGGAATTTCAATATGATCAATTGAGTTTCGTATCATAATGAGTACAGGTCGCAGAATAACCGAGCTTAAATGACTTCCAAAATGTTTTTCTGTGTAACTATAGTTTTACAGTTTGGAGAGAGCCAAAAGTAGTTATTTATTGACTTGAACATACAGCTTACAAGAAGTAACAAGAAGTAACATGTCTGGAAATAAAATATAGGTGTTGTTTTTTTTTCCTAGATTTCAGGTTTTCCCTTTTTTTCTCCAGATATTGATGAAGACATTCAAGTAGATTTTGTATATTTTTTTTTTTAAATATTGATGAATCGCCTACCTTTTTATGTGTTTGAGTAAGGATGAAGCAATGTAGTCAGGCAAGCATATATTTGCAGGGTTTCTGCAGTGATAAAAGGAAGAGACACATGCAGTGGAAATGTCTTCTTAAATAGATAATAACTGAACATGTTTTATCTGTGGAGTTTTGTTTTTGTCGGGTTTGTTTTGGTTGGTTGGTTTTTGTTTGCTTTCTTTTACTTCCATGTGGATTAGCTCCTGCAGGAGAGCAATACCTGCTTAAGGATAGCAAGTCACCTTGCTTAATCTTCACTTTGTGGAAAAAAGATGATTTGACTGGTATTGTCTGGTGCATAGATTAAGTCAGAGATGTATTCTAAATGGTAATGGCTTTGGAGAGGTCCCAGGAATATTTTCTTTAAGCAATTTTGATTTCTTCTGAAGCATCTGTTCTATGGTTGCACATAAACCCTGCTCTTTACTGTGGAACTGGACTACGGCATCACTCAGCTACTGCAAGGTATTTACAATACTAATTAAAAGCATTAAGGGAAAATATTTCTCAAGGAACATGCAAGAGCACTAAGGTAGAAGCAGCAAGGAGGAAGGTTATACATTGTCCACTTGTAAATACAGAAGACTAAATAAAGCCACAGTTCAGAAGGACATTGTTTAGAGTCTTACATGACCATTTTCTGTAACTAATAGATTCTAATAACTAGGAGATACCAAAACACTATGACTATATCTGTATTTTCGAATGGACATTAGTCCAGATCTGTAGATTGAAATATTCAATGACCTTAGGACAAGGGTAATGAATGTTTATGCTGTTCTAGCTATAAGCCCTAAATATTCCAAACATATACACAAATTTTGATTGCTGGTCATTTAAAAAAAGCAACCTTAATAGCCCCATAAAACCTCTTTTGGGATATAACATGCCTAGGATTTTATGAAAGCCTATTGCAACTTCCTATGATTGCAAGCACAAGTGGCCACATCCTTCGCTGTACATAAGATCATAACAAATCAAACAGACATGCTGGCACCAAGTGCAGAACTGTGGATGCAGAATTAATTACTCTGGCATCATCTGTGTATGTATATGTGTGTGTGCACCTTATTTTATTATCACAAAAAAGGAAATATACACCTATTGCTGTTTGGTCTTGTTTTCCTTATTACTTGTTCTATTTGTCATGTTTCGTGTAGCACTCCACCCTTGAGCTTTTATTATAACTTGATTGCTGAACCACTCCTTTGGAGCTCAGGGGTGCACACAAAGGTAACATGATACCATTACTGCTTTAGTGTCTACATAAATAACGACCTTCTTCTGAAGAGCTTGCAGAAATTTGGAGAAAAGCTTTCCCTCCTTTTAATGCATGTGAAGCCCAATGATGCCACAACTCTTTTATACTGCTGAAAGTGAACGCAACTATATTTTGCAAGGACCTTTTATGCATCTAGAGAAGTATGTGGACTGCTGTGGGGAACTTTCTTACTTGCAACATTTAAAAAAAAGATTACAGTTACCAATGAAAACAGAGGTTTTCCAGATCACAAGTGCTTTTTCATAAAATGTATTTCTGTGGCAACAGCCATGTAGCACAAGGAACTGATGCAAAAAGGAAATCAGATAAGTGGTTCTGTAACTGAACTGTTTTTCATACAAAGTGCATTTTTTTAATTGAAAATGAGCTTTATGTTGACCAAGACCACATCAGCTGTCTGCAATAGTGTAAGAAAAACTTGTTCCAAGGATACAGGAAATATTTTTTCTGGAAAAAAAATAATCTAAACAACTTCCAAAAGCACGGCAATATAAAAAATCCTCTTTCCTCTTTACAGATTAGTACATAAGTTTATAAACCAAGAAATTCAGGTGCGATTCACATCTTGTTCTGACAATTTATTATCACCACTGAAGAACAAGTGTTTCTGTTGCCTTTCATAACTGGGGATAAAGGGATAATAATGCTTAAGAGACCAGAAAAAAAATTAATTGTCAACAAAACACCGCATATGCTACTTCACTATTTCTAGTCAAGTCTCTTTGTCTTAAAACCTCATTTGCACATGACTTCTGGAACATTATCTTTCTAGTGTAAATACCATGCAATAACGCTACTGTTTCTTTTTACAGTAAGCATTCACTCTTTCATAATATATTCTGTATGTTTTAACCCTCACAAGCCCACTGAGAAGATGGAAAGCTTCTAGAAAGCATTTCAGTTGCCTATTTCATATGTATTCTTGCCTCAGACGTAATTTATGTATAAATACACAGACACGTCACTTAATATAGTTTATCCTAAGATACATAAAGCATGAATAAGCATAGAAGTCCAATTATATTGATAGACGTTAAAACATTAATTTTAAACATATCAGTAAAGAGGGAATAACTTCGTAAGCATAGCCTTTTATGAAGATAGTGTAGCTGTAGTAGCTGAAGGAGCTAGAGAGAATTAATTTAGTTGGCTTCATGTATTTGATGCTCTTTACATCTGGCCAATTTCACACTTTTTCTTGCATAGTCAGTTTTGATGAAATACACCCTGGTTAGACCTCCTGAATGCTATCACCTGGGAGCTCCTCATTCAAGCCTTTTGTATGGTTCAATTTATGCAATTTCTGTCTGTTTGAGATTCAGGATACTTGCTGTTCTTAAAGTCTTGGCTCCTTCAATCTTTTCCTCATATTCAAGTCTTCTTGAAATAAAGACATATTTTTACATTTCTGGTTCTTACACAAAGCTTGAAAATATGAACATGAAAAAATAAAGTGGTCAATTATAAAAGGCACTGATCTTTGTTAAAAAAACTCTTAATTTTCCAGGCCCAAGTCACAGTTTTCATAGGCAATGATTTCCTTGGTATTGCTGTAGAGGTAAGGCAATAGCACTTGATTTTTGAGGAAGCAAACCCAATACTTTTTCTTATATGATGGATAATACTTTTAAGGTATATTTTTCATGTTTCTATTTCAGATGTGTCAGTAGAAGCATTTTAAGAACTTTTCAAGTAGACGAAATTATCCATATACTAACTGAAGTAAAATCAGTATTATAGGAAAAGTGCTCAGTTTTTAAATTGGATGTGTAAGTAGAAGTGGTCATTAAAACAGTCTGTTTGACATTTTCATAACACTCTT
Organism: Gallinago jamesoni; assembly: GCA_025769975.1. Lineage (NCBI taxonomy): Eukaryota > Metazoa > Chordata > Aves > Charadriiformes > Scolopacidae > Gallinago > Gallinago jamesoni. Next base: position 102,511,902 of record JAOQGH010000023.1, on the reverse strand, counting down.
ACTCAGTGTTTCTTCATAAAAGGGTTATCCTTTCTATTATCAGGAAAAGTAACAAAAATGTTTGCAAAATTTAGGTTAAGTTTTTGTGTTATATAGATTATCATGGTGATTTACATCATAAAAATGAAACTGTAAATATCTTGGTACTCATGTGTACTGAGAAAACAAACCCTCTACACATGTACTTTCCCTTATGAGCATTAAAACATGAATGATTAATTCAGTACAAAAATTAATTAAGCAATTTGACATTTAAAACAATCCCCAATTGCCATTGTCACTTCCAATGCATATGTATTAAAAATAAACAAATTACTAGCCTGTTATATAAATTAATGGAAATGTTTAAAATTTCTCCTAAAACTCCTTCTAATTGCTTGTGAGAATTTCTCTGTGTAGTTGAATACAGTCTGAATAATTCATGAGGAGCCCCCCCAAATATTCCAAAGATACTTCCAATTCCCATCCTGTTACAGGTGAAAAAAAAAAATACAAATAATAATGTTTTCCAGTTTAAAAAAGGTGAGTTTCTCAAAAATTTCTAACCTGTGGATTTTTACTTTTCTCCATTTTTAAAAGTCAGATAAATAACAGATTATTTTTAAAGAACTTACTTGTCTTTGTTAGCTACACGAGGAAGATGGGGTTTTATCTGTCTATCTCAGGAGTGCTGTTTCATCAAACAGTTAAAATTACATGAAGTAGACTGAAATCAAGTATTAATTTTTTTCTTAGAGAAAGTAAGTGATAAGAAGAACAAGATAAACTTTTAAGAGTTTCCAGACACTAAGATGCAGATTTCAAAGCAATTGACATGAGCAATTAATGTCAGGTATTTTAAAATCTTGAGTCCCATTGAAGAAAAATTGACCTAATTTGAATCCTTAATTTAAAGAAAAGTTAGTCAGATTTTCAAATACCCAAATATGGAAAAATCCATCAGGAGCTTCAATGAGGTGAACCATAGGGTACCTTAACTACATCATGTAGATGCTAAAACTGGAAGCCTGATATATAAAACTGTTTCTGAAATATAACATGAATATTTTTTTTTTCCAACTAATGTAATTTCATAAAAATTCTCTTGCTGCCATGTGTGGATCAAGGATGTGGAATCCCAATTTATCTAACAGAGAATTGAACCTACATATGAATTTTTGGCACTGAGAGAAGAGATGGTATCTGTGGGAATGCCTATGCCATGTGTATGTGACCACACCGTGTGTGACCCCACACATGTATATGAAGACCAATGAGAAGACATCTCCAGAGGAAGATCTTGTCTGCAACCTTCTGTCACAGAAATGAAGCAGATGGCTTCTCTTCCCTGAGACCTTCATGGCATCTTACCTAATTCCTTCAACAGTATATGAAATGATCTTAACCAGTTCTGACTAGATACCTAAAAATTGGGCATAGCCACTTCCTTTATTCGAGCTTTAACCCTTTCTCGCTGAGAAAGCAAAGCTGTTGTATCTTTAACCCTCTCTTTAAGGCACTGTACAGACAACCACCAAAACAGAAAAGGTATGAATGAAGCATCTGCTCAAAAAGGAATTAGAAGTTGTGTTCCCATTTCTATATGTACATGCAGCTACAAAGGCCAAGTAACAATTATTTGAGCACATTGTTGTGAACATTTATGTATATATTTTTGTCTGTCACAATGGGTGTCTCGTGTTAATATAATTAATTGGGTGTGGGTAGGTGTTTGTAGCCTTATGTGTCTTGAGTTGAGAGAAGCAGAATGAGGAAAAGGCAGACAGGAATTTATCTATTCCAGTACAAACCTAATAGGTCTTCCAGTGATGAGTAGCTCTGGAACCTGGAAGTATATAAGAATATGATAAAAAGGCATAGAAAAGAAAAAGTGGCATTCTATAAGCTAAAACTGAATTCTGACTTTTAAGATTCCTTGCTCAGCCATGAAGATAGAAATAAAATCCTCAGCTTTTCATGACATATTGAGTTTCATCTTCTGGTTAAGTTAGTGTCAAAGAAGCCCAATAAATTTTATGATGCTCTAATTAGCACTCTCACAATCTGTTAACATTTTTACTTGCAGTCAAGTGGCATTCAGAGAATTCTTCTGCAAGTATTAAGGAAATCAGTCCTCCTGACATGGAGAAGACCACCTTAAAAGCCTGTAAATACATCAACGTAACCTGGAATTAATTCTCAACAAGGCACCTTGGATGTTTACTGTTGAATGAATTCAATGAATAATACTCCTGAAAACTGTAACTTTCCTGTTTACCTACCTCTTATATAAACTGTTAGTTTATTTACATTAATGTTTGCAGTCATTAAAATTATGTCAATCACATGCTCTTCAGTTACAATCACATTCAATTACAAATGAACGTAACTTAATTTCCTATGGGTTCATGTCTTTTAGTCAATTGACCTTTAAATCAAATGATGCTAATCTTGTCTGCTATCTGTCCCTGTATATAAAAGGCTTTCTCACAGAGAACATTGGAAGTAAGACAAGATGCCATATTTGATTTTCAATACTGTGTTTTACAAACAGCATCAAGAATTATTGGGAGCAAACTTATGAATTTTCAATCCTGATTTCTCTTTTACCCAGTTTACTGTTTTTAGGGAGCCCTACTCTTGATTAAAAACAGACAGAAGGTTCAAAAGTTGCACACACAGAAATATTTCTCAGATTTGTTTGGAGTCATTTACTCGACTATCTGCATTCAGCCATCTCAAGTAGGTGATATATGTTTCACTGTCTGGACATTCTAGGAAGAAGGCAGATCTTTCTTTCAACTTTATTAGGGCCAGGACTTAATACTCTAACCTGTGTTCTCATCATTTTCCTGAGCAAGAAGGGTTGACTTAAGCAATTTAAAATACCTAAAATTAAGTGTGTAAGATGGAACCCATAATTTCTTTTAGAAAAAAAACCCAACATTAAAATTAGATCACATTTTTTCCTTATTAGGTGCTTCTTTTAGAAGGGTCAGTTATCAAAGACTCTAGGTTACTTTTTCTCTATATTTCAGTCCTAAAGAAAATTTGTGGCATTCTGCTCATGGTGCAAATGAAACAATTTGTCATGTTTTATAGCTCTGCAATTGTATTTAGTGGTAACACAGCTCCCCAACTCTTCAAGGTTGATTGAAAGTACATGGACATCAAAAATGGCAAAGTTCAGATTCATAAAACTAGTCATTCATGACATTGTAACTAAAACCTCCAGCAGTGAAATAATGAAAGAAAATTCTGCAAAAATCCAGTGGGCTTTAAGAAAACTGTAATATTTTTTCAAATTCAGAGTTGGGGGTAAGTAGTGGGAAGCGCTTGTTATCCTGAGCATGTTTTTAAGGTGTATGTGTTTTAACCTCACCTTTTCTAATATTCCACACTTTAGTTGTAGTTTTTGGCTGAGACCTTAAAATATCTTATTTCCGCCAAGCATGATCCTTCTGACTCAGATGTAATCACATTTGCAGGCAGTAGGGGAAGGTAACACAGCTGCTGCTGCTGTTAAGCTCATTCTGGACAAAAGGATGTTTTGGGTTTGTTTCTTGCTTCCAAAGTCTCAATACTTATAAGAATGTATGTCTTACTATTACCATTTTAATGTAATGGTGTTCAGCTTCTTAGGATACAATATTTTGATAGGATAAACCTCAGGTACTAAAGAATGCTAACATGAATTAATTAGAGATCCAACTAGGATTGTGAATTAAATCAGTTTGACATTGATTTTAGCCAGCCGTATGGGTTTATATGGAGCAGAGGTCTTTTTCACACTTCTACGGAAAAAGCGCATGCAAGAGGAAAAAAGAAGTCGGTAGGATTTAAATAGATGCTTTTCATCTGTTAAATAATCAGAGCGATTTGTTAAGTAACAGTTACAGTAGGAATGTAGAATTCTGTGACTGTAATTAAACAAAAATAGTAGAAGAACTGAAGACCATGTCACTATGAACAAAGGGAAAAAAACAGCAATAGAAGGATGGCAGAAGAAAAACAAGCTGACATCTTTGAGTGGCTCCTCCATGCGAGCAAAGACAGGGCAATGAATCAACATACCATTCATCTTGGTGGCAGAAGACCTCCCAAGATGAATGATTGAAGAAAGCAAGCAATACTGACAGAGGTGACAAAAATAGAATACGTAACGTTTGGGTTGAAAGCAACTTAGCTAAAGATTTTCAGAGACACAAGGGGCACACTGACACAGGAATAAACTGTAAAGCTCCACTGCACCCCAGATATCTTGTTAATGTGCTAATAGAGAAGATACGCTGTTGTACGCACATACTTTTCTCTTTTCTGTAGCTCCTAGCAAAGACTGGGAGTCACTGCACTCTCCATTCCACACCCCAGGCCTCTGCTTATCAGTGGCAGGAAGGAAAAACCTATTTAATTTACTTACTGTAATAACAGCAGAAGGCAGCACTTACTGATGTAGAATGAAGACAAGAAAACAGGATTAGTTTTGAGATCTGATATCTTTCAGCTCCCCAGGCCTGGCTTGAATTCTAAGAGCCATGACAGGTAATGAGATACCAAAACTTAAAACTACGTTATCCTGATTTATCAGATACTTTCCACTCAGCACTTTGCTCTGCTTAAGGACCCCTGAAGTCAGAGATTATTCCTATATACACCAACAAAAAGCTTGGGATCACAGCTTTGAAGCACTGCATATCAGTTCCTAACTCAGGCAGCATCAGACTTAAAACTTTCATTAGTTCCTCACACTTAGAGCACATCATTCTACATTCAAAGCAGAATAGATGTGTCTGAAACCTGCCATAAGCAATAGCTTTTGAGTGCAAGGCTATACTATGAACTGTGAGAAAGGGACAGATAAGAAGGGGAGTCCAAAACTATCCAATTGCTAGATAACCATGCCCTTTTATTAATGTCTCTGTTTCTATGATATGCAAGAGACTCATACAGTCTTTGGATTTATTTCTGAAGGAACCCATTTCTCCCAACTGGCAACACAAAAATCCTATAGAGGCTGTATACTCCTTCAGGAGCCCAGTGAAAGCACTTCCCCAGATGCCAGGAGACCATGTCTGAGGCTGAAGAAAGACATGTCTTTAATAAATTTACATTAGCAGTGACTCCATCATGGAAGAACCTGAAAAAGAATATTTAACCACCAGATAAATGATAACTGCATGAATCAAAATAGTTAGAAACCTGAAGAAAATAAATAATGAAAAATTTACTCTTGCCTTCTGTTGGTGCAAGTCTATTAAAGGGATGTATGAAATAAATTTATTTCCAAATATTTAATACCTTGATCTCTGAAATGGCTTGATTCAATTCTGGCAAAAAGAAACCAAAGTGTGCTGAAGAAGGCATTAGGAATGTATACTCCCCCAAATCAAAGAGGAATCCTAATGGAAATTTGGGAATATTGTAAAGAACTGCTGCCCACTTAAAGAAACTCTACTAGATGTACAGTGTTCTCAGGATACTTCAGAGCATAATAGAAGTTGATGGGAAATGCACAGCATATTTAATCATCTGTAAAGAAATACTAATAAGATTATTGTTTTCCTTACACTTTTCAGTGTAGGTGTTAACTTCTATGAGTGAATGGATTCTGATCCCCATTTATATCAATTAGTTTTATGAGTTAAATGAAGCATCAAATTAACTTCCCTTGGAAGATCTTACAACATAAATAAACAAGTTGGAGAGAACAGAAATGAATCTATTTGGATGACTGGAAAAGTCATATGTCTTATTATATATCATTTTTGAGGAAAGAGCCTAAAATCAATCTATTATAAAGTTTTACATGTTTATTGACATATCTCTTCTGCTCAAGGTTTTGTTGCCATTATTGTGTTATATCTGTGTGTGCAATTACAGCTGTGCATACAGATGGCAGATGGTCTGTAACAAGAAAGTCTTCTCATAATAGCAAAAGGATGGGAAGAATGATTCTGTGAATCTTGACTCTTTAGTCTGGAGAAGAGAAGGCTGAGGGGAGACCTTATCAATGCCTATAAGTATCTAAAAGGGGGTTTGAAGGATGATGGAGCCAGACTCTTTTCAGCGGTTGCCAGTGAGAGAACGAGGGGCAACGGGCACAAGTTGGAACATAAGAGGTTCCACTCAAATATGAGAAAAAACT
>JAOQGH010000023.1:102491337-102505678 GCA_025769975.1 Gallinago jamesoni | reverse complement strand
GGAGTTGGACTAGATGATCTCTATGGTCCCTTCCAACTCTAAAAATAATTCAGTGAAATTCAGTGAAATTCAGTGAATTATTATGTATTACATCTTCCTGCCTTTCATTTCTGACTGGATTATGAAGCTGCTTCTATGCATAACATTAGTAACAATTCTGAAGTATCAGTCTTTGGTCTTTGAGGGCTTCCTGACTTCATTTGTAAAGAAATCTTTTCTTTTTGGTGAACCTACAGTTTACTAGGCCAAACTGAAGCTAGCACACATCATGTACCTTCATCACTGTCAAGTAGTTTTACAGGCTGAGGTTCCTTTAACTTGTAGCAGAGCAGAAATGATTTGAGGTCTTTTGTTCTTTAAATAAAAGGCTTTTTTGAACCACTGCTCTTCATCTTTTAACTATAAAGAAAATTACATTAGGGATAAGCTAAGTGGAATCAGACCAGGGGAGACTATGCTTCCACCAAAAGTACCCCAATTACTCCCTTAGAAATGGTAGTGCCTATAAAAAAAATGTGCTTTATTAATTCTTCATTACTAAGAGGTGCAATCTATCCCCACCATGAGGTACCAAGAGGCAACAATAATTGAATCAATCAGGAGAAGATATACATTTGTCAGCAAATGGGAAACTGCCATGGGAAAACGAATGAAGGGATAAGCAGCACAAGCCAAAAGGGGATGTATTCAGTAGATTTAGAACTAGAAAGATTAAGCAGAAAGGGGGGTTGATAACAGATGGGTCTTTCTGGAAATGGAGTCCTGTGAGATATTAGACAGACTGAACGTGTGGAAAAAAAAGGAGACACTTCAGTTTCCAGTTCTGGTGCAGGGTTTTACAGCAGTTCATAAGATTGTTCACTGTGACATTTTGTTACTGTAGTTCTGATTTTCTCTTTATTGTCAGCTTATTTTCAGATAGCTGTCTCCTGCATTTGCTGCTTCTGTGCCTCCTTGACCACCCTTTTTTTTTTTTTAACAGGAGGGATAGCAAGATTAAAGTCACTGATTAGTCACTAGGCAATGGAGTGACATGGAATTCTAAAGGGCATGGAAAGAAACAGATACTTTTAGGGTCTACAGGTGTATGAGTTGGTCGCCATTAGAAAGTGTCTATTTTTCTGCATTCACTGTTCATCACGTGCCACATGCTCTTTTAGCCAGATGTATCCAAATCTTATTGTCATTTGATAGTGATAAATCACTACTTAAGACCATAAGGGCTGAACAAGGAAAATGGGAGTCCTTTGCTGAAGGGGGTAGGTATATTGGTGACAGAGGACACAAGTAAGACCTTCTTAGCCTTAGTCTTCACTGCTTCAGTCTCCCAGGCCTCTATGCTTGCAGTATTGGTTCAAGGAGGAGGAGAAGAAGATAAGGACTGAGCCAGGGATTTTGTTAGACAACCTGACTCATTCAGGTCCATGGAACCCCTATGGACTGCACCTAAGAGTGTTGAAAGAACTGAAAATGCTTTTGCAAGGCCACTCTCTATCGTCTTTAAGTGTTGTTAAAACTGAGGAAGGACCCCAGTGACTGGACAAATGCAAAAGCTGTACCTATATTCACAGATAGGTGAAGGTGAAGACAGAAGGCCAGGATGCTACAGAAATCTGCAAGCCTGTAAGTCTCAGGTCAGTCCCTCAGAAAAATCATAGAGAAAATCCTCTTGGAAGTCATTTTTGAGCATGTGATGGAGAAGAAAGCAGCATGGATTTATCATAGGTAAATCATGCTTGGCAAACGTGATTGCTGTGGACAAAGGGAGAGCAAAATGGATAAAAATAAACCAGGCCACTACATGGGAGAATTATTCATGGTTTAAAGTTCTGATTGTATAAAACTCCATTCTCATGGTTCTAGAAGTGTCATTAAATCCCACTGATTTGTGTAGCTTTAGAACTAAGCTACCATTAAAGCTGCCTAAAAGTCTTCTCCTGTGCAGTTCCAGCAAAGGAGATTATACATTGTGTTGCACAGTGTTGGTTCTGCAATGGGTACCATGGTAATGCAAATTCACTTAAGCTGCTCTCCATAAACCATATACTCCATAGGAATCACGAAATATCAATGTGACATTTATTAGAAAAAAAATATATCGTTTTAAAGCTTCTGAGCTGGCACAGATGTGTAACTCCCTATCTTGTTGTATTGTAAAATATTCACTTTGAATGCTTTATTATTCCCAAGGCTCGTAGATTATAAGTGAAATTTTACACAGCCATACTGATATTAGTCACAAACATGACTCTCATTAATATTTTTTCTCCAGTTAATTATGTACTGAAATAGTATGAAATTGTAAAAGCTTGAGACAAGGTCAATCTAATTTCTTAGTGATGTAGAAAATATTCATTTCTCATAAGGAGTTCTGGGTTTAAGATCTCAGAGTTTGATCATTTAGCTAATTATGCCATTAATTTACACGCAACAGTTCCTCATCAAGGCCTGTCTGATGCTAATTTTTTTTCAGTGATAATGTATTACATTTAATCCTACTGAAGTTCTATTTAAAATCAATACCAAATTTAAGTAACACATGACAGGGCAAAAGATACATTTTGTAGCCCTGGTTGTACCATTCTGTGAGCTCACCTTAAATACTTCCTTTTCCTTGCATGTCCACAGGTACTACAATAGGTAATTTACAGTGTTAAGCACTACTGAAAGCACTTGGCTGTGATCTTTTTTGCATGCCTACTCAGAGGAGTTAAGGAACTCCTTTATTCCTGCTGTGTTGATAAAAGAGATTTTTGAGATAAGAGATTAATAACATCTTTACTCATTCTTACAGTATTAAAATGTGATATTTAGTTTGGGATGTTATGCTAAAGCATTGATGGAAACTTTCACTGTACCTGTTACTGGTACGCATTCTTTAAATCTTTCATTAAATATGAGGGTTGAGGGGGGAAAAGGAAAGAAAACAGGGTAAATATTTGTAAATAAAAGAAGCAAACAAAAAATCTGGTTTTTTTTGGAGGGGCATGTGTGTGAACTAATCCGTTATTCACTTTCTGTTTAGCGAGAAAAAGTGCTTCTTTTATCTTGTAGTCTTCATTTCATGTTCACCCTCTTTTTCAAGGGATGAAGACAAAGCCAGGTTAGACAGTCTCAATCTGTTGGTGAACTTCCCTCTAAAAGAAGGCAGAAGATCTTCAATAAAATGTTTGCAAGACACAGAAAATGGAAATGGTTTTCTTTCATTTGAACCTTACTGATGGATATTACTGACACAGCATAAGGTCTTAGCAGCCAGTCTGAGGACTGAAAAACTTATTCCAGTGTCAATCTATTTAAGTCATTGCTTTTTGTTTGCTCTTCTAGTCACACATTCCCAGCAGTAATAAAAGAAATAGAATTGATTTGGTAGTCTGAGCCAGGCTATTAAGCAGGAATCAGAAAGACAAAGAATAGGAAAGAAGGAGAATAAGCTGGGAGGAAAATGGTGCATCAGGGAGGGGAAGACAGCAGAGCACTGAGCTCCATATCCTAAATGAAACTTAGGATTCATCCAAAGTTATTTTCCGCTCTCTAAAAACCACATTCTATAATAAGACCTAGAAGAGCGAGTACAGAGCTAAGTTTTTTAACAATTAAACATTTAGTTTAGTTGCTGTTTGGAGAACAAACCTCAAGTCCTCAAACTCACTAGAAAAAAGGGGATTTTAACCCTGAGTATGGGGCAGTTCACACATCTGCTGCCTCAGTCCCATGAGCAGTAGTATTGCCCCCTCCTGGAGCAGCAAATGTCAAGACTGGATGAAGAAAAGTCTGCAAGATCACACTGAAGGATCTGTGAGGGAATCTGAGTCTCTTGGTTGCTTCCTAGCCAACCAGGCAGGCAGCCAAATGGAGACAAACTTAACAGCACCGCTCTTTCATCAGTCTCATGGACAGCCTGTTTGAAGAGACTAGTGAATGAGATGAAGAAATCTGGGTAAGCTGTGATGCATATGTTTTATATGAGTGCTGTTGGAAGATGATCAAAATAAAACTATCTCTGCTTTTGATTTTGAAGGTAACCAAAAAAAAAGGTATATATTTCATTGTTGATTTCAACAGGGATGATGAAGCTGGCTAATAGAATAGAGCACTAAACCACGAGGCTGAGATAATGCAGCACGAAAGCAACATTGTCCCAGATCTCAAGCTTCTAAAACACTGCCGAGTTCTTGAAGAGATTCACAAAAATGGTCATATCCATCTTTTTATAACTAAACATATTTACTGTTTATTGTTATTAATTATTTTAATTTTTTTAACTTCCAGTAGGTGAGAAATATATAATATTCCAAAATTCTAATTGTTTGTTCTAACATAGGAGAATAAATACTGAAATAAAGAATACTGAAATGACTCTGGGAAGGCAATCATATCTAAAAATATTCTCCATGTAACTAGTTGTTTAGCAATTATTGCAAGCACCATCATATGATGTAAAACATAGGCAATGGATTACTGTGACAAAATATGTCTGAAGAAATGAAAGACTCTTTCTATGAGAAAGACTCAGAATGATCTGTACATGAAAGCCAATTGACAGAATTGCTCCTAAAACGGCTGGAGAGGAAGTATGATGCAGATTGCTCAGAGCTCTGGAATTTTACTCCTACATGCCTCATGCAGTGGGATCTACTCCAGGTAATCAGATTCACCTCCTTATCTTTAAACAGTTTATCTTTAAAAGTTTATCTTGACACTTAGTGCACATAAATGACAAGCCTTTATGTCCTTGATTCCTGCTATAGTCAACAGGGAAATGTATTATATCCAAAAATCCACTTCAGATCTTCGGTAAGATTACATCCACTGGAATAAGTTTTTACTGCACTGCCTGAAAAAGAAACCTGGAGCAATGGTGCTCCTGACATAGGTGGCTTCATTAAATGATTCACCTTAGCTGGGATAAGTGTGCAAGAATACAGGTCTGTAACCTATGTATGAGTTTGAGCTGGCTGAAACAAAAATAAAACTGTCCCTCCATTGATATAACAAGTTACTCCATATATAACTAACCTGGTTTTGGGGTAGGGAATTAATATGTTTCCATTGTAATGAGTTGGGTTAGCCAAAGCAGCTTTCATTAACTGTTTATCAGGTCTCTATATCTTAAAGAGCGATGAGGACATATCTGAGGAGTCAACAGCTGGGGCAGCAGTCAACTCCTCGTATCTGAGAAATCCAATACCTGTGGGGGAGGAGCAATGCTGTGAGCTCAGCTGTATCTGAAATGGGTGCCAACTTAGTTCACCTTTAAAGATTTATAGAGATCCTTCCTTTTCTATTTGCAGGTGAGATTGTGTTCTTTTCATACTGATCACCTATATTTCTGAAAATGTTTAATGTAAAATTTTGATGTAATTCCCTAGATTTGATGGCTTTGAATAATCATAGAATCAGGAAGGGACCTTAAAGATCATCAAGTTCCAAACCCCCTGCCATGGCCAGGGACACCTCCCACTAGACCAGGTTGCTCAAAGCCCCATCTATCTTGGTCTTGAACACTTCCAGGGATGGGGCATCCACAACTTCTCCGGGCAACCTGTTCCAGTGTCTCACCACCCTCAAAGTAAAGAATTTCTTCCTAATATCTAGTCTAAATCTCCCCTCTTTCAGTTTAAATCCATTACCCTCATCCTGTCACTACTCTCCTCATCTTTTCTGTAGGCCCCCTTTAGGTACTGGAAGGCTGCTATCATCTCCCCAGAGCCTTCTCTTCTCCAGGCTGAAGAACCCCAACCCTCTCAGCCTGTCTTCATAAGAGAGGTGCTCCAGCCCTCTAAGCATCTTTGTGGCCCTCCTCTGGACTAGCTCCAACAGTACCTCAGCCTTCTCCATATAATGGGTGACCAGCTGTTCTGTTTCCGTCTGGAGACGGCCAGCATCTTTCCTAGTCTTCTTTTTATCTCTGACTTACAGAAGTTTTTCTTGTTGTCCTTGATGTCCCTAATCAGATTTAGTTCTATCTGGGCTTTAGCACGCCTAATCTGGTTCCTGGTCACTTGGACAGTTTCCCTGTGTTCCTCAGACAGTTTCTCTGTATTCCATAGGATGATTACATTTTACCCCTTGACCCACATACAGTTCACCTTTCTCAAAGATAACTTAAATTACAGATTATATTAGTAAACTGTTCGGCTAAGAGAAAGTTTAGTGACTGGTTGAACTGTTATCTCTATCACAACCCCCAACAATGTGTGGCACAGCACAGCCTGGAACAGAGCACTCCAGCAGGTTCCCATATAGTGGCTACTCATCCTAACACACAGGCTTCTCATCCCTAAGAAGGACCAATAGAGCAGACCTGACCTGCTCAAAATCATTAACTCCTCAAATACAATGTCTTTGTCAAAGCTCCCAATACAGCTTCTAACTTTAATTAGCCGGAGTCATTGAGTCCTAAACAATTTTACAAAAAAGAATGTCATGGTAAGGTAATTATGATCAGACAAATCCCAATTCACATAATCTCTGCAGTCATGGAAGGCTTGGAATGCAGCAGAATCAATGTGAGTAGCAGCAAGGTAAGGCACACAACATGGTGTCAATGATCCGTAATCACTATATGTCATGAAAATGTAATATTTTTCTACTGTGTTAATGACAGGAAGAAAGCTACGGGACATGATTCTTCAACTATACAGATCATCTGGCTGATCTTTTTAGTCCTTCAGAGGGAATGTACAAAATCCTGGGTAGCTATGGCAACCTAGGTCATGATTTGAGGAGTGGGAGGCTAAATATGAGATAGTTCCTCCTCACTTTCACTTTCCAATTAATTCTTGTTTGTATTTGAGCTCACTCTAATTTCTACGCTACTTTCTGCAATCAAAGCAGAACATTTTTGTGCTATCAGGAGATTGGCCCTGAAGAATAACTGACTCTCTTGAGCTCCTCCAGGGCAGCTTTGCACAGGATCCTGTCCAGCAGATCCCTGATGAAAAGAAAATCTGCTTTCCTGAAGTTCAAGTTCTACAGCTTTCTTTCTTTCAGAATCTGGAACCTCCATCTAAAAGTCACTGAAACCAAAGCTGTCATTGGCTATCACACTCCAACCAGTTTTTCATCTGTGAGTTTCAGCTCCAGCAGACCACATTCCTGGGGTCTGAATCAAATGCTCACCATGATATCTCCCTTACGGTCTTCCTCCAAAAAATCTTGAGCAGTCCTTTCCCCATTCCATAGCATATCTCCATGTATTTTTACCAGTAGAAAGCACCCTCATCCCCTTATCATCCCTGCCTGTCTATTCCTATGTTTCTGCCTCCATTCTGCCTCCAGCCATACAAACTATCCCACCACATCTGTATAATCCTTCTGGTGTCAGTTGTGTGACTGTACATGGGCTTCCAGTTCGTCTCTTGTGTTTCCCAGGCTGCATTAATTTATGTATTGGCAGTTCAGTTTCCTCACTTTCTCTAGGAAACTGCGAAAGCCTCCTTCTTTGCAAAGTACCATTTATGCTTCCTTAAAACAGCACCTGGACTCCTGCTCCTTTCAACCTACCCCCCAGAGTCATACTGGGTTCATCCAAAGTCTCCCTCAGCAGAACCATGGATGCACCCACAGATGAACAAAAAAAGCTAAGGGTTGGAAGAGCCACAGTACTCTCTTCGTGATGTCCTTGGTTGCAGACCAACAGCAAGCCCCTGGAAGCAGCAGGTCTGATTTGCAGAGAATTGCCTCCATTGTGTGCAGAAAGGAGTAACACATTCCATTACCTGGTGCATTCTGTCAGTGGGACAAGTGAGAATGTGTTGATCATGCATGGAATCTTGATCTCACCTTCTGAATGGGGCTTTGTACCTATTCTCCAACTGATTATCTGCAGGTGGAAAACAAATATTCTTATCTCTGGAAGTCACAACCTTCTGCCCCCAATGTCAAAGCTAATCTCATCTTCACTGTGCTCAAGTGTTTTCTCAGGGTATCTCTCCTCATGTGCAATGTAGGACTTGCATTCCTGCCCCTGCAGAGTTTTCATAATGATCTCATTAAGTTACCATGCCTCTTCCTCTTTGCTTAGTTGTCTGGTCTCCCCACTGCTCAGCAACTGCACAGTTGCTGCAGGTTGGTCACTGCCATCCCCAGTTCCTATCAAAGGAGGGTGAAACGGGTATAACCTGTAGACCGCAAAATCAGTGGAATTTGTAGAATCATAGAATTGTCTAGGTTGGAAGGGACCTTAAAGATAATCTAGTCCCACTATCAACCTAACCCTGACAAAAATCACAAAACCATATTCCTAAGGACTATGTCAACCTGTCTTTTGAACACTTCCAGGGATGGTGTCTCAACCACTTCCCTGGGCAGCCTATTCCAATGCCCAATAACCCTCTCCATGAAGAAATGTTTCCTAATATCCAATCTAAACCTCCCCTGGCGCAAATTGAGGCCATTGCCCCTTGTCCTATCTCCTGTGACTTGAGAGACGAGACCAACCCCCGCCTCTCTACACCCCCCCTTTCAGGTAGTTATAAAGCATGATGAGGTCTCTTCTCAGCCTCCTCTTCCTCAGACTAAGCAACCCCAGCTCCCTCAGCCTTTCCTCATAAGACCTACTCTCCAGACCCCTCACCAGCTTTGTTGCCCTTCTTTGTACCTGCTCCAGCACCTCAATGTCTTTTTTTTGTGGTAAGGGGACCCAAACTGGACACAGTACTCAAGGCGAGGTCTCACCAGTGCTGAGTACAGGGGGACGATGACCTCTCAGGTCCTACTCACCACACTGTTCCTGATACAACATCCTGATACAGGATGCTGTTGGCCTTTTTGGCCACCTGGGCACACTGCTGGCTCATGTTGAGCCAACAGTCGACCAACACCCCCACGTCCTTTTCTGCCAGGCAGCTCTCCAGCCATTCTTACCCAAGCCTGTAGCACTGCATGGGGTTGTTATGACTCAAGTGCAGGACCCGGCACTTGGCCTTATTGAAACTCATCCTGTTGGTCTCAACCCATCGATTCAGCTTGTTCAGATCTCTCTGCAAAGCCTCTCTACCCTCCATCAAGTTGACACCTCCACCCAGCTTGGTGTCGTCTGCAAACTTACTGAGGGTGCATTCGATGATCCCCTTGTCCAGATCATTGATAAAGATATTAAAGAGAACAGGTCCCAGTACCGAGCCCTGGTACAGGTGACTGGCCACCAACTGGATTTGGCTCCATTTACCACCACTCTCTGGGCCCAGCCCTCCAGCCAGTTTTTAAACCAGTGGAAAAAAATGGGTTGTCCCAGAGTTGTTCTGTTACTGTAGGTCAGTCTCGTCTGCAGGCTTTGGTGCATCAGAAATGGTCACATCAGGCAGGGAACCATGTTTTGCCATTTGACTCCACCACTGGTGTATCCGGTCTGGCAGTGTCACTCAGTGTCCAGCAGTGCCTCCCCTTTCTGCACCAGCTGCCACATTAACTGCACACCCTCCTCACTGATGTTCCCTTAGATGTCATTTAACCAAGGAGTCAAACATGAGCTTGCTTTCCTTCTGGTGAGACTTCCTGCTCACCAGCAGCTGCTCATGCTGTGTCAGTTCTTGGCTGTTGTCTCTCACTCATGAATGCAGGGTTCGCCACATGCAGTTTCCTTCCATACTGTGTTCCCTATGCCTGACACTAAATTGCTTCTTTTTAATGCTAAGCATCAGAACTGAGATGGTTGTTTTGGTGATACAAGATAATAATTTGGGAACTCATAGTATTCAATACTATTGCATTCAACCTCATTTGACTACCTATTCTGTAAATAGTTCATATTTTCACCACTCGTTTCACTCTCAAAATCTAACTTAAATCACAGTCTGTGAAGAATAGATTACTTACTTCTTGAGAAAATCTATTTCAACAGAAATGAACTGATATTTCCTACACATTGAATTATTATTGTTTAATGTTTAAAGCTCTATTTAAAGAAATACAACCCCTTATCCATATGTAAACAATTTCAGATGTGATCCAACTTCCACTGAAGCTGGCAAGCTGGCTTTTTCTTCTTATGTAGAAAAAATGGAATTTTGTAAGCAACTAACTAACTAATCTTCTTTCCTGAAGAGAGAAATTTTAGGAGTAAAATACTTTGTTCTTATCCAGTTCCTTTTTTTCTCATTTGTCCTTATCAAAACTACATTTTAGTTTGGTATGAATTTATGAAATATTTTAATCAATCATGAAATTGTGTTGCTGGAAAATAAATTATTTTCTTGAAAATTGGCTTAACTTTCCTCACAACAATGATGAAATATAAATTATATCACTGATATTCATTAAAAGATACATCCTCTGAAGGAAATGAGGAAATAGTTTCCTCATTTAATTTTCTATTGTAATTTTACTTCAATATATTTATGAGTTTCAGCATAGAGGAGGGGAGAGGGGATGCATACATCTGTGCATGTGTCTGTTTAGACTGGATCCTGTCATACAGGTTTTATGCACAATAAAAAATCCAGGATGGGCTACTGTCATTAGCAATGTGAGTAAGATTCATGATCCAATATTCCACTTAAAAATACTTACGGAATTAGCATAAAGGGTAAATCCTACTTTTTTTCTGATTATGCTTCTTTACAAAAACAGACATACAGATGTTTGTAGAGGCATGTAGCTGATACAACTAAAAATAGTTTTCATAAATTAGCCTTTACTATTCTTAAATACTTTATAAAGGAGATTTTTTTGTTTGTTTTGTTTTATATATATATATTTCTTTTAGGGAGGAGGTTGTTTGTTTGTTTGCTTTTTGTTTTATTTTTCCTGTAACTCACTAATTCTCCAGAAAATATCTGAGGGAGGCATTCAGATAATTTTAATAGCCAGGTGATCTAAAGACCTATTTTTCTCAACTTGTAAAGATCTGATTATAACATTAAAAATACCAGCCTACCTTGTATTTCAACATCTCCTTCTATGCCTGTGGGGTGTAGTGGTCAATGCATCTGAATGGCACTCAGAGTTGTATTTAGGCTGCCTGCTATAAATTTGGTGCTGTTAATGTGGTGAGAGGTTATGGCTGCCTTTTAGGCAGATGTCCCTGAGAATGACTTTCTTTACACTTGGGGGAAAAAAGTATGCTTAAATTGGGCAGATTGTTGATGATGAGACATACCTATGGTAGTAAATTAAGCTGTGGTTGGCCTGCTCTTGTCCCTGAGATCAACTGGCACCACTTTTCAAATTTCACCTTACGTGTGAACTGTGTAACTTGTAAAACTCAAATGAGAATTTTTATCATAAATCTTCCATATTACATTTTGCTGATGCTCCATTTATTTGTGGTGAGTTTGGTTGTGTGAATTCCTTTGGATCTTGACAAATTCCTCAACTGCCAGAATATTTATAGACTGTGGCTACCTTGGCCATGGGCACTCCCAGAAAAATGGGATAGGAATCATGGAAGATCATTAGGTGATCAATACAAGAGGGCTGCCATAAACAGATGCGGGAAAAAATAGCAGCCAAAAAAAGATATATTTTTTTTCTTCAACCCCCGCCACATTTTTTCTGCTTCAAGACCTAAAAATGGAGCAATATCCACGAGTCAAAAGGTTGAGGGCTCCCTAGCTAACCTGCCTGAGTAAAACTCACAAGGACAAGACTCACTCTTCTTGATAAGTAAGGAGCAGGTAGAGTTGATCCACACCTGTGGATCTCAGGATGTCTGTCCACTGCTCTCAGGGTTCCCTGTGTAGCTGTTGGCTAATATAATCAGTCAGAGGAGTGGTAATCTCATACTCTGCAACATTTTGAATGCAGGAGAGGAGCTACTCCTGGGAACTCAGGGTGACTCAGATTTTCATATGGAAACCTATCTAAACAGAAAATCCACCATGAAGTGTGTTTTGTTGGGATGTATTACAGCTAAGGAGGAGAACAGCAAACCTTTATTCTATATATTGATATCAATGTTCTATGCAGAGGAAGGGTTGTTGCAGTCTTGCTTTGCTCTCCTCTTTGAGCCCCTATCTTTCTAAAATCCTTCATACTGATTAGCAGAGGGTACCTTAAATAGTCTTTTAATTCTCAGCTGACTGATTGCATGAGTGATCATTTAGCAAACAGATAGTATTATCTTGCTGCTCTCCCAGAGAAAAGAAAATGGAAAACCCAAAATACCCCCACACTGGCTTCTTCAAAACAAAACAGCAGTGAAAACATTGTCAGTAATTTAATTATCTTTTAGGCTGACAGCTTCAGATGTATTTAAAAATTACCAACCGAGGGCTTTACATTAAGCCTGCCAAAAAAGGAACAGCGACTAACAGATGTGCTTTACTCTTCTTGGGCTCATCACCAGTGAGGTGCAGCTGCTGCTTTGACTTAGTCTTTTGTGGCTTATTTTGAAATGTTGTCTTTTTTTTTATCCCTATATACTCATTTTATTACCTTGTGTTTTTCTAAAACCTAACATTTTTTTTGACAACGTCATGCTGATGAGCTGCAAGAAGGATGTTCTGTGGATCTTGTGGTACATTAAAATTGTGCTAGTGGTGCAGAGAACAGGTTTAGGCAATATACATATGTCTACAGGATGCAGCAGACTGATGCTCATTTTTAATTAATGGGACACTTCTCAATGAAAAGATGGCAGTTGTTTTATAACCAAGGCAGGAATATCAGTTGGAGCACACTGGGTGTGTTTGTTCACCTTGGAAGAGAAATTAGTGTGTTGCATTTGTTTTATTTAAACTGTGTTTAGGAGTATAAAGAGACGGCAACTTTGTGAAAGTGATTTGGCTGGCAAAATTATTAAAGTGAATATTCCTCAGCTTGACATTATTCATATTTGAATAGAATGGATTAGATGTAGAGAATTTTCACTGTTCTAGTTCTTAGCACATCAGGTAATTACAACAGCATAAAATACAGAGGTGAAGATGAAATAAAATATCAACATTAAAACAGTTCTTATTTTTTCCTAGGAATTCAGGAAGTGTGGAAACACGCTGGAAAATTTTGCAAAAGACACAACAGCTCCTTTTCTTTGTTCTGTGGAATTAATTATTCAGTTTTTTTAGTAATGTCAGAGATCTATACATGTAACATCTTAAGACTAAGCTAGGTATTTTTATCTGGAAAAAACATTTTGGGGGTAATGAAAGGAGTAATTACAATTAACTGAGATGCTGACATCCAATGGGGTAGAACTGTTCTTTCATTTTACATCCATAGCAAAAATATCTTACTTGATTCTGAGCCAGAAAATGTGAGTTTCATGCTGAGAACTAAGTATGATATTGAACATTGGCCACAGCTTTGAGTAAGGGAGTAGGCAGTAGGAGGGAACAAGGAAAGTCTGAGAGAGCTGGGAGGAAGAGTTGATACAAATACTGAGAGCTGTGAGCACATTCCTCCTCTCCCATTCCATATACACTGTCTGACCTTATCTGTGGTGTGGGAGCAGTGTCAAGCCTCTGTTTTTCAGCCTTTCTTCCTTCATTTCTTCCTTCATTTCTCCTGGGCAGCAGAATAGGAGCTGATCCCAAGTAGCAGACTAGGGCAGGGAAAGACACAGGGGGAAAGCAGGATTAGAAGAACATCCAGGACAGAGAAAATCCATCATTTTAGCCCTTCTTTCACCCACAGTATATGCATTTACATACAGCTCAGCACTGTATGTTTTCGTTACTACTGCATCTTCCAGGTCACCATTAGTTACTTTTAACTTGTACTCAAATTGTCATACAGTTCTTCATACACAGGTGACTTACGACCCCAGAGCCTGTAAGACCTCAGGCTTATCAGCCTCTGGTAAACCAGAGAGGAGCAGGAAGGGAACCAGGTGCTTACCCTTCCATACTCTGTGCCTGCACAGGAGACAAACATAAATCCTGGCTTGAGAGACTATACTATTTAATTAGGTCATTTGTGGGACTGGGTTCTGAATATTGTGATAGAGATGGTTATTTGGCAGTAACCCAAGAAAGAAACTCTGTAAGTTGAAAAAGACATTTTAGATTATGCAGTCTCTCTGAAGTGTTGCTTCCTCTGTAGTGATCTGTTATGTCCTTACACAATCCAAACAACCCAGCTTTCCAGTTCTGTCCTTCCAAGGTTAGTCCAAAGTCTTCATATCATTGAGGAATTACTCATTAAATTTAAAATTTCTTTTGTTTTAACAAATAGCTGGTCTTGATTACAGGTCATTACATTTCATAAAGACTTTAAACTTAATTATAATAGAAACAAGAGGTAACTGCAAATTTGAAATCCAGATGCTGCAAATACATGTTCATAAAAATAGCTTTTTTATGAACTGTGTTTCTGTGGGAATCACAGAATCACAGAATTGTGGTGGTTGGAAGGGACCTCAGAGATCATCGAGTCCAACCACAAAAAAAAAAAA
>JAOQGH010000023.1:102306049-102491237 GCA_025769975.1 Gallinago jamesoni | reverse complement strand
TTGCTAAAGTCTAGGTAAATAACATCCACAGCCTTTCCTTCATCCACCAAGTGAGTCACTTTGTCATAGAAGGAGATATATATTCACCTCATTAAGAGGTGACACAGCACGAGCATGAGATCTGAATACTGCTGTGTCTAATGTGTAGATGGGCAGGTATCTAATAGAATACTCAGCCTTAAATATGATGCAGATAATGCTTCAATATAACTCAGAAGAATAATCTCTAGAACTACCTATTGAATCTGGAGACACCTTGGGTGAATAACAGAAAATGCAGCTGGTAGAGGTTGGGGGAGGGAGGGGAAAATGCCTGACTCTTGCCGCTTTGAGACAAAAAGCCATGTAGCCTCTTCTTTTGCCTGAACCCTTTAAATGTGTGAACCTGCTGGTACTGTTTCATATTCTGTACCAACTTCTCATAGATGTTTAACCTAGGACCAGGTGGAACCAATTTTTGATTGTCTCATACTGCTTTCTTCAATAGCTCCTAATGGCTACCTACCCATAACTTATTGCGGTAGCTACTGAGAATTCCTATTTCAGGTGTCTGATTTCCTATTCTTTAGGCAAAAAAATGCAGGTGCTTGGCAATGGCTAATTCCAGAACTAGAGGAATACAGATACATTCCCAGCATTGCAATATTGAGTATTGGTGCACTGATAATCCTCTTTAGATCACCAAGATTTGAATTTGTCTTATATAACTTTATTACATTAGAGCTTTATTCTACTGTGGATATAATTTATAGTGAAAATGCATCTTTCTGCATAAGTCCGGTAAATCACAATGTGAGTCACATGATAGCAACACTGTTTGGAACAAGAAGTGTACAAGAACACCTACCATATGTAGCTATCCATTTCTTATCTCAAATACTACAACATTAATTAGTCAGTCTAAGTGAAGAATGCTTACTTAATAATTGAGTTGACTTATTTGGTCACAATTTCTGCCTGCCTAAATGCCACAAGCAGATTTCAGTTTCGTCATAAATATTTCATGAGCAGAACTAGATATGTAACAGATGTATACATGTATAAAATGTATGGATTCACCATGATTTATTTATTATGGTTAGTAAATACTTGATCTTTTTTTTTTTGAAACTTGAGCTAGTATGATTTTGACTGTATCTTGATAATTCACATACTGACTACATAAGATTAAGATTTACAGCTTAATCTCTCAAAAAAGTACATGCAAATTGTCATCTTCAGAAGAATATCGTTAAGGGGAGAATTAGAGAAATGGATTTTAAAGTGGTAAACATAAAAATCCTCTTCTGAAAATTAAAAATAATAATCTGATATTGCTTTTATCTTTTAAATGAACACTGCAACATTATCATAAAGCACAAATATTTTCTCTTCATTATCACTGTCAAAGAACTGTGTGAACTGTAGAAAAATCCATGGTAATTGCATCTTTGTACAGGTGGACACAGCAGAGCAGGAGAAAGGGTTAAGAAGAAACTTACTGGGCTTGTTTTATTATTTCTGTGTCAGGACCTTGGTCAGAGTGCTTCTATTCAACATGTCATTCATTCAACACCTCCTTAAAAGTAACTTCTCTTTTAAGCTTACATAATTCAGTCTCGGGAAGCATGTGTGCCTCAAGAATGTGAGTCATGGATAAAGAAAGGAAAGTAATTGAGTCTATCTCAAATGTTTGCTTTAAAATGTAGCTGTCTGATTTTGCAAAACATCTCACCAAAAAAAAAAAAGAAGTATAATTATGAGCTGTAAGAGATTTAAATGCAGTGCAAATAGATCAATGACAATCTGTGCTGGTTTCTCAACTATTTACTTTTTCTAATAACATCCTTAGATGCTAAGGTGCAACATCCTTGCACCTTATGCTCTTTTCTCACATGTTCTTTCTTACCTTTCTTTACTTTCCTCCCCACCTGAGGCTCCAGGGAGACACAGAAGCTTTTCATGAGCTCTTGCTAAGCCATGGCTCACCTGGTCATCTATGCCACTGGGAGGAAGAACCTCCTGGGATGGGTGTCCTGGCTCTGCTGCCTTGACTGCTGGTGTATCATCTGAGCAGACCAACATGGCTGGGTGCCAACCACCTGCTAGCCTGGTCCTAGGGGATGAAAGACAACAATCAAGGACATTTGTCCCTATCACAGACATGATCCTGGACCTCTCCTTATTCCCATCTTTGCAATGCTAACACTAGCCTGTTCTTGTCTCCATTACCTTTGCCCATTTAACCCTTAACTGTTTTCATCACAAATCCAAAACATACCACCATACAGGCTACTTTGCTATCCCAGCCAAAAGCAGTACAGTCCTCTTTAGGTCTATCTAATATTTTTCCCTCTGCCAAATTTCTGGGATCACCATGCACTTTCCAAAGCTCCACTTTGACTTTTAGCTTCTCACAGTCCTTTCTACTTCTCCCCATTTCTCCTGAAACCATACATAAAGGAATCAATATATAACCTCATGTGAACAGGATCCGAAAAGGATCTACAACATTTTTTCCTAGCTAGTATTTACTATGCATTTGGTATAAATTAGTTTGGAAATTGGAAATAGTTTTTCAATATAAAAAGAAAAGCTCTTGAACCTGGATGAAGGAAGAAAGAAATAATAATAAAGGTGGACCTAACAGGAATATTTTATAAATTAAGTGGGATTTTTCTGATGGACTCATTCTACCTCATTTTAGGTAGCACAACTGCCATGTGGTGTATGCTACAGATGGAAAACATCACAACAGCAGTACACTTTTATAACTGGCAAACAGGTGTCTGGGTTTATTTAACAATCTAGCTAGCATAAAACAGATTTCTATTTATTATTGGTATAGTTGGTCCATATGAAGTTGTTTCAAGGAAGCGAGGATGCCAAATCTCTGTGAAGCATTTGCAGAATTAAAGTATTCCTGCAGATATTGTTTCATCTTCCAGAAAAGTCCTATTTTCATTTCTTTTTAGTATACAGCATCTATTAACTCCCTGGAGTAATACCCTAAGCCTATGATGTCTGCATCCCTGAGATATGAGCAGGATTTGCCCCTTTGCACTTATATTGTGCAAGCGTGAGAGAAAGAGAAAATATACTCTTTTTTTTTTTTTGTAAATATAATATGGAGCTAATTTTTATTTGTGTACAAACAAAAATATATTCACACAGATAATTCTGCTCTCCAGGTAAGCCTGTCATTATTATATGCTACAGTGCTGTTAGACATGTAAACAGTTGGTTTCTGTGCCAGGATGACTAACTGCTGAGGCTTTACACATATCTTGAACAACCCTATTAGTCTTTCAGTCCTACTGGGACTTGAACATGATGGAGATGATAAAGCTGAGGACACTCACCACTGATAATGCAAGCACCTAGAAATGTTATTCATAGAAATGAGGGTTATATCTATAGTAACACTGAACAAGAGCAGGTAGGGGTTTGCCCACTGGCCAGAAGCAGCCCTTAATGAATAATTGTTAGCATGTTCCTTCTTATGATTTCAGCTCAGGCCAAAGAGCTCACTCTAAAACAATCCTCATTTAGGTTAGAACACCTCCACTATGGGGAAAGGCTAAGAGCTTTGGAATTGTTCATCCTGGAGAAGAGCAGGCTCCAGGGAGCCCTTGTAGTAGCCTTTCTGTACTTGAAGGGGGCCTACAGGAAAGATAGAGACAGACTTTTTAACAGGACCTGTTGCACTAGAACAAGGGGTAATGGCTTTAAACTAAAAGAGGGTAGATTTAGACTAGTTAGAAGGATGGTTATTTTTACAATGAGCATAGTGAAACACTGGAAGAGATTTTCCAGAGAGGCGCTAGATGCCGCATCCTTCGAAACATTCTAGGTCAGATTGCATGGGGCTCTAGTAGATGTCCCTGCTTATTGCAGGGGGGCTGGATTAGATGACCTTTAAATATCCCTTCCAACCCAAACTATTCTATGATTCTGCGATTGGTGAGGCATGGCTCCAGTAGGCAATACAGATGAAGCTACCTTATTTTGGGCAGGGAAAAAAAAAGAGTTTAAGTTTGTGTCCAACTCAGGGCCAGAAAACCAGCCAAGGGTTCAGAAGGAGCCAAAGGCGCCAGACACCTCAGCTCATTTGAGTGTTGGATCGGATACCTGAAGGGGCAAAGGAGTCCCTCAGTGCTCCTGTAGCTCCATCAGAAGCGCTAAATAGGGAGAAAACAAGCTAATTACTGCTAACCTCGTTGACATAGAGTTTTATGAAAGAATATACTCTGATGCCTAGTTGTTGAAAACAGATACAGAAAGATAAGATGTGAGGATGTTTATAGCCACTGGAGCAAATCATTAAGAGAAATGGTGGGTTTTTTACTTCCTAATGTCTCCAGATTAAGACGTTTATGTGAAATCTGTGTTAGTCAAAAATGAAGTATAGGGCTGGGAACAAAAAATAACTGGTTGAAAATGAAAGATCTGTGGTGCACAGGGACTAAGACTACAGGTCTGAATAGTGCTGTAACTAAACCTTATAAATGCACCAGTGAAAAAAAAACCATTATTACTGTTAATTTACCCATGGGGAAAATGAGCTGTGTTGGTGTTACGTACCTAACATCACACAGGACAGTGGCAGAGTTTAAAGCAGTGTAAACAGGTCTCTGAAATTTAGTGGCTGCTGCCATTTTTCCAAAATTCATTGTTTCTCCTACTGGAAAAGAGCTGCAGAGTATAAGCAACTTAGAGGTTAAAGGCATTTTGATTTATTCTAACAAAAAAAAAAGATTCTTTCCTCACGCACTTCCTGAAGATTATAGAGTGTGTTACTCCCTTTAGCAGCACACAGGTTCATGAATGATTAATGAAGTTTTAGGTCCAAAATCACTGAGTAGTGGTGTATTGCAAGTTTTACAGTGTGATCTGTTACCAGCAAATGTATCTTTTGGAGTTTTATTTGTCAGATATACTGTTCTGTGAACTGAATAATCCTTCCAATTTTCCCCTCTTCTAGAAATTACCAGTTAGGTGGGAGTGAGAACAAAATTTCACTGCATAAAATGGATATTGCTGTTAAGCACCTTGTTTCTTGTTTGTATGCTTGGTAGGTGAAGAGTGGGGGGGAGAGGATTTAGCTCTCATTTTCTGGCATTTTTCTTCTAGTAAGGTATAATTTGCATAGCTTATCACTGCTGCTTTTTCTGCTGCTTTATTAATGGCCTTTTTAGGAAGCCAGCAATACTCATCTAAGAAGCTTTGTTTGGAAACCCTTGTCATGATTAAGTTTTAGAAACTAAAAGAAAGGGATGACTCACAGCAAGCTTCAGGATGTGAGTGATCCTGCAGCAAAGATGAATGGAAGAGTACACAGGTTAATAAAAATTAATTTTTTTTTTAGAGTATAACCCTGCCTGTGAGTGTGGGAAGTTAAAGAAATGAAATGGCAGTCTTGTATTTATTATTATTGATGCAGTATACCCTTCTTGTGTGGTTTTATTCAATCACTATAAACACTATTGCAGAAGTCCATTAAAAAGTGTTGCTTAACTCACTAATTTTAAAATTAGAAAATGTCAATATGGTTTCTCTCCCAAGAATGTAAAACTTCAGGAGTAAATATTGGAAACACTCTAAAGAAGGTTAAAAAAATACCCTTCAGAGGAAGTGTCAGGCAGCCTGAGTGTAAAGGTGAATGTGACATGCAAATAATGAGAATATGTAAATGAAGAGAAAAAAGTCAATAGAAAAACTATAAAGTTATAAATGTATCTAACTGAGGCCAGACTGAGCTGCGAGTTCAAGCAGAAATGAGCAGACTTGACTTCTTGCAGGTCTGCTATTGTGTTTCTCGGACACTTACTCTGCCCTATAATGACTGTAACAGCCTGCAGAGGAGTTTGTTCTTTAAATGAGCAGTCAGACTAAAAGTCTGTACCATCTACATATAATTCTTGGCATGGAAATTTTCTCTCTAACCAGTAATACAAATAGTGTATATATCAACTTCCAGTAAGACAGAGTTTTCTTTGTGATTTTTCAAGATATTACCACAACCTTTACCGATGTTAAGTAACAACGACTGCAATAAGGACATACATCAATTCAGATGGGATGAGATGGAAGTAATAATTTTCTTTGACTAGTTTAAACAAAATTCTATGATTTTATGATTCTATTATTATATGAAAACATATTACATTTGGTTTTGAACTATACTGATTGTGGATGAAGACTACATCTGCTTCAGCTTGGCTACCATGCTGTGCTGTTTGCAGACAGAAGAGACAAGAGGGCAGAAAGGGAGTTCATGATTGGCAGCACAGCAAAGTCTGATGTGAGAAGGATTTGAAAAATATATTCACTATATATTAAAATGATAAAATTGGTCAAGTTCAGGGGGGTCATTAATGACTAAAGTACAGCAGAAGTTAATTATAATCTTTAACTGAGTTTATACAAAATAATTGATTTCTGAAATAGAAAAATAGATTAAACAACATTTATACAAAGCATGTACAACATATCTTGATAAGAAATGAATTACTATTTTGAACTTACTACTTGTACAGTGTTCTTCGTCTTCTTAACCTCATTACAACCCAACTGAAAACTACCTGGGAATCTTATAGAAAAAAAATCTAAAAAAAAAACCAAACCCCCAAAACCACTTAATGAATAGGAGACATTTTTCTTCTATTTAATAACCAAAAATGGTACTACAGAAAAGAGGAAATAGAAAAAGGCAATTTCAAGTACTAAGCTGACTAATGTTTTAGATAGTTCCAGTGGGAAAAATAGAGTGGACAGAAGAGAAAAGAGCTGGTAAAGTTGTCATTCAGGGTATTACATGTTACTTATAAAAATAGGAGCAGGGCTGAATTTTTATATGCAACCCAAGACATGTATAATGTTGCAAACTCTAGCACCCTCTCAGAGTATGTATTCCTGTTAGCAAACCCATTAGCACTATATTAATTTTTTTCAGGAATAAACACTTTTTGGAGGAAGAATCTTTCCTAAAGCCCATGTAATGATGAATCAAAAGCTTTTCAATAAAATGTTGATGTGATTTTTATGTAATCTTTCCTTAGAAAACAAAAAGCAGTAGAAAATATTTGACTAGTTAAGAATTAAAGTCTTTTAGATGTGCAAAAATAAACTGAATTAATGCTTGCTTTGAATTTGACAGTATAACTAAAACAATATGAGATGTCCTTCCAGCTTCAAATTTGAAATTTGGAGATACCAAAATAGAACCAGTTTTCAGCCCAGTATAGGTGAATCTTTTTCCTAAAATCTTTCAGTGTCACGTCAACACAGAAGTTACGGCTAGCTGGCTGACTGAAAGGATATGGAGCTATTCTGTAAGTACTCAGCCCTCAGATGGTTTGGATCAGACCCTTATACAGTTTAATGAAAAATATGTAGCACACTTCATGATGAGATTTGTAAATATTTGTTCTTCATTAAAAAAAAAAAACAAACCCAAAACCAAAACCCACCCCAAACCACACCAAAATCCAAACCAATGTCTGTCAAGAAAAGGTCATTCACAGAAAACTGGTAAGACTTATTCTATACTGAATATCATTCAAACTGCATGATTCTTGACTATACATCTGTTCAAAAATGGTCACTGTTATTTTCTTCTGTAGCCACAATAATGGATAAATTGTATTTTCTTACTTTTATCTCCCCCCAAAACAATAACACTATTTTACTGAAATGTAATCCTTTTTAATCCTTTATCCTTTGGCAATTATCAAGGATGGAGAACAATAATATAAGGATTAAACCCCCCTACGCTCCCCTCCCCCCCCCCCCCCGCAACCAAACACATGACTCAAAACAAGGGTTTTTTTTAATTTTTATACTAAATTGTAGTTTACCTAGGGCATGACAATGTTAAGAAACTGTTGAACTATATTATCTTAAATCCTGCCTAAAATGGGAATCAGGAGCCCAAGTTCTACTTAGATCTAACAATGCAGTGTCATCACATATTTGCCCACACTGCACATATAGATAAATATATAATCTTTGCTCTTCTGTATGGTCCATAGTTTCCCGGTTTTGGAAAAACAGATACCAGCTTAACTTCCATGGCAATCCAGAAGACAGTTCCCTAGGACAGTCTAAACTTTTGAGGTCTTGATCATGATGTTGATTGTGACTATGAAAACCGATACAAGAGATGTTGAGGCTGGCGATGGATTACTTATGAATTTGTTGCATCACATATTTAACCAAGAAACAAGAGATGTTTTGCCTGGAGGGAATTAAATGCACATCATTCAAAAAGAGTTATTTTTGAACCCACAAGAGTTTCCTTAGTGCTAAGTGCTTATTGCATCGGATAGCCATCACTTAAGCATTTTCACTAGAGAAGTATCCTTGAAGTTTAAGTAGTTAAGTAAACACACAGGATATATGGAAGTCAGGACATAAAAAGTACTTGTAGTCATTAAGATACAATGATGGTGTTTAGTTATGTAGCTACTATTTTGATGGCTGTTCTTCCACCTGTTCTTGTTTATTTTTATTCTTTTAATCCTGTAACAAACTAGTATAAAAAGGGACATTCTAATGACATACATTTTGTTGATACCCATTTTCTTTTAAACGTGCACCTTCTTTCAGTGAAAATCAGTTTTATGACAACTGGCCTCTTTCAGGAAGATCGTAGATCTTGCAATCTTGTATGTGAGACATTTGAGCTGCATATTGTTTACTGAAGAGTATGACCTAGAAATACTAGAATAAAAGGAGTAGAGTACTTTCTTAGGAAGCAGAAGTAATAAATTCAAGCCTGTTTAGAATGAGGATACTCTGAAATTACAGTTCTTTCATTCCTGGCAAGTGTTGTAAACAGTAGGATACTGTAGAACAGTAAACCCACATTTTCTGCTCATCATCTTTCACTTATTAGAGCCAACCCTACTCTACTAGGTGTTGATGCTAAGAAAAGGATCAGACAGCCTGTATGCAAAGCCGAGGTGGAGGATGCGTGATATTTCCTTCTGATCTCTTATATACTTAGTGAAAAGAGGCAGAATTAAATTTATTTTTCCCATTTTGTTTACTCGGCTTTTTCTTCTTTCTATATTCTTCATGACCTTCTCATAGATATTGGATTGTTGCTGTTAGGTGCCCTGAAAGCCATCTCTTCTCCAGACTGAGAAAAGCTCCATTTCCACAGTCCCTCTCATGAGACAGTGCTCCAGCCCTCCAACCATCTAATGATCACTGGCCTGTTAGTACAGCCTAATATGTTAAGATGCACTGCTCACTCATGTTTACTCTGCTGTTCATCTTTGCAGCAGAGCTGCTCCCCAGCCAGTCCATCCCCAGCTCTTATCATTTCAATGGTTTCCTTAACCTGAATCCTTGCTGAATTTCATGAACCCATTCCTCCAGCCTGTCTAGGTCTCCCTGAATGGAGAATGCTTTGCCCTCAAGCATATTAGTTGCCTGATCATCAAACCACTGTATATTTGTATTCATTATATTATCATAATCTACATTCATATATTTTAATTAATCTGTCATAAGAAAGGAAGAAAGTTAGGACAGAAGCAAGTAAGACAATCTAGATTTCAAAACTGAGAAAAGTAGTATTTCAAGCTATTGAGGTTTTGATACATTTTTTCTTTGTAGTGGTATGATCATACTCTTTCAGTGCTTAGCAACAGTGAGTCTGACCTAAAGATGCAGGGTGCTGTTTATCTTTCCATTCCTGATTACTATCTTTTCAATAACATTTAATGAAAAACCTTGCCAGTGTCTAGGAAAGATTTCTAGCATCAACTTCAGGATCCCCAGTGGCTGAAAATCTCATTTGAAATGTCAAAATCCAGCTTTAAATTCCAAGACACAGTAGATTGACTCTATAGACTGTAACATGGTATTTGAGTATTTGTGCCTGCTAAGACAAAATAATTAAGCTGTAGGTCAACAAAGTTCCAGGTATTCTAGATATTCCAGGTGATGCAGATTTTCAGAAGAGTGTTGATGTCAGATTTCTTCTGATACTTCTACTGTGTAGCTATAGAATCAGCTGGACAAGCTAGGAATTCAGAAAGATGCCTATTAATCCTAGTGCGAATGCTTTAAATACTATGTGTTCTGAAATCTAACCTTTTCTTTTTAAAATGTTTTATTTCAGAAAAAAATATCTTTCAACATATGCAGAAGAAAAACACATTTCAGAACTGTGATTATTTTAATGAAGCAGATTTTCTGCTTTGTAGCCAGATCTACCTATAAATATTGTTACATAGCTTCTGGTAGTTTAGCTCCACATATACTTCTATTTCCCAGGTTGTCTGCCAAAGTAATATGGTGTATATAACACAGAACAAAAAATCATTGATATAATTTAACTGATGTTATTTTAGCTGATTTTGCAAATCAGCACATATTAATTTACTATGATTATTTCTAGTAAAATAGATGAAATAGATTAATCTCTTTTCCCTAACACTTAATTTCCCTGAAGAGACCAGCTGGGACTGAAAGGATAATTTAACATATATAAAGAAATATTCAGGATGACTCTATTATTCGTTTCTCCTCCAATGGGCTAATGAACTGTTTCTGATGTAAGCTTAAGATGCTAGAGCTCCATTTGAAAGCCTCAAAATCTTTGGCCTTCCTCTGGGTATAGGGAATGACAGATTTTGCTGACTTTTCAGAGATTTGGTTTACGGATTTCTTGCAATGCAAAACAGACAGTGATCTGTTTTGTTGAGTGATCAGAACTCTGGTGAAAAAGCACAGACTTCCTGCTAAAGCTTAATAAAGCATTGCTGTCCGATGATTCTGCTATTTGTAAGCTACTGGACTTAAGGGTGGTGAGGGTGGTGGAGCACTGGAACAGGTTGCCAAGGGAGGTGGTTGAGGCCCCATCCCTGGACACATTCAAAGTGAGGCTTGATGAGGCCCTGGGCAACCTGGTCTAGTTGGGGGTGTCCCTGCTGACTGTGGGGAGGTCGGACTAGATGACCTTTGGAGGTCCCTTCTGGCCTGGACGATCAGCCTGGATGATTTAGAAGGTGTTCAATAGCTGCAATACTATAGTGGAAAGTTAAATGACCTAAACTAGAAGTCTAACTTTTATAGTACTGGAGGTACCTGACCAAATCATAGCTGTAACTCTTTTCTACCTATATAAACATCTGCTGAGTCAGGGTCAATACCTGTTGTGGCTAGCTTAAACATATAGGTTCACTTATAAATGTTCTCATTGGCCATCTAGCTGCTGCCAAGGTAAATGCAAAGTAGCTGAGCTCTGCCTGAGTTGCCCTTGGAAAGCAGACCCCACACATTGTAAAAATCAATGAAATTCCACCAACTTGCAGCAGGTAACAGAGAGATGGATCAGTCGAGTTGTGCTCCATTTCCCAAGAACGACCCTTGTAACTTGTTTCCAGTAACTCAGAAAAGCTGCCTCAAGTTTTCAAAACAGTGTAGGCAAAAACTGAATTTTGCCACCTAAAATATGAAGAGCTGCCATAGTTAAAAGGAAGGGGCTGAAGTCCTGCTAGTGGGCAGAGAGCTGCAAGGAAGGAAAACTGTAAAGGTTCAGGTTGTTCTGTCAGTTGCTGCTGCTAGGTGTAAATACTGCCTTTGAATACTGTGTATTTTCTGATTTTCCACACTTTCTGATTTCATTCTCAGCTGTGGGGAATCAGTGTTGTAAGGCATGATGAGTCACAGGTCCTAACTGATATGTCTCTAGGCATTTGGTTGCTTACATTGCTACTGCTTAGTACCGGGTTTGACTTCCAGTATGCTTGCATTGTCTTACAGAAGCTAAAGCTTTGTTTGCTAAAACCGAGTTTTGCATGTCCAGAGGACAAAACAGATTAGAGAAGTCACTGTGTGATTTGTAAAGTTTTGCCCTTTGCTGCAAATTTTCATAGCCACTTTGTCACATTCCTTTTTAATGGCAATTGGATACAGTTTGTAGAGGAAAGTAGTTGTTTAATTGCAGCTTTTTAAACTCTCACTGGACCTTCTCTCTCTGTTTTGTGGGGGTTTTTTTTGGTTTGTTTTTTTTTAGGCTCAACCAGATGAATGGCATTGCAATGAAGACCCTGTCTTTACACCATGCTCATCATGATACACTGTGTCAGTATAATGGTACCACTAATGTGACATGACCTGAATGTCACAGAATGACCTGACATACTGAATGCCACAGCAACATTTTGTTTTTTCCCCTTCATTCCAGGAATAAATGTCAGAAATATTTTTTTATTTTGTGAAATACTCAAACACTTATATCCGCAATGGTATGTGTTACAAAACACCTTATATTCAAACAGCCTGGCAGTTAACCCCTGAACTATTTTCTCTAACCTTTAGATACTCACAGTCTTTTCCCAAGTGACCATATTTTATTTGCCTCACTAAATTGCCCAGTTCAGTGCCAATATCAAGCTCTCCTGATTATTTAACCCCTCTGTACCAACCCCTAAGCTTCTATGTTTGGCTTTCATTTTTTTTCTGGCCAGTCCAGAAGATTTGGAATACTCTTTCTTGGCAGATCTTGATTTTAGGGTGCTCGTTCTCCAGATCAAGCTGAAGTTTAACAGCAAATTTCTTTTTCAATATCCATATAACTGCCTTTGCTTGGTATGTGTTGACAACCCTGTGAGACCCTGAGTGGACAAGCAGAGCAGGGCATGGAGTCAAGAGCCGTCCCACAGGTCTCCAAGAAGAATTTGAATGAAACACTTATCAAAGCTGTGGAGGAAAAAGCCTGACATTTTAATTCAAACTTTTGGTTGGGAGACAATAAGGGTTTTTTTGTCAGATATTAGTATTAATTATTATAGCCAATGAAACTCTGGTGGTTTGTGTCCCCTGTGTCCCCTCTGTTTTTGCTGAGCTCATGCAAACTGCTCAATTTAATACTAGCCAACTGATACTTCAAGTACTTGCTGCAAATATTTGACTTTCTTCACTCCACTGAAATAATAGTCCCCACTGTAATAATATTCTTATTTTGGGACATAGTGCAACTCCCATTAGAGCTATTTATTGAATTAGAGGAGAACTGAAGTAATACTCTTGTGGTGACCTTTTGATCTGCAGTACAGTGAGCTGATGTCTGTCACCCTTCAATTCATTTATTGATAAGATAATACTGTTGTGTTTACTTTAGTGTTGTTAGTATAAAAGTAGCTCCCAGCTTATTCAGGAATTGGTCCTTCCAATTTATTCCTTCACTGCATAAGTTAACTACTCTGGAAACCTTGAGATCATATATTTTGTTCATTTTTGAACTAGGAAAGAAAATAATTCATTTTTCCTTAATGAAAATGATAAAAATTTCTGATAACAACTTCATCTTTGATACAGGAAGAGGTAAAGGGATTTCACCATGCTGCCCAACTTTGGAAACCTTGATTTATTTGCCTTAGGACGAGAGTCCTCCCAGGCCCTCTGTACAGATGGGCTCCCTCTTAAGCATGGCTCCTTGTAAAAGATTACCTTCTGTGTTTTTCATCAGCCTTTGGATGAACCCCTCACCCTTTCTCCTTCAACTCTGCTAATGACCCCACAGAAAAAACTGAAATAAAAATTATAATAGATGCTGAGGGCAGCCTGATCCTTCCCCAATGCGTTCTCCAGCTCCTAGCAGTAGTGTTTTAGGTATCTGCTAGAGTTTTAATCTAATAAACTATGAAATAGTTTTATATATTGACTTTGCTCTCTTTTTTTTCTCCACCAGTTTTTAGTTTTAGTTTTTTAGCACTTGCCTATGCTTTAAGAATATGGTATACAGGATTCAGGATGCAGCTGCACACAGTGAAAGTACCAAGTTTTCTGTTTCACTCTCAATTTGTTTGTTAATAATTTCTTAACTTTATATTTCCTTCTTGACTTCTGTTAAGCAGGCATTTCCTTAGAAATATTTACAGTGACTCCAAAAATCTGTCCTCTAAGTGATAATAGCTTATTTAGAACCTATCATTTTACATACAGTTTTTCCCATGCTTGTTACTTTGCATTTATCAACACTGAGATTTTTATACATTTTATTACCCATTCAGTTCTCTAACTCTTTAATCAATGTTAGCATAGACTTTCTTGAATAACTGTGTATCATCAGCAAACGTTGTCATCTTTTGTTCATGTCCTTAACTGAATTTTATCGATACAGTGAACTCATATTCTAGTTCTTCTCCCTTTTTGATTATTGGTATTTTTTTAGGCTTGAATTTATTTTCTCATTTTAGTCAGCTACTAATTCCTAAGTTAAACTTGTTTCTTACTAATAATAATTCATTTTTTTAGAGCTTCTTACAATAATATTAGAATAATAGAATCATAGAATTGTCCAGGCCAGAAGGCACCTCCAAAGGTCATCTAGTCCAGCCTCCCCACAATCAGCAGGGACACCCCCAAGTAGACCAGGTTGCCCAGGGCCTCATCAAGCCTCACCTTGAATGTCTCCAGGGAAGGGGCCTCAACCACGTTCCTGGGCAACCTGTTCTAGTGCTCCACCACCCTCACAGTAAAGAACTTTCTCCTAATCTCTAATCTAAATCTGCTCCACTCCAGTTTAAAGCCATTGCCCCTCGTCCTGTCACTGCTGGCCTTTGTAAACAGGCTCTCCCCAGACTTCCTGTAGGCCCCCCTCAGGTACTGGAAGGCCGCTATTAGGTCTCCCCGGAGCCTCCTCTTCTCCAGGCTGAACAACCCCAGCTCCCTCAGCCTGTCCTCGTAGCAGAGGTGCTCCAACCCCCTGATTATCCTCATAGCCCTCCTCTGGACCTGCTCCATTAGGTCCATGCCTTTCCTATATTAAGGGCTCCAGACCTGCACACAGTGCTCCAGGTGAGGTCTCACCAGAGCAGAGTAAAGCGGCAGAATCACTTCTCTGGACCTGCTGGCAATACTTCTTTTGATGCATCCCAGGATGTGATTGGCCTTCTGGGCTGCAAGTGCACACTGACTGCTCATGTCTAGCTTCTCATTCACCAAGTCTCTTTCCTCAGGGCTGCTTTCTAATACCTCGTCGCCCAGTCTGTATTGATACCAAGGATTGTTCCGGCCCAGGTGCATAACCTTGCACTTGCTCTTGTTGAACCTCATGAGGTTCACCTGGGCCCACCTCTCCAGCCTCTCCAGGTCCCTCAGGATGACATCCCATCCCTCTAGTGTACTGACAACACCAAACAGCTTGTTGTCACCTGCAAACTTGCTGACAGTGCATTTAATCCCTCTGTCTATATCATTGATAAAAATGTTAAATAATATTGGTCCCAGCACAGACCCTTGAGGGACACCACTTGTCACTGCTCTCCATCTGGACTTAAAGCCATTGAGTACTACCCTCTGGATGCAACCATCCATCCCATTCCTTATCCACTGAACACTCCACCCATCAATCCATAACCCTCCAATTTGGCAAGCATGATGTCATGGGGGACCATGTCAAAGGCTTTACAGAAGTCCAGATAGATCATATCCCTACGTCGTCCCTTATCTACTGACCTAGTCATTTTATCATAGAAGGCCACTAGGTCAGTCAAGCAGGACCTGCCCTAATAAAGCCATGTTGGCTGTCCTGAATCACCTCCCTGTCCTTCATGTGTCCAAGCATGGCATCTAGAAGGATCTGTTCCATGAACTTCCCAGGCACAGAGGTGAGGCTGACAGGTCAGTAGTTCCCAGGGTCCTCCTTTCTACCCTTTTTAAAAATGGGTGTGATGTTTCCCTTCTTCCAGTGCACAGTGACTTCACCTGACTGCCATTATTTTTCAAATATCATAGAAAGTGGTTTGGCAACTTCATCAGCCAGTTCCTTCAGGATTCTGGGATTTATCTCATCAGGTCCCATGGACTTGTATATCTTCAGGCTCCTCAGTTGATCATGTACCTTGTCTTCACTTACAGTGGGAGGGAATTTGTCACATTGGTGTCCAACTTGTGTGCCATCAACATGAGAGCTAGAAGGAAAAGGGTTGCCAGTGAAGATTGAGGCAAAAAAGTTGTTGAGAACTTCCGCTTTCTCCTCATCTGTTGATACAAGTTCCCCACTGTTGCTCATCAGGGGGGTACATTTTCTTTAACCTTCCTTCTCTGGTTAATGTATCTGTAGAAATCTTTCTTATTTTTCTTTACATCTTTACATCCCTTGCCAAGTTCAGTTCTAGCTGTGCCTTGGCCTTCCTGACTTCATCCCTACACATATGGGCAACAGATCCCAGGCATCCCAGGATGCCAGTCCCTTCTTCCATTTCCTGTGTAGCCCCATCTTGCCCCTTAGTTTGACCAGCAGGTCACAGCTCAACCATGGTGGTCTCTTGCCTTCCTTGCCCATTTTCCTACATGTGGGGATTGAGATCTTTTGCGCTCTATAGAGAGCATCCTTAAAGATCTGCCAGCTTTGTTCTGCTCCCTTGTCCCTAAGGGCAGTTTCCCACGGGGTCCTATTTACTAACTCCTTGAAGAGCTGGAAGTTTGCTTTCTTAAAATTTAGAGTCCTAACTTTGCTTCTCGTGGGCTTCAAACTCCTTAGGACAGTGAACTGCACTAGGGTGTGATCACTGCAGCCCAGGTTGCCTTCAACTTTGACATCCCTGATGATTTCGCTTGCTTTTGTGACCAACAGGTCCAATGATGCATCTCCTTGAGTAGGGTGGTTAGCTTCTTGTCTCAAGAAGTTGTCATCTACGCACTCTAAGAGCTTCCTGGATTGCCTGCAGCCAGTTGTGTTGCTTTTCCAACAGATGTCGGGGTGGTTAAAATCCCCCAGCAGGATGAGAGCCTGTGATCATGATTCCTCCTCAAGCTGGAGTAAGAAGGCATCATTGACAGGCTCCGCCTGATTAGGTGGCCTGTAGTGGACTCCTATCACACAGGTCTCTTTGTTGTCCCAATCTCTAATTCCTATCCATAAACTTTCGACCTGGTCATGGCTACCCTTTAGCAACAACTCTTCACATTCTAGCCACTTCTTTACATAGAGGGCAACACCTCCACCCCTTCTTCCTCTCCTGTCCCTTCTGAACAGCTTGTAGCCATCGATGGCCACACTCCAGTCATAGGAATCATCCCACCAAGTTTCAGTTATTGCTACTATGTTGTAGCTTTCCTGTAGCAGGATAGCTTCCAATTCTTCCTGTTTGTTGCTCATGCTGTGTGCATTGGTGTAGAGACACTTCAGCTGGTTTGCTGGCCATGTTGCCTTCTTAGAGGGGCACTCCACTGATTCCCCAAGGCGCTTTGTGGCAGCAACCTTCCTGTCTGCTCTTACCTCAGGGGCTCTTGGTCCAGCTCTGCAAGACCTTGCCTTTGATGCAGTGTTCACAGCACGCATTAGTGCAACAGGTTGGAGGCCCTTGCTATCACCCCATCCTTTGAATCCTGATGTGTCATCCTGCCACTTGCCACAGACCATTCTGATATTATCATCATCTCTCGCCTCAAGTGGAATGGCAGGCTGGAGGTTATCCTTAGGCTCATCTCTAGTGCACCTGTATTTAACGCCTTCCCACTTTGAGCCTAGTTTAAAGCCCTTTCAACAAGTCCTGCCAACTCATGTGCCAGGATCTTTCTGCTCCTCTGAGACAGATGTACCCCATCTGTTGCTAGCTGTCCTGGTGCCATATAAAGTTCCCCAAGGTCGAAAACCCCAAAATTTTGTTGGTGGAACCAGCCTCTGAGCCACTTCTTAATCATGCGTGACTTCCTATTCATTTCAGTATTCCTAATTCCAACTAAGGGTATTGATGAAAAAATTACTTGTGCCCCTGATCCCTGAATGAGTTTCCCCAGTGTCTTGAAGTGCCTTTTGATTGTTTTTAAACTTCTGGTATCAACTTCATCACTTCCCACCTGCATAACTAGTAAGGGATAGTAGTCAGAGGGCTTTACCAGACTAGGCAGCCTTCTGGTAACATCTCTGACCCAGGCCCCAGGGAGGCAGCAGACTTCCCTGGGGGAAGGATCTGGCCAATATATGGGGCCCTTTGTTCCCTTCAGAAGGGAATCACCAATAACAAGTACCCTCCTCTTTTTTTTTTTAGGGTACAAGTACTGATATTGTCAAAAGCTTGTAAGAGCCTTGTATATGCAAGTCTGAATGGACCACTCATATTCGTGTGTTATTTCACTTCTTCACAGAAATCTAATAGTTCTGAGGCACAACTTTCTTTTGTAAGAAATGTGTTTAATTATTGATATTGAACTCTGTGTGTCATATTTATCCATGTATCTCTTTATAGTTGTTCAAATGTTTATCCCTGCATCATCCCCCAAACCTTTTCTTAAACATCATTTTCTTATTCTATTATCAAATCCAGCTACCAGTAATTTCCTATCATCATTAGTGTTTTAAATTTATAAATATGAATTATTTAATCATAATTAAGTTAATTTAGAGCTCTTGAATGATTCCATGTGGTCCTTGAAATTTGTTTCTCTTTGTTCTATTAATTGATTCTGAATCCAGCTCTACTACTGAGATTTCACTTCCAGGCAGTTACTCATTTTTGCTTCCATGTAAACAAACCCCAGTCTGTCAGATTCCCTTAGCTATTTGTAGCATATACTGATCTAAAAATGTCTATATATTTAATTTTACCAAGAGGTCTAGTTAATGTCTTTTCTGTTCTTGATCCCTTATTTGTGCTACAGGCTCTATATCAGGCTTCATAGTTTTGGGAGATCACAGAATCAATCATCACAGAATTATATCTTCTCTTATTAAATTTTAAGTCATTGGCTTTTTTTTGGTTGGATTTTTTTTTTGTAAGAATATCAGACCCTAATTTAGTCATTTAGCTTCAGTGCCCTACATTGGGCTGCATAACTGTCATCTGTAAATTAACTAGTACTAGTAGACATAAGTAATAGTAGATCCAAGTGCTTTGTATTATCCAGGCAGAATTAATTTTCAATAATATTGTCCAATGCATAAACACTTATGCATTAGTGTTATAAATACTAAATGTTGGATTCAGCTACAGCTGTACATGTTACTAATTGGATCAAAAATGCAGTTTCTGTGTATTTTTTGCACAATAGAAATTCATTGTTGTGTTTGCACAATGTAAAAATGTGTTGCTGCTGAACTCAAACTCATCTAATAAAAGCAGGAAGCAAACTTTTTGTAAGCTTTCAATGATGCTGCATATCCTGGTTTTGAGGCCTCAGTGATCATAACCTTGATCTCTGGAATGTAATATTGGCAGCGCAAGTCAAATTTTTTAGACTATGGAAATGAAATGAAATGAAATTAATAGAATAGAATAGAATAGAATAGAATAGAATAGAATAGAATAGAATAGAATAGAATAATTTCAGTCGGAAGAGACCTACAATGATCACGTAGTCCATCTGTCTGACCAATTCAGGTCTGACCAAAAGTTAAAGCATGTTATTAAAGGTATTGTCCAAATGCCTCTTAAACACCAACAGGCTTGGGGCATCAACCACTTCTCTAGGAAACTTGGTTTTTAATCATCCTCTCAGTAAAGAAATGCTTCCTAAAGTACCGTCTAAACCTCCCCAGGTTCAGCTTGGAAACATTCCCATACATCCTGTCACAAGATACCAGAGAGAAGAGATCAAC
The DNA here is from genome assembly GCA_025769975.1 of Gallinago jamesoni. Taxonomy (NCBI): domain Eukaryota; kingdom Metazoa; phylum Chordata; class Aves; order Charadriiformes; family Scolopacidae; genus Gallinago; species Gallinago jamesoni. Next base: position 102,471,694 of record JAOQGH010000023.1, on the reverse strand, counting down.
ACCTCTGTCTCCACTTTGTTTACATCATTGTTTAGTACAGAAAGGAAAAGCAATTTAGGAAAAATAGCTAAGACAAGGACAAATCTATATTAAGCAAGCAATCATTAGTCAAAAATGAAAAGGGTGTACTCCAACCTTAAAGCCGTCGTATGTGTGAATTATAATACATTGTCCCGGTTTGCAGTAAAACCGAACCAATTTTGTGTTCTGTAATTTTACATTTTAGCTAGGCCTGTTCTAACTCTCTGAAATTAATAGCATGTTGTGAAGAAAATTGCTTGTTCTCAAAAGATAAGGCCAATGTTTGTGCCAAATGCCAAGGAATGGTATGCAGAGAGGCCCTTGCTTATACTTAGTGCTATAACAACCAAGGTCAGCCAATTTTCGTTATTTGCCCCTCAGAGGGTCAGAAATGGAAAAACGTAGAGGGGTCACACCTGTGGGGAGGAATGGACAAGACACGTGACTCAAACCTGACCAACAGGGGTATTCCACCCTGCTTGCCCCATGCTCAGTATAAAAGCTGAGGGATCAAAGGGTAAACACTCTTCCTGCGATGGCCGACGTCTGAAAAGGATCCTGTCTGTTCATCTGCCTTTGATCCCGATCCGTGTGTTCCTGACTCCAGAGCTGGAATCCAGTTCCCATCCATCGCTGAATCAAGTCTGGGACTTCCCCAGTGCCTGCCGGTGACGGGACTGATATCCTGGGAGCTTGATACGGTTTTATATATATTTGTATCTATTTAATTTTTTTTTTAAATTTTAATATTCATTCTTCATTAAAGTAGTTTAGTTCATTCTAAACTTCTGAATCTTCTTATCTCTTCCTTTCCTCTCTTTTGGGGTGAGGGTGGGGGAGGGGCAAGGGAAGTGCCATCTGTCAGTCTGGTTTTGGTAGATTCAGCCGAAACCACAACATACATTTGTAACTGAATATGTGTACCTTTGTGTGTACATACAGAGAAAAATGGATTCCAAAAGGATCTTCAGTGCTGAGTTTCTTCTTATTTAAGTTATGAAATTTCAACATTTTCCAGCTGCAGAATGGTGCTTGTTTTTTTCGTTTAACCCTAAAACTTCTATTATACCCTCTCCCAACAACAACTAATTTTTAAAAGGCCTTAAATAATCCTATTTTAAGTTTATACAAGAACTTAAAAGTGAGAACGTAATTTTGAGTGTGTATGGCTAACATGTCTCAGGATGAGACTGCTATCATGGTGCTATAATCAACATTTCTGATGTTTACTCAGGCAGTATAATTGTAATTTATTGTCTGGTTATATCTGTCATGTCACCTCTTTAAAAAGAAAATAAAGTGTTTGAAGCTGGAAGTTGGCAGTGAATGACCATAAACAAAGAATTACAATGCTCCTCAAAACCATAATTTTAAGACAAAATCAAACCTGTTACTGTATGGAATACAAACATGGCATTTTCCCAGATACATACAACCTACAGATTTAGGAGTGGCATCTGTTAAACAAACAAGTAGCAAATGTGTGAAGTGTCTTTTATCACTAATCGGAAGGCATTCATGGAGCTATGAATTTAAATTATTAGCAACCAGCTAGAGTTGAATGTTAAAAAGAAAAATGAGAAAAGAGGGAGACAGAGAGAGAGAGGGAGAGAGGGAGAGGAAAAAAGAGAAAGAAGGAGAGGGAATGAGAGAGAATACGAGAGAGAAAAATATACTGCTTTCCAGGAGCAGTAAGTACCTATACAAAAGGGTAGACATGGATGCATTGTTTCCATTCATTTTCACTTCTTTTCTTTATGAAAAAAACCAAAGCTCATTGCCAGTGTTATTTTCCCCACTAGCAGCTGCCCTTTTTGATATTTCTGTATGTTGTCTTTCTCGCTTTCATGTTATGACTGGTAATGCTCCATTCAAGGACTGCCACAGACTGATCATACAATCATAGAATTGTTTAGGTTGGAAGCCAGTGAGACTGTAAAGTCTTCAGGATGCTTCCTCATGCTTCATATTTTGTTTCAGCGCAGAACAGCCCTATGACACTTGTCAATAGTAGTGTAATGGAGGCATATGATAACGGTTTCAGGTAGTTAGAAAGGGAAACTTAGGGGAGGGATAAACCATTCTCTTCTTGAAGACTTCTCTCCATAGCTTGATGGTTAAGGCAGAAGAAATAGATTATTTCGTGCTTGCTGGAGCAGGCTCCTGATCTAGTTGACACGTAGAATCATGGAATTATAGAATCATAGAATCACAGAATAGTTTGGGTTGGAAGGGACATTTAAAGGTCATAAAGTTCAACCCCCCTGCAATGAACAGGGATATCTTCTAATAGATCAGGTTACGCAGAGTCCCATCCAGCCTGGCCTTGAAAGTTACCAGGGATATGACATCTAGCACCTCTCTGGAAAATCTTTTTCCAGTGTTTCACCACCCTCATTGTAAAAAATGTCATCCTTCTATCTAGTATAAATCTACTCTTTTTGGTTTAAAGCCAATACCCCTTGCCCCTGTGCAAGAATCTGTCCCCAACTTTTCTGTAGGTCCCCTTTGAGAACTAAAAAGTTGAAATAAGGTCTTCCCAGAGCCTTCTCTTCTCCAGTCTGAACTCTCTCAACCTTTCCTCATAGGAGAGGTGTTCCAGCCCTCTGATCATCTTTGTGTCCCTCCTCTGCACTAGCTCCAAGAGGTCCATGTCCATCCTCTACTGAGGGCCCCAGAGCTGGAGGCAGGACTCCAAAGGGGTCTCACCAGTGTGGAGCAGAGGGGCAGAATCACCCCCCTTGACCTGCTGGCCATGTTTACGGATAGCCCAGAGTATGGTTGACACTCTAGGAAAGGCATTGTGGATCAAGACCACAATGACTCAGGCTTACAGGATTTGCTGTTCCTCAGAATGGTACCTACATGAAACATGCATTTTATTTGCACTTTCCTGCAGTAGATTATGCTTTTATTCTCTGTCAAGACAAACTAGTTACTTTCCTGTTCTTGCTCTCTATTAATAAATAGCTTCCAACTCCAGCAAAAAAGTTAAAAGAAACATTCGAACCATAGCATACAATTAATTCGGGTAAATCCCAAGGGCCCTACTAAAATAGTGATCCTATACTGTTCTATTTTGTTAGGAATGGATATTGACGTTTCATTCCCCCTCTGATTCATTGACAAATGCAAAAAACTAAATGCAAGGCCAAAAATAATTTGCTGAGTAATATCATACTCTATGGCTAGTTTAATTCAAGTTAGTATACCTACTGATGAATGTAGGTAAAAATATCACCCTAAGAAAGAGGACTGTAATTTGTTGATTGTAAGATGTGAATTCTTCAAACCACTTTGGTGAAGAATTGTTTCCTAATGTCCAATCTAAACCTCCCCTGGTGCAACTTGAGGCCATTTCCTCTTGCCCTATTGCTTGTTACTTGGGAGAAGAGGCCAACCCCCACCTTGTACAGCTTCCTTTCAGGTAATTGTAGAGAGTGATAAGGCCTCCCCTCAGCCTCCTTTTCTTTAGGCTAAACAACCACAGTTCCCTCAGCCGCTCATCATAAGACTTGTACTCTAGACCCTTCACCAGCTTTCTGTGGACACACTCCAGAATCTCAATGTCCTTTCTGTAGCGACGTGCCCAACACTGAACAAGGTATTCAAGGTGCAGCCTCACCAATGCCGAAAAGAGGGAAACAATAACTTCCCTGGTTCTGCTGGCCACCCTGTTCCTGATACAGGCCAGGTTGCTGTTGGCTTTCTTGGCCACCTGGGCACACTGCTGGCTCAGATTCAGCTGGCTGTCGACCAACACTCACAGGTCCTTTTCCGTCGAGCAGCTCTCCATCCACTCTTCCCTAAGCTTGTAGCACTGCATGGGGTTGTTGTGACCCAGGTGCAGGACCTGGTACCTTGTTGAAACTCATACCATTGGTCTCAACCCATCAATCCAGCCTGTCCAGGTCCCTCTGTAGAGCCTTCCTACCCTCAAGCAGACCAACACTCCTACCCAGCTTGACGTCATCTGCAAACTTACTGAGGGTACACTCAATCCCCCCATCCAGGTAATTAAACATTAAATTTGATCTCCTTGTCCACATATTAAACAGAACAGACCCCAATAACTGAGCCCTGGGGAATACCACTTGTGATTGGCCACCAACTTGATTTGACTCAATTCACCACAACTCTTTGGGCTCAGCTATCCAGTCAATTTTTTACCCAGTGAAGAGTACTCCTGTCCAAGCTACGGGCAAGCAGTTTGTCCAGGAGAATGCTGTGGGAAAGTGTCAAAACCTTTACTAAAGTCTAGGTAAACAACATGCACAGCTTTTCCCTCATCCGGTAAGCCGGTCACCTTGTCATAGACGGAGATCAGGTTTGTCAAGCAGGACCTGCCTTTCATGAACCTATGCTGACTGGGCCTGATCACCTGGTTGTCCTGCATGTGACCATGTGATGACACACAAGATGATCTATTCCATAACCTTTGCTTGCACTGAGGTCAGACTGAAAGGCCTGTAGTTCCCCAGCTCTTCCTTCCAGCTCCTCTTGTGGATAGGTGTCACTTTTGCTAACTTGCAGTCAACTGGGACCTCCCTGGTTACCGAGGACTGCTGATAAATGATTGAAAGTGGCTTGGTAAACATTTCTGCCAGCTCCCTCAGTACCTTTAGGTGGATTGTGTCTGGCCCCATAGACTTGTGTGTGTCTAAGAAGTGTAGCAGGTCATAAATAATTTCCTCTTAGATTATGGGGGGTTCATTCTGCTCCCGATACTTGTCTTCCAGCTCAGGCAGCTGCATACCCAGAGAACAACTGGTTGTACTGTTAAAGACTGAGGCAAAGAAGGCATTTAGTACCTCATCCTTCCTTTGTCATTATATTTCCCCCTGCATCCAATAAAGAATGGAGATTCTTGTTAACTCTCCTTTTGTTGCTAATGTATTTACAGAAAATTTTTTTATTGTCTTTTACAGTAGTAACAGGATTATGTTCTGGTTGAGCTTTGGCCCTTTGAATTTTCTCCCTGCATAAATTCACAACATCTTTGTAGTCCTTCCGAGTTGCCTGCCCCTTCTTCCAAAGGTCATAAGCTCTCTGTTTTTTTCATTAATTCAAGCCAAAATGTCTAACTGAAAATAGTCAACTAAGCTACCTTTACAGCCAATGGAGAGAAAAATAAGAAAACTGTTCATCTCAGTATTTTATTTGCCTGTTATTGTGGAATGGATAAATTCTAGAGGCATCACTCCCTCCTCTGGATGATGGTCTTTCCCACCTGCAGAGTACCAGGTTCTGAAATATGGATGTTCAGTGCTGTTTGAGATACCATTTGCACATTGTTTCCAGCCATCACTCCAGAATGGAGTGGATGTTTTGCATAGCTTTTTTGTTATGTCTGCCAACTCCAGGCTGATGCCTGAGATCCCCTACAATATCTGAAATTATAGTTGCACAACTACAGCTGAATTATTCCCCTGACTATAGGCAATCGAGAGCGGTAAGGGAATTATCTACACTTTAAATCCTAGTTTCATTGACATCACTAGCAAAAATGTTTTAATTTAAGTTTTGCAGGTGTATACCATTATATCCCATGTGCCTCAGATTAACAAAAAATACACCTTAGTAGACAGTCCAGGCACACAGTAGAGAGTATTTGCAAATAATTTTCATCTCCTTTGATGGAAAATGGTAAGTATCAGAGATAGCAATGCATGATCATTTTTCAGTAGAAAAAAAACCTCCAAGTAAATTTACCAGCTGGACTTGCACATTTTGTGTGTTAAATAACCAAAAAAAAAAAAGACAAAACAGTTGGCTCAGAATATGAGTGAGTAGCAAATTATGCAATTTTCAAGTTTGAATTTTCACTGCTTGGAATATCTTTATTTCTAATCAATAGAACAAAACCACATATTTTTAAGAAGAAGTGTGCATGATTTCATTATAGAGTCATACAATCTATGTCTGCTCAGTTTTGTTATGGAAAGCTGTTTGCACTGTCTATTAATAAACTGTATAGTGTCAGATTCAAATGAAATGGATAGGAATTTGACATATAGTGGAAGGACAGAATTGTCAGATCTGTCCTCTATTTTGAATTTCAATTACCTTTAAGAAGAGATTATGTCTACACAGATTTTGGGGATTTTTTTACACTCTCCATAATATCATGCTCTTTACTACTAGATGTAAAAATGCTTCAAAGAAAATAAAAAATGTATGTATTTAATGCACACAATATAAAAAAAAAACCAAAATAATTCATGTGCTTTTAAAAAGATTTATGAAAATGTTTTAGCTGCTTACAATGCTGCAGGTTTTCTGACATTTTTAAGAACATGATCATAATCCCTTCTGAGGCTAAAGACTGTTTTAAGTGGCATCCTGAGTGAAAGCAATGGAGAAAGAAATAGTCATTCACACACTTGTAGCAGCAGATGAAAGCCATAAATAAATGGAATTCCTTTGAAATTTTTTTCTGTAAATATTAATCATGTGTAATTATAAACACCAGTTCTCAAAGTCTCAATAGATTTACTTCCATCCTTCTATCAAAAATAAAAAGCAGAGATCAGTTTACATCTAAATTCACCATGTTTCAGAAAAAAATAATGTCTACAGTAGTCTTGTCTGTAGATGAATGTACCATTTCATTGAAAAACAGAATTGATGTATTCCCAAATTACAAAGTCTTATGAATCCACTAGATTCATACAGAAAAATAGGAGGTTTGCAGAAGAGCCTGAGAGCTTTCAAGCATTTAATTTAAAGAGACAATGTGTGTGTTGCTTTGCCTGTCACTAGAAGCTGTTGTTTTTATGACAATACTTTCCATATCCAAAAAATTTTTAAATAGTGGATATCTTTTCCCTTCCACTGAATTTTTATGCTTTCATTATGTAAGTTACAAAAAAGAGGACTCTTCCTGAACGCCTTGTAATGATATTAAATCTTCATAAATGCATAGAAGAAGAAGCAGGATATCAAGTGGAAAGAATTTTGACAATAAAGAAATTTTTAAAAATTAAAACTAAACCAGCAGTCTCCACTCGGACACTAAAAGGAATTATTGATCAGATACATAAGTCTTCATGTAATTGTTTCCCCTTTAAATCCTGCTAACATAATTCAAGTCTGGAAGGAAAAATACTAAGATGTCATTCTACTAGACATACTAGTCATACTAGACTACCTCAGCTATTTCAAACTCTTAGAGTGTTTAAACTAAGTCATGTCTGACAAATTATTTTCTTGTGAGAAGCAGAAACCCTCTGGGCAACTGAGATGAAGACTCAGGTTTCTGAAAGCCATGAATCACAGGAGCTTTCCACACTCAGAGCCACTATGTGGTGGATAATGTAAGCAACTTTCTGTACATCTAGATGTTTGTGGCTCTCACCTTTCGGTTGCTTTCTCCCAACAGGGTCAGATGGATGATGAGGGAAAGAGTTAAAATAACGGTGTTGTGTTCATTGTTAAGTTACTGATCCCATATGGTTTGCAGAAGACCTAGATTTTCCAGATCAACTTCAAAATCAATAGATTTTCCAGTACTGCAACTGATACTTCACATCTTCATAGGTTGAATATTAAAATTCTGCACTGAATACTATTTCTGCCTAATTCTTACTTTAGATTTTAGAAATCTCTGTAATCTTCTCCCTTTCTGAGCTTATTAGGCCTCTAAACACTTTGGCAGCAGACCAAAGTTGACACCCGCCTAGAAAAGCAAGAGCCATGTAACTCTTAAAATGGGCAGTTCTCTGAGCACAGATGAGAGAACAAAATATAAAGTGAGTCAATGTTGAACTTTAAAAACTTCCATAGCCTGGGATATTTTTTAAATTCAGTGAAAACAGAAGCTAATTCCTTTGATGAAAGGGAAACATTTTACCTACACCAGATTCAATGTCTGGAGACAGGAATGTCACATTTTACTGATGTTCAGCCTGCGTGTAAAGCAGCTCACATGCTTTCCTAACAGCTTTTTAGCCACTATGACAGCATTACTCTTACTAAAGCATAAAAGTAAGTTGACAGCTTTTGCATATTGTAGACTGAGTTCTTTCAGTTCTCTAGCCATTAGGACTGCCATTAGTACTTTTTGAAAAACTTACTATGTAATTGTGGATACTGCTGATCACAACAAAACTTTAGAAAATGTAGCTCCACATCTATTTACTTCCCTAATAACTGAATTTCACATCATTCTTTTGCTGTCAATTTGCTCCTTAGAAAACTAGGGATTTATTTATTTATTTAATAATTTATGTGCTTAAGGCAGTCTAACTCAATTGCCACTCAGTTTAGGGATAATTACACATTAGATGTTATAAATGGACACAAAGAATGTATTTTCCTAAGAATCCAGAAGAAGAAGAAAAAGAATAACAAAGAACAGGCTTTAGAAACACTTGTAAGCCACTTTTCTATCCATACCAGCTGTTTGACACTAGCACTCTCCTTGAAATCATTTTTAGACTGAAATCACACAGCGATGCTGCTTCTGAAATGTTAATGTTTTCATGTCTAAGGCAAGACTAGATTATTCTCCCCTGAAGTTTTTTAGCGGCAGTTAGGTCCTTGCCAGCACCAACAATGTTTTGGACCCCTACTGATGATAGAGTAGAAAAACTCCTTTCTCTCTTGCTTTCAGGGAATAAATGCTCCTTGTGACTCACACTGCCTTACTCCTCTTGAATGCAGCTTTTTCTCATCAGAGTTCAAGTAAATTTACAAGGGTGCTTTAGTGAGAGAAAACTGAAAAGGCTGCTTATTCTCCAAGCTCACTATGTTGGCTCTTTTTCTGAGAAATTGTCATTGTTCAGTAATGATATTCCCCACCGAACACACAAATTGAATCTGGGGGAAAGACAGGGAGGATTAAATTAAATGACAAGTTTTGTCAATGTGGTCTATAAAGATCATAATTTGTTATTTATTTAGGGAATTTACTGGGGCTGAGATTGTACATTGTGGAAAGTCCTCTCTGGAATATTTGCAAGATTTGTCCCATGTGTTTGAAGTCTAACAACTCCAAAAATCTGCCATGGAGAGCCTATGGCTTTTTAGCAGTCCATCAGTGTAATGAAAAAGTGATTATATACTTCTAATCTTGACACAATGGTTCATAGCCACTTCTCATCACCCAAGTTGAACCAAGCAAACAGGGGGTCTTATCCTCACTTTATGTGACATAACAGCTCTAACACTGTCTGACAAAGAAATCTGTATTTAATGACAGCTGTCTGTTCATATATTCCTGGTGGTGGGATTGTTGAAGACATCCTGGATGGGTGTCTGAAGGGGCGACATATGGATCCTCAGAGGAAGAGCAAAGAAAAAATTATAGGAAAATAGGAAAGGAAAAACCACCAACTCTATGTTACTCCCTTACTGTCACTGTTGGTGATTTGGCAGCCTCCTGAATGCGCCATGGTTCCAGTCAGTACCATTTGTCAGTGTTAGAGGAGCAGTGAAGTAACACTTTTGCTCCATCTTTCTTAGCGAACCTCATTAATGATAGCTCAAAACATATGCTACATTTTTCTCATAGCCAGCCTGTTCTCTCAGGGCACCAAAGGACAACCCACCTTGATCTCTTAGGTGCTGGGTGAGCACTTTGAAAGAAGAAAAATGAAGCTTGTGTGAACGTGTTGAAGCCCCAGGTAGATCAAAAGAAGCAGCAAGGCAAGCTTTTGGGTGCACTCTTGAGGGGAAGGGAAACATGGGAGAAAATGATGGACAACATTAAAATACTATATGCAGTGCTTTACAAATGAGAAGTTGACATTTTAGATGGTTTTGCTGTAGACCTGGTTGAGAATGACAAAGGTGATTGTAGAAAATGTTTCAAATTCATGTGGCAAGTTCTCTATGCTCTTATTTATGAGTTGTAACTATTTTAATTCCCCTGTAACACTGAAGTATTTCAACCATTTTGGGTTGAGGCCTAACAGCTTCTTTAAAGCTTTAATAATTGAAAACTTGCAATTCATTTATTGCTTTCCTCTGAAAATGGAACTTCAAAATATTTTAAACTGCTGTGAAAGAAAAAAATCCTTATCTGGAAGTAATTTTAAATTTCATATGCCAAGTTTTGCCAAGTTCTTGAGTACAATGTTTTATAATATGATCTGGCAGTTGGACTCAGAGGCCAAAGGAATGATTTGCTTAGACCAACTGTGTAAGTTACCCTCCAAGCCACTTCATCTGTACTTTTCCTACTGATCCTAAAATTGTGTTGGATGATGTGAAAGGCCTGCCAGTGTTCTTTATAATCTGCAAGAGAAAAATAAAACCAGGGAAGAATCTTAGTAATTATCTTGAAAATTTAAGAATTGCTTAAGAATTTGCTTTAAGCAAGCAAATTTGATTTTAAAACAAGGAAGATGTTAAGATGTATTCAAAAAATACCATAGTGTACACAGGAAGCTTCACAATGCCTTTATACAAAACGGTGATGCAAATTAGCAATGAATAGTTGGAGCCTCATCTCAGGTATCTAGAAGTGTCAAGAAAAGTGTTACTAAAGTGAAAAGACTCAGAAAACAGTCACAAAAATGAGGATTAGAAAAAATAATAATAAAAGCACAATATGCTTCCCTTTCTTAGCATGGAGATAAAATAAGGATATAAAATCATTAGTAATATATCAAAAGTAGATTGGGAACTTCTTGCTATATCATAGAAAAGAACTGATTTTACATAAGAAATAGAGGTAGAATATCAAAACACAGAAAATGCTGAGACAAGAACTTAATTGAAAACAAAGAAGGAGTGGACATTTGTAAGTTCTCCAGACTGCTCAGAATTATAACCAATTATAATAAATGTTGTGGAAAGGATATTGTGCCTTTTTTTTTTTTTTTTAAATTAGAGAAGAAGAAGAAAAATATCTACATATTCTCTTACAGCCTCTGGTGGTTGTCACTGTAAAAAGATAGGTTAGTGAGTTTGAAAAATTGGTTGACCCAGTGAGACAAAAATGTTTTCAAAATTAAATGTAAATAATAAAAAAATTTTGCTGTTGAAGTTTGAAATTGTGAACTCAGTTTAGAGGCTCAACAGTTCATTGATCAAAGGAAGAGGAAACCCAATTTAGGGGATCCAGAAGGACAAAGCACAAAAACTAATAACCTAGGGAACTGCCCAGTACTTTTTTGTTCATTTGCTTTGTGTTCCTACAGAGGGAAACTGGAAAGATATTCTTGAGATTTTTATTTCTCTGCCCTGAACAGTACCTACCTTTCAGGGATACGCAAAATTTAGATTACACCATTGGAGTCACCAAATCATGGATATTTTTTATGTTCAAGATAAGATTCTAAGTGGCTGATAACAGTCATGCTCAAATTTGCAGCTGACATTAATGGTAAAATGGCCGTGAGTAAGTGAGCTGTTTTATTTCTGCAGTAGAGGACAGATTTTGTCTCCCTTCTTATTTTATCCAAATGACCATTTCACGTACTGCTGCCTGACTCCCATCTGCTGTCAGCGTCTGAGACAGCCCTTGAGAGCTGAGGACAGGTGAGGCCTCCTGAGTAGAAAACTTATTCAAAATTCCTTTGTTTGGCCACTAGATGACTCTCTGATCTATTGAAATTTAGCAGGAAAAGCAGCAGACCCTGGGAACACAAAAATGGATGCCAGTTTTTGTTTTACGTTGCCTTAATTTGTTTTTCATATCAGCAGTTCAGTATGCTACAACATCATGGGACAATGTGCCCAGAGGTCAAGACAGAATTCAAGCTTACTTTTTTTTTACAGCTGAGCTCCTTCTTTGTTTGTTTGTTTGTTTTTTCCCTCCAAAAGTGTCCCAAGACAAGGAATCACACACACACAAAAAACAAGAAAATAAGTGTTGATACATGAAAAACAGCTGATGATAGGAACTGGTGTTTGATGGTCATTCCACTGATGTTCTTTGGTCCTGAAAGCTCCATATGGGTTCAGTTCATTCATGCAGCAATTTCAGTCTCTTCATGAGAACTGATACTGCTTTTCCTCCACTTCTACCACAAAAGCTTCAGGAAGTTGGTGTAGCATAAAAATTGCAGTTACTCTGCTTCCCACTTTTCTTCCTCCTACCTCCCTCTTCCTCCCAGTAGAGAGACAGTATAGATTCTAATGATAGGGACATGAATGCAGGTGTATAAAAGCAAAAAAAGTCAGCTCTAATTAGGCATTCCACAACTGAGTAATGCCTTGATTAAAGTAATTCTGAATCACGACTTGTAAGGCTGACTGCAGAGCTGACATCTGTATTATTTTAGAGCTTGAGAAGCCTGTTAAACTGACCAGGTTGATTATAAGCCCTCTGAAGACAACTACTGGATGAGAATTTACAATAAATTACAAGATTCAGTCTGCTCTGGTTGGCAGTAGGCAACTCAACAAACCAAGTTTGGTAGGAGTAATTCTATTTGTTTAAGAAAAGTCAAGGAACTAGCACTCCTACAGAATACATTTATTCCTTTTTTGGATGTTTACAATCCTTCACAATGTAAATTACCATCATGTGGTATAAAAAAATCCAACATATCCTAAATTCCAAATACATTTAACTGTATCATTGGTTGCTGCTTATGTCTGATGGAGTAAATGGAACAATTTTGAGGATCATGTGAAGTGAATACTTACCTAGCTTAGTTTTTGATAGCATGAACAGAATCAACAGTGAACCAAAACTGTTATTTGTCCAGCTCTAGAGGTGATCATATTTTCAGAAGACGTTATGAAAAGAGAATTATTTGATCAGCAAAAATTTACTTTGATAGCTGAAATTAGGAGAAAAAAGATTTATTTTGGTTCTCTATAAATTGTTCAAATCCTCAAATGCAAGCTGGAAATAAACCTAATTATATCTACACCTTATAGCTGTACATCTTATAACTGAAATAGTGTTTTCATCAAAGTAATGAGTATTTTAGAAGTATTTGAATTCTCATATGCATTTTCCATACTTATTCTAAAATACATTTATAATGAATGAATGAATAAATAACAAGTTAAATTTAATAAAACAGGTGTTAACTATTACATCTTTCCAAGAATAGGTATTATCACTTTTTATTTCAAGATGGTATTATTTAAATATATTTGCAATTTCTTACAGTAATGAAAGAAAAAAAAAATGAATAAAGGTCAAGCCTTATTATAAAGACCTGATGCCAATTACATTACTGTATATGATATTTCAGTTTCATTCCCTTCTTTATCTCTTTCTACTTTTTATGCTTCATGAGGAATGACTTCAGCAGGGACCACAGTGGCGTTGGAATTTCTTAGGTAGCCATTTTCATTAGACAATTTTCAGTCAAGTATGAAATTCACCAAGGGACCATGTAAGATTTCTGCATCTTATTTTTTAATATGGATATCCTTAATTCATCTGCCTTTCTAGATAGTAAATGTCATTATTTGATAGAGTGATTTATGGAATCTGATCAATCAGAGCTTATACCACCACAGAAAAATTGAAAAAGTATAGATGAGCATTGAAATAAGGATGTCCAAGTGCTTGCTGTCATTGTCTTGCATTGTAAAATAAGAGGTCCTAAAATTCAGTACTGGAAATTCAAGAGGTCAAGAAGAAAACCTGCAGAAAGGTAGTTAGAATCTTTTTTTTTTTAACATAAATTCACCTTTGATACTGGAGAATTGTGCGCAATTAGCATTTCAATGTCTTTCTCATTTTAAGTAGTTTCTTTCATATTCTGTGCCATGGCAGCTACAGACAGACTATAGCCATGAACAAATTGAGTCCAGAGAGAGCTTCAGAAGCAAGTCTGGCCCTCATTTAAAAACCTTTGAAATGAATGTAAGGATGTCTATTGACTTTGATGGACTTTGACTTGAACTCTCCCAGCTTCTACAGGCAGTCTTGGGTTCTGATCATGACTCCAGATGATGTTAATGCATTTTATTCAATTGCCGCTTATTTATATGTATTGAACAGCAATTGAAATAGGTCCAGGAATACAGAACTTTTGCCTTCCAGAAGGATGCTTTAACAGTGAGTGCAAGGAAATTAATATTTTTTTTTTCCTTTTCAACACCTCTGAATTTTCTGTGTTTTCCTGCACAGTGACAGAAATTTTGCATTGGGGACATCTTCCATCGCTCCATAATTAGGCCAGACGTGACTGGATGGGTGATGTAAGAGGGAAAATACTCATGTATAAAAGAGGAAAGGAATTACTGTCGACATCAAAATTACTTCAATAACCATTCAGGCCTGGGTCATAATTGCACATATCAAGTTGTAGCAGAAAACAGTTTTCATTGCATTTCACCGGATTCCAAAGGTGCCTAGGAAAAGGCTGGACTGCAAGCATTATAAGGAATTGTCAGACCAAAAGCAAGGTACCTGGGAAATAGCAGCTTTTTTGCTTTAGAAAAGACAAAGGGATGTGTATGTTTCTGTGATTTTAGAAAGTGAGACTAAGTCTTTGAAAGTTTGTGACCTTTATCTCTGCTTCTGTGAGTGGAATGGGCTGACTGAAGAACACAATAGGGACAAATGGTCTACCACCTGCTGCCTGAATCGAGCACTTACCCGCAGGTTACCAGTCTTGTCAAAGAGATTTGCATTGAAGGAATATGAAATGGCATTACCATCAAAACATATAAAATAATCTTTCCTTTGAAGAAAAACAACAGCTTTACTAACTTTGAAGGCTGAGGACAGGAAACCAATTAGTTCAAAAGTACTAGACATAAAATAGGGAAATTAATTCAGTGTTGCCAGTAATAGAAACTGGCAGTTTCAAACCCTAAAAGATGGGCTTCTTATAATGCTTTCAATGACAAATCCACAACTAGTGAACTGATTTTGGATTATAAGAATGGAATCACTTGAACAACTATGTCCGGTCCTCAAGAAACCAAACCTTTCTTCTAAACAGATTTCACAGAACATCTCTGTGTGTGCCACAACACTCTCATGAGCCACAGACTACGTTCACTAATCCATGTCACAGAAATAAAGCAGAGGAGATTGTGGATATTGATCAAATTCTGTTAAATAAAACTTTGCAGGTGATCTTAGAAAGTGGACTAAACTATATGTATGATACAGAAGAGCAAACTCCCTCCTCTGCTTGCAAAAGACTAAACAAGAATCTGGTTAATGGAGCAGTCTTTGAACATATGAACAAAATAGAGCAATTAAGTGCTTGACCAATTACAGTGCTATTAAGGGTATCAAACTTGGGTCTTCTGCCTGCCTTTAGCTCTGTTTTAATTCTAGCTTTCTTCAACTTACATTAGCTTAACATCAGGACCTCAAGTTTGAATTTATTTTGAGATTTTTCTGCTACAATCTCTTGCACCAGTTTAATCTCTTTTTTCCCCCATTGTTTTGAATAAAAGCAAAGCTGAGCTGTTAATCTTAAAATATGTTAACTCTATCACAAATGGTTACATCCACTTCTTCATTCTTCTTAAATGCAGTCTTGCTACTGTACTGGCCATAACTAACAGTAACTAAGACAAGTGAATATATCTCTGGCTGACAAGACATCCTGTCATCCATATAAATAAAGAGAATAATAAGTGCTAAAGCCTTTATGAGTATGGTTACCCAGCTGATATCCTAGGGGATCTATTGCTGTATAAGGATTCATAATTTAATAATGTTTATTTTTCTCACTTACACAAGACATCCTTTAAAATGCATTCTATATTAGTTAGCCATATCTTTTCTGCCTGTCTGCAGGTATGCTACTTAAGACTACAGTAAGAATGACTTGCTGAGAATTTTCAGCAAATACAGAGTGTACCTGTTCTTTTTTTAACATAATCTGCTGTAACTATCATAAAACATGAATTCATAAATATGTGCTGATAATTTATTTTCATTCAGACAAACTTAAAGATGTCATTAACAATATTTAAAACTTAATGGTATGGAAGTGAACTTTACATTAGAACACCTCTCACACTATTTCCTCTCATAAAAGTTAAAATGAATTGCATATCTCCTAAAATGAGCCATCAGATTAACATATTCTACAATATCAGTGGTGGATTCTTACACTGGAAATCTATTCTTCTGTCAGGCCACCAGAATTCAATTTTGGCAGGCTGTAGTGTAGTGTAAGGTTTACTTGTCCAATCAAGCATTCCATTAACTTACATGTCAGTATGTTGGTCCTTTATGAGACAAATAAAAGGCAGCTAAAGTGTTTTGAGCCATCTGAATAGATAGTTATTTAATTAATATTTGGGTTTAATTTATTATAAGATGTCCAGATGCTCTGGCAATCGGTTCCTGGGAAATCTTTTAATAATTGACTGAGTTCTGTAGACTTACTAGAAGGCAGAAGGCTTTCCTCTGTGTGTGATTAGAATTGGACAAATGACTCAGGAGAGCTTTTCAAAATTATTTTTTTACTTTTTTTTATTAATACTTTGTTTACAGTTATGACATAATTTCTGTGCAATTTCCTATTTGTTAAATATTACAGTTTATAAATTATCTACAGTCTATCTAAGACTGTAATTGTTTTGGGGGTCACATAGCATTCTCCAACTCAGCAAACCAAGATTTATTAATCTGAGGTTCAACAAAGCAGTGGAGCTCTTCTTGGGAGAGAAGAAAGCATGTAATTTCAGATCATCTCTTTCTCAATTAATCTCATTTTTGTACCTACTCCAGCAGTAGGTTAATCCTAGTTCTGTAAGCATTAAACAGAGAAAAGCATTTGAAGTGTGTGATTTCACTACATATTTGTTGAATCGGCCTCTGAAAGGAAGGCTCTCTTTCTACTTCTTAGATGAGTAGCTTACACTATACATACAACTTTTAGGTGAAAAAATTAGAGGCGGGGTAGAATCAGAGCCTTTCAGTCTGTTTTTATCCCACTTAGCTACAGTATGTAAATTTAGAGCACTGCTACTCTAGACAACTCCTATAGCTAATGGAGACAGATATCTTTAGAGAATGATGTATCTTGGACACCCCATTCCTATTAAGTACTGAGAAAGCTTGTCTATATAGATAATTGAAATCAGATGAACCAGATCTTTATGTAAAAAAAGGTTGCATTTTGCAAAGTTCTTACACTAAATGTGATGATTCTTAGCTACCCAAAAGACATACGAAGCTGGGTTGATTTGCTTTTTTGCAGATTTTATACTTATGTTCCCTGATGACACTGACATCATGGGAATTGCAAGGTCATTTCTAAACATCATTTCATTGGCGACCTTTTGTCATGCTCATGTGATACTATGGACCTTAGTGGGAGGAGCATTATGAGCTCCACTGTACCATCTCCAATAGATTATTTTATATGTTCGGTAAATCCTAGAATTGCTTGGTTTTAATCTCCATCCCTTGTTGCATTTGCAGCATTCAGTTATACATTTCCCCCACTCAAACATTGGATAAAATGTCATTTGCAGAAGGATCATTCCCACTGCTATCACTCTGGTGTATTTTTCCTCTAACCAAAGTTGCGTTGATTTTTCTACTGCCGTCGTCCTGGCTAACAGTTAATGATCACACTCAATGTACAGATAATAGAGATGCCAGTATCCTTGTAGCAGTTAGGTGTGATCACACAGAGCCATCGTCATGCACAAATACTCACAAACAAAAATAATAACAGAGATCCCACAAGTATTCATGTACATAGACACATTTATTTGAATGATAACGGAAACTTCTCCAAACGGGGATAAATTAGCTCATACATCAGATTTAAGGAATACCTTTTCAACCTTTACATCTTGCATTCAAGATATAGTGGGTTCATTTTTAAGATAAACTGCTGATCAACCGCCTTTTTTACATGTAACACACTTGTGCTAACCTGTATGTTTAAAAATCTTAATAGATTTAATGTTTGGTGATATGAATTCTATGCTTTGTAAGATTTATGTTACAGCTCGAAAGCTTTTTAAAATATATGAATAATATTTTCCAAGCTCCACTCAAGTTGTCTTCAATGTTTGGTTTCTGACTAGAGTCTGCTTGGGGGCTTCATTTTCAAGTGCAGAAGTTTGTCATTGTTTGGAAAAAATAACCAGTTTGGAGATCTTCAATTAAGTACTAAGAAAACGAGGTACCACATATGACTAGTCGCATTTGTAAAACACTGACCATTGTAAACAAAACTACTACAAGACTAAGTGTCTCATGGTTTTAAGCTATTCAGTCTGAAACTAGTTCATATGAGATTTGGAACAGTTAAAGAACAGTTTTTGAGTTTTCCTGTAAATATGACAACTTTATTAAACTCAAAATGGTACATTTTCTGTTTCCTTAGTATTGCTTGTTTCAGTAAAGCCTACCTGAATTTTGAAAAAAGGACTATGGATCTTGCAAACTGAACTGCTCCCTAAATATCGATACAAATCTTATTCCTGTTGCAAGGAAATAAGAAATATATTACTGCCCATAGCTGAACATGAAACAAATTCTTCCCCTGACATTTTATGTTCCTGCTTTATTTCTGTTCATGTTATCTTGGGCATTTTTCTTAGGAAAGTCATTAAAAGCTCAAAGATATATATGAGATTAAGGATTTCAGGAGAATGAAATTAAAGATAGGTTTTCATCACTGATATCACTTGCAGTATGCAAACATTTGACATTTCTATTGCTCTTGGGATACATTATCAGCAGACAGTGAACTCAACTTCAGGTTCGTGTGGATTAAGAAAAGTTGCTAGCACACTGTGAAATGGAAAAGCAAAAGATTATCCTCTTTATTCAGCATACGCAGGAAGGCTTCTAGCATGCCAAAATTTAAAGGGTATAATTTCTGTAATTGGTGCTCCTAACAAAGTAAAAGTTTTATCTCCATGTTTCTGAGTTTATCTGTATACAAAGCATAAATATAAAAGCACAGCCTGAGAATTCTGCTGAGCATGACTTTTTTTTAGAACCTTTTTCTTCTGCCAATCTTTTTTCCCTTATTCCTTCAAATTAAAAGAGAGATAAAGAAGTAGGAAACTCGTACAGTCCTTAGCTAGAGCTAATGCGACCCAGGCAACATTATTGTCTGGATGAGGCTGCATATTAACTGACCTTTTGTGTAGGGGTCTAGCACTTGACACTCTTCTATACTGACATAATTAAAATAAGTCAATGGGTCAATTAAAGTGGACTTTTCAATATTAATGACCTTTGATTACACCTAACAGAAAAATCAATGGCACAAAGTCAGTACCGGCTAGAAATACAGTCTGTCAAGTAGCAGACATACCATGTAATGAGGTTTGAATTTAAGTCTGAAGTAAGGCTGTGTCATATTAGCAAATAAACAGCCATGTCATACAGTTCTATAATAAACATTAACAGGTCTTTGCATTCATCTAAGGTACCTCTGTTTAATGAAGTTGTAGTTTAAAAATGTATCTGTTGCTGATGCTCAGTCAGATATTTTAATTACCAGCAATGCCATGGTGGTCCATGATTTGTTATACTGGATTTCCTTTCAGTAGCAATACATTTATTTATCAATTTAAATGAAATCGTTTCATTACAGGACTTTAACAGGACAGGAAGGTGAATTATTTTTCTTCCACAACCTCTGGAAATGACAATACTCTCTGGGCAAGGATTCAGTTCTGACTGTGCCTGTAACAGTGATTTCTAGTGATGGGCTTGTTCATGGAAAAGGGCCGCTTATGTAATCCATAGGGTTTGATGAGGAGTAAGGCTTTTGGATAAGTAAAAAGATCTGTAATCTTTTATCAGGTGACATAAAACCTTTATGGGTGAGGACATGGAATTATTCTGGTTCTTGAAAGGAAATTTCAATTATGCTTACAAATACTTAAAGGGAAGGTAGCAGGAGGATGGGGCTGGTCTTTTTTCAGTGGTGCCCAGTGACAGGACAAGAGGAAATGGGCACAAACTTGAGTATAAGAAGTTCCACCTAAAGGTGAGAAGAAACTGCTTTACTGTGAGAGTGGTAGAGCACTGGAACAACCTGCCCAGAGAGGTGGTGGAGTCTCCTTCTTTTTGGAAACATCCAAAATCCTCCTGGTCAAGTTCCTGTGCAACCTGCTATAGGTAGACCCACTTTGGCGGGGGGGTTGGACTAGATGATCTCTAGAGGTCCCTTCCAACCCCATATGATTCTATGATTCTATGATCTGTCAAGGACTCAAAAGTATAACTCTCAGCAGTCCAGTCCACAAGAAGATTCACAGGTCTTGACAGTGCTGAATTTCACCCTGTATCCATTAGGTAAGATTTCTAAAAGCAGCCAGTGTTAGCCTAAATGTGGCACCAAATAGCTTTGGTGAAAGTTCACTAGTGAGTTCATTGGGGGAAAACTCAAGTCAACAGTAAGTATTTTTCAAAGTCTCACCATTTAGCTTTTGAAATAAACATACCGGTTCAAAGAACGATAAGATGAGGAAAGTCAATAAATATCAATGCCAGCTGCCTCTTTACTTCAGAACAACTATACAGCAATGGGTGAGCATGTCTAAACAACAGAACACAGCTAATTTCAGAGTTATGCTTCCAAAATATCACAGTGAGGGGAAAAACATTCAAATTATGAAAAAAAACACCAAACCCCAAACAACCTTTGTGGCACTATCTATTAAAATATGCCAAAAAAAGAACAACGAATGAATACTTCACTGGAGCATTCTTTTATTTATAAATACACAAGTCAGTAGCAGCATAGTTCATTCTAAAAGGGTACTTCATTATTGCAAAGTGTAGTGCTCCTTGATATTTTTCCTCCAGTAAGTAGCAAGTAATAAGCATATTTAACTCACTTTTCTTGATGTCAGAAGACCATGGTATACCCTAAAGAACAAATATTTGAATAGTGTTAAAATCCTGTCAGTGAAGTCCTGGGTATCCATCTGTTGCACAGATTAATACACATACTGAAGTAACTGCCATTTATTATCAATGCTATAACAAAATAGCCAAGACTTCTTGTGTGTGTGTATACACACATGGTATGCATATGTATATTATATACAAGTATATCCATTAGTTATATATCAATATGCATATAAATTTCTGCTTAAATATTTACAAACAATTAGTATGTTTTTCAGACTCAGTTTTTCTATTGCTTTCAGCTGACTGAAAGGGCATATGGAAACAATAGGAACATATGGAAAAGAGATCTGTTTTAAAACCAGATTGTGATATGTTTACTCATGTTGAATAACATATGAGGAATATTCCTTCTGTGGCACAAAGTACTCTGCTGTGAAGAATTGTCACAATGTTGCACTTTGTATTTACTCATGCTGTTAGGTACTTGCCATTTATTTACCTGCAGCAGTGATAGTGTCACGTCAGAACTAAACCTGGGGCTGGATTGTTTCATTTATTTGCAAATTCAACCACATGATAATTTTCTTGAATAGGGGTTACTCTTTTATTTATACAAACTGGGAACAAGCTCTTACCTCTACTGTATAGGAAATATCAAGAAATATTATTGTGGTCTTCCGTTTATAAGCATTATGCTGCTTATTTTATAAGCTTAAAAAATACGACTTTTCAAAATAGATTGGCAATTCCACCCTGTATCCAAATAGTGTTTAAACTGTGAAAAATTATTTGCTACTCGAAGCTGATGAGACACTGCATATTTTACTCACCCTATTTTGCCTAGGCAGTAGCATGCTTCTCCAAAGCGCAAATGGTTTTCTGTATGAGGGGTGCATGGTTACTCACCCTCATGCACCTTGGAGAAGAGAAAGAAAGAATCAAGTTCTATTCTTATCTCTGAACATCTTCCTTGAACAGCTTGAAGTTGCAAACTCTCCCAACCTTTTCTGTTGTACCCACACTGGTTCCAAATTCCACCTGAGTTCCTGTCAAAATAGCTGGAGATACTGGCTTTACAGCCACAAACCAAACTCCAATTTTCTATTTGTGCCCACTACATGTACCCACACAGCCACACAAGCGAAAGTCAAAGGGATGTTTGAAAAGCATTAACCCACTTTACCTAGGAAAATGCCAATTTGCATAGATGATGACTATATGTACAAGTAAGAATAAGAAATTAAGGCCCTTGTGGTAGGCATCGCACACATGAGCCTTCCATTGAATTCCATAGGAGGTTTATGCTGAGTTCTTGATCCTAGAGAGTTCTACTCCTTGATTTTAGCCCAAAATAAATCCCACGGAAATGGGATAGATCGTCTTTTATGTCAAAGATCCTGATCCTGCAAACACTTGAAGAGGCAAGCAGTTTTTCATATATTTGCAGAATCAGAAAGCCCCCAAAATAAAAATATGGGGGCGGGGAGGGCGGGGGGGGAAAGGCAAAAAGTATCACCGTAAAAAAAGTATAATATTAATCTGAATGGCTTCTGCTAATGGAAGTTCTATGATTTCTACAGACACATCCACCTGAATACATTTGTGTTTCATGCAAAATATTTAAAATTAAGAAATGGAAGTGCATATTACTAGCTGCTCAATTATAAATCCCGTAAGACAAATTCTAGTTTATTTCTCAAAGGTAATTAGGCAAATATGGTTAAAGTAACCTTTAATTTCAATGGCATGCTGGCGTTTCAATATACAAAAAAATAGAACTTCACAGGGAATTTGTATTAGTTAGACAAGATAATACTATATATTTGCAGAGTGCCACAACCACTTTTAAAAAAATACAGCACTGGCAGTTTACATCTGTATAGATTATATCAATATAAACTGGAGTAAATCCACTGGTATGCCAAATAACAGAAGATTCTTAGTTCATTGCCTTTTTCCAACCTAATATCTACACTATCCTCTTTTTGATTTATAAGCAGTTCAGTATCTGATCCTAGTATTCATTAATTTTCTTTACAATAAAACTGTAAAAAAATCTGACAGATTAAACTAACATTGTGTCAGAGGATCCATGAGCCTAGGGCAGTTTTACATGTCAAGTTTGAACTCAAATTTCAGAGAAGTTAAATATTTCATAATAATAAAGTAAGCAAATAAATTTCAGACTTGCTATGGAAACACTGACACTCATGAATTATCAGCAGCACTTGATCACACCCTAGTCATATATTATTATCCTTTAGGTCCTAATTCTGGGGTGAAACTGCCCTCAGCGTGGTAGCCCAATCATACCTCCTTATATATTTCTGGATTAATTCTTTGGGATGGGGACTGCCATCTTTCTCCTGGGTTGTAAAGCAGAAAACACAGTTTGCACAGCATAAGCAGCAACATATACAACATTTTAGTCACAGTCAAGTATAATTATGGACAGAACATTGTTAGCTATCCTACTAGAAATCTTTCATAGAAAATAACAAAATCTTAAAACAAGCAGTTGCTATCTCAGCTCCTCTATAGCTGCAAACAGAGGGCTGGGAACTAGGTGGGCTGTGGTACCTGATCCCACAAGATGCTGGGATTTCTCAAGTGAGATCCAGCATTCTCTCAAGTTCAGCCAATGTTGGTTGGAGTTACAGATATTCAACACATCACATAAACAGGTCTATAAACAGATTTTTGCACATCACTTACCTGGATATGAAAGACACTAAAATGAAACGAGGCAGGACAATTAAGACTGTGCACACTCTAGCACAGACTAAAGGCCATTTCTTGTCACACCCTGAAGGCTGTATCTTGTTAGACTCTGCTTTTAATCTGAAATCCACATATGGATCAATAGCATATTGCCCTAAAAAATACACTATGAGGGGTTGGCTTTGTGTGCTTTGGGGTTTTTTGTGGTTTTTTTTCCTTCATTTTATACAACCATAATGACTTGAGAGGGGAAAAAATCCTAACAAATGAAAACAAAGTAATCTGGTAACTAAAGATGGAGACAAAATTTGATAATGACAAAATCTATTTTGCTACCCATCCTTACAGTCCTCTACCTACATGCACAGCCAATAACCAGCAAACATTTTGGTCATGACAGTAAAACATTTCTCTCTATATTTCAAGGGGACATGAATTGAATTTTTAATAAAATGTTCACCTCAAAGCAATTCAAAAGATTGCATTTTAAAAAGACAAAGAAAATTATATCCAAGCAAAAGAGATTCTATAAAACCACTACCCAAATATCTAACAGAAAGCTTGAAATGTGACACAAAAGAAAGATGGGCAAAGTATCTTAACATTGCAGTCATATTACATGTCAAGACTTCAAGAGCAATGAATGAGATATAAATATTTACCTTAGGTAGCTAGGCTGAAGAATGTAAACAGATTCCAGAGATATAATATAATTTGTCAATATCTTTACTGCTGGAAATGGAAATGTTAACTCAGGCAGGTCACTGATCCTGAAAGATGGATATAATCAATTACATTTTTTGCCCGTCAGTCATTCACTCATTGCCTTTCTCACAGCTGAAGGCTCTCTGGCCTTCCATATTTTTTTTCAAGGCACTGAACAACTTTTTATATCTACTTTTCACTCAGTCTTTTTTATTTTTTCCCTTCTGCTATCTCAGATTAACACTGTTTTTTTTCAGAACTGGCCTGTTTTCTTCCCTTATTTTCACAGTATTGGCTGTTTCCCCTGTCTTCTGTCTCAGAAAGGTGGACCTTCTGGTCTCTGAAATGTCATTTTAAATCTCACTTCTCAAGGTCCACAAATTTTAACCACCTCCTAAACAATAAAACCTGATCCAAGGCTCACTGAAGTCAGTGAGAGCCTTTCTGTTGACTTCAGTGGACTATGAATCAGGACCAGATTGATGTCAGGAACTCTGAACTGAAATCTAGCAGAAGAGAAAAGGATCTGTATGGGTACCATTGTTGTTAATAACAGACTGCTACTTGAACGTAGTCATAGCATTACTATATCCTAGGTTAATACCATCTGTGAATATTTCCAATACATTTTCTCCACACCCTATGCAAAGGACTAAGGCCTAATTTTGTTGTTACCTCTACCTGTACAAATTTGAAGCAACGCCAAAGATTTCTGACAGAGCTTGCATAAATAAGCAAAGACTAGCTCTTGTCACTTCCTTTATATACTGCAAAGTACTGTTGACATCCAGTGAGGTAAAACAAGAATAACTGTTGTGTTCACGACCCAGGTCAGTAAATCATTACCAACCCCTCCCCCCGCACCAAGTTAAAATGGCTGATTAGATAGAGTACTGCAGTATTTGGAAAGCACAGTGAAAAGTTTAAAGCCAGTAAGTTTTAAATTCTCACTAGTTGAGACATGAAATGCTGTTCTTGCAAAGATTCTCTCTCTAGTCCTATGTTATTCACCTAGAACCAATTTGAAGAAAAGGCATTCCAGAAATCAAAAATAACAATGGGACTCCACCTCATTCTTTCTGTTTTCATAAACAGTTATTTATTCCCTCTGCATTTCATTCTCCCTGCCTCTTCCTACCTCAGTTCTCCAATGTATATTTTTTTTATAAGGGGAAATTAAAACAAATTAGTTTTTGCCTACCATTCCTTCTCCTACCATTTAATTTTTTGTGTCTTGGGTGTAAAGTCAGTACATTTCTGCAATCCCACAGTGCTCCCCACCAAGTGATACAGTTCTAACAGACAATTTGGGAGATCCAATACAGTATACTTATTAAGATACAGCAGTGCTATGTAGGACTCTGCTCGTGTTACAGGAAAAGCTATCATTATCAGACAGCAACTACTGCCAATATAGAGCTAGAATATAACACATTCATTAAAAGGTGTGCTGTGATTTGAGGCTATTTCAGTAGCAGTTTGACAGGAATGATAATCCACGTTTTTCACAGATTTACCCTATATTGTACTAAACAAGGTACTTTAGGGGAAGGGATAAAAGTAACACTGCCCATTACCACGTAACTTTGCTAAGTACGTCAGCAAACACAAAGCCAGTTAGATTACTTTCACTGAAGAGGTGCAGTTTTGGGATTTGTATTTTTTGGTTTGGGCTTTTTCTAAAAATAAAGATATTTATGCTAGCACTTTTGTTATAATGAAGTACACTCCACCCTCACAGCTTTAGATATGGAGGCAAACACTTTGTAGAAATGAAATTACTGTTGCAACAAGGTTGCTTATGATGTTGTTTAATACAAAAAGGAGCCAGGACACAGTACATTGATAGGGGGTGGAGTGTATTATATACACAGAAGAGGGGTATTACTTTTGTTCTGCCATCTGACATTGATGTGGAAGGAGGGGACAAAAACAAATGCATTTTCTTGCCAGTACTGAAACATGCAGAGACAATTTGCTTGTTAACAAGTTGTATGCAGCTCAGAATAATAACTAAAAAAAATAGACAGCTCTAGAAATACCCCAGTATACCTAATTTGTTTAGCTTTATAAAATATATATATTTAGTACTCTGATCTTTCACTTCAAAACCTAGAATTAAGCAATGAGTGGATAGGATCTGAAATACAGACAAGGCATTGCTCACATCATATTAAAAGGCATCTTTTCAAGCAGCTGTGGATTTCTAAACTTAGACTGAACAGGATTTCTGGTGGCTTGCAATTTGAAATGCAAAATGAACTTGACAATATTACATATTTTTTTTTTATGTGGAATTGTAAATATGCAATAAATTGCTGTTTCAAAGAAGCAACATGCAGAATTCTAACCTATTTGTTTCTTGCAGGATTCTGTTGACCTGTGCATGAAGAGGTACTGAAGCAGTGGTGCAGTGAGAATCACTACAGCAATACAAATCCACAGCTCAAGCATGAGATCCTAGAGGCTGGATCTCTGAGGAGCAACACTGAGTATACTGTTCTCCAAAATACACCACCTTCTATAACCAATGAATTTAGTTTCAGGAAAACAGCTGCTCATGAACTTTTTTTCCCAAAGGAAAAAAAAAAAGGCAGGGAGGCTGGGGGAAGGGAAGATGTGGAAAGAGCTTATGCATTATGATGACATTTAGCAGAGAGCTGCAAACAAAAAGTAAAGGCAACAAATATTTTAAATGCGATAAATTTCTACCAGAAATGTGAAAGCATTTTCCCCTGTTAATATCTTGCCAAAGTTGGCTGGCACAAAATTTAGGTTACAGCTACAGTCTGAAGCAACAGTGTTGAGAAATAAAACAAACAAGCATTTACACCATCCTCTCCCCCTCAACCCTCCTTTCTCCTCCCAGCTAAATGAAGTATGATTGACGCTTTTGATTGGCTGCAAGGCAAATATTAGCTAGAAACTCATTTAGCTAGATCCACATCCATGGCCCCAGATGTTAAAACTTATCATGGATTAAAGCCATGAAATAAAAATTAAAAAAATAATTTCAATTTGAAATTTTATTGGCATGTTGCTAGAATGGTCAACATCGATCGACAGGAGAGACTTTGTCCACATACTCTGAGAACAGCCTTCCTGCACCTCCCCCCTCTTTTCCTCCTCTCTCTTACTCTTTCAGCATTAATGCTATTAAAAGCCAAACAAAACACTGGCTATGGGCGTAAAGAATGCTGGTTTTTTGAAATGTTGCCATGGATCCTGCTTCCAGTCGTGTCCCACGGAAAGAGGGTGCAGCCTCCTGTCTCTGGGGCAGGCTGGTCTCCCTGGGCAGGGCAGAAGGAAGATAGCCGTGTACCTCTGCTGTTCCCTATTCTTTCTCATCCACTATAGCCAGGTCTTTGATCACCCTCAGTTTGCCACTGGCATCGATCCTGCGCTTCTCGCGTATTAGATCCTCCAGGCTGTGGAACCTCACTGTGTGCACCTTGTTCTCTGCCAAGTGGATCTTGAGATAGTATTGCTGCTGGTGCTGGGTGCCGGCAGCAGCCTGCAGCTCCCCACCGGCTTTGAACT
Organism: Gallinago jamesoni; assembly: GCA_025769975.1. Lineage (NCBI taxonomy): Eukaryota > Metazoa > Chordata > Aves > Charadriiformes > Scolopacidae > Gallinago > Gallinago jamesoni. The sequence goes on along the minus strand of JAOQGH010000023.1, from coordinate 102,443,979 downwards.
CCCTTTTCCCGAAGCGGCACCAGGCGGCGAAGCTCTCAGAGTTAGTCCAGCAGATCTCGTCGCTTTTTAAGCCCAGGTGCCCGCAGGCGTTTTGCACCACCAGCTCAGCCACCAGCGGGCGAAAGCGGTACCAGCTATTCACCACCCGGCCCACGTTGCCCGCGGCCGCCTCGTACAAGCTGTCCTGCCGGATCTGCCCCTGGTGGAGGTGGATGATCTGCCCGCTGCCCACGTAGACCGCCCAGTGCGGCGGCGGGTGCTCCGACGGCCCCAGGTAGAGCAGCTCCAGCAGGTCCCCCGGCTTGCAGAGGGCAGGCAGGGCTGACACCGAGTGGACGCTGAGGTCCCCAGCCTGGGGGCCGCTGCTGACCTTGGAGAAGATGCATTCCTGGCCGCGGAAAGCGGAGAACTGGGTCTCGTTCAGCACCAGCTGGTGGTGGAGGTGGTGGGTGGGCGTCTCCTGGCCAGGGCTGCCGGAGCCCTTCACGCTGTACTTGTCTGGCTGGCCTCGCTCGTCCAGGTCCTCCTCCTCATCCGAAAAGAAGTAAGCCACCCCGACGCGCAGCTCGTCTTTCTCGATCCCCGAGGGGTCCCCGGTCGGCAGCTCGCTGTAATTCAGGTGGGTGATGCGATCCAGTTGATTTCCCATCAATGACAGGGCGAGGCGAGGGCAGGAATCGCCGGATCTGAAGGAAGGGTGGGGTGGGCAGGGACAGAGAGAACAAGAGAAGGGGAGTGCAAACGGAGGGGAGGAAAGAAAGGGGGGGGTGGGGGGGTGGGGTGTGGAAATAATCAAGGCACATACAAAAGACTTCAGCAATTCCGCCCTAAACCCCCATCCCTCCCCCGCTCCTTCCCTCCCCTCCGTGCAAGGGACAAACTCCCGGTGAGGATCCTTCCTCCTGCCCTCGGGGTGCGGGGCAAGGCGGAGCAGAGCACCGTCTCCCCGGCGCTCGCCGGGCCGCGCCGTGCGTGGCTGCCCGAGCCCCACGGTCCCGGAGCGCCCGGCTCCCACCGCCGCGGGAGAAGGCGGCTCCCCGCCGCCCGCCAGCACGGCGCGGAGGGACGGAGTTGCCCCCCAGGCGCCTCGGCTCTGCAAGGCTAGACCGGAGGGGCCCGACTCCTTCCCGCTGAGCCGGGCAGAGCTGCCTGAGGGAAGGCGGCTGGAACAGCACACGGCCTGGGAGCTGCCTAGCCCCCCACCCCACTTCCCCGATCCCCGCATTCCGGCCAGGACCCCGCAAGCAAAGAGCAGGCGATTAGCATCCCCCCCTCCACCTCCCGCCCGAGGGTTCCCTCTGTCCCCCCCCCCCCCCCCCGTGGTCGCCCAGCGTCAGAAACCCCACCCCAAACTCCTTTAAAGTCGTCCTGTCCCCATGGGCGCTGTAGAGGAGGGAGTCCTGTCCCCGCTGCGCGCCCGGCTCCGCCGCCGCCGCCTCCCCGCTCCGCTTGTGGGCTGCCCGGCCCCTCCGGCGAGCCTAAGTACCGGCGGCGCCGCTCCCGAGCCCGCCCCGGCCCCGCTCATTGGCCGCGCCGCGATGCGCTGCGCTGCGCCCGCCGCCGGCGGTGGTGGTGGTGGTGCTCCGCGGCGTCACTTGCCCGGCCGGGCCCCGCCGCTGCTTCTCCGCCCGTCCCCGGAGCCCCCCAGCCAGTCCCGGGGTTGCGGGACGCTGCGGCGGTTCGGTGTGGGGAGACAGGGGCTTCCCAGGGGATTAAGGAGCGTGGCCACCGCAGTGTGACGCTGTCAAGCGACCCCGGCACCGAAAAGAAAGAAAAAGGGGAAGGAAAAAAAAAAAAGTAATTTCAATCAAAAAAAACCCTTCCCAGGCTTCAGCTGCAGGAGTTGCTCTGTCCCTCAGGGCTTGGAGAGGTGATGCCCCTCACCAAACTTTAGCAACCTCAGGCTGTACCTGTGCAGTCTAAACTGATCCTCTGGGTTTCCCTACAGTCAGGAGAGACGGGCATCGCTAGAGGGCTGTTCCTCCCGACTGTTGCACGACCTGTTCTGGAAGGGATGAAGGAGATGACGGTCTCTTGCCATTGCCTAGATGTGACATTGAAATGTTAGTTAATGTTAGGTGAGATGAGTCCCTCTGTCTTTCCACATCTGGCCGAAACAGTGGTCGTAGGTTGTCCTCAGAGGTGACTAGAGACGTGCTGTGTCTTGTCTTAAGGAAAAAATGAGACTGCCTGACAGAAACAATCCACCCTTTCCTAAAATGTATTAAATCTAAGAACTGTTATCTATAGTAGTTAATACCAATGCGCACTTTTACACCTAATTTTGCACATTATAGAAATGAAACACATAAATGATTAGCTTATTTGACCACAATTTCCCTGTAAGGCAGTGTCAATGTAACCTAGTTCTTCTGAGTTTCTAGTCTTGTGCTCTAATGTGAACTTCTGAGAAGTGAGTATTTCAATATTTTAAAACACTTCATGGAAAAACCTAATGACATTCTTTGGTTCATATGTGAATCATCTTAAAATATAATTTCTTACCTAGGAGTAAATTTACTACTTTCTTCACAGTGGGAATATTTTTGTCATCATAAGTATTTCTGCTTTCGGTGTTTGTGGATAACAACTCTCTTCACTGCTGGCCTTTTTCCAGTCTTCAAGTTTAGTTAACTGAGAACAATAATGCCATCACACTATTCTCATTATAGAGAGATGTACATCCTTAAATAAATATAGTGAATTTCAGTTTTTTGGGGTACAAGTTGTAGACCTAAGTTCCTATGGGTCAAATGCTGGGTTTCTTAGACATGTTTACTTTCAATCACCCTTTTCTTTTCTGATTCAAATATTTATATGACTATCTTTCTAGAACAGCATTTTTTTGTTCTCATTAATTTTTTTAACAAATGCAAAGGCATCATATCATAAATAGAAGAGAAAAAATGGTGTGTTTAGTGCTATGACATTCTAAGACTGATATTAGTTGTCTTTCACTGTGGCAATTATACTAATCTGTTGATGGTTACGGACTTTCCATGTCTTATAAACCCAGGGGCTACAGCTTGGCTACAGGAATTAAGCTTATTTACATCAGTTAAGGGTGTAGTATTCAGGGTTTGTAGAACTAGAAAATGAATTTGAAAAAAAAATTAAACAAGGATTCTATTCAAATATATGCATTTCAAAGTTTCACAGGACTAAGCATAACAGATGGATGCTATTAATCTCTGGAATTGTGTAAATGATTGTTAGAAATTGTATGGCATGACCTTCACCAACTGCATCATTTTAAATTACGTTATGAAAACACTCTAATAGGTTTATAGTTAAGGCTGTAAAACAGTGTTTAAATATTTTGGTTTTTTATATATAGCTGTTAATGTGCTTCATTGTTAAAGTTAGTCCAAGTTGAAGGCCATTTTACGTAGATACATCTTTCATCAACAGTTTCTGTTTTCTAAACACTTTACATTTTTTCTGGTTAAAGTCTGCGTCTTTTTAGGTTGCACTCACACAGTTCACACTTCCCACATTTGCCAATCATCAAGGCTACGTGGGGTAATTTTTAGATAGTTCTAAACAAACAAAACATTATTTCATCTTTTTCATGCAAAATAGTGGAGAACAGACTGCTTCAGTAACCTGCAGGTGCAGAAGGAAGGAGTCTGGGTCTAAGGAAAGCTCTGCACTTCTAACTAGGTGGAATATGTTCTGCCAAATTTTAACCATTTTCTTTGTGTCTTCCATGCTTTTGCAAGTCTGCTCAATGATGGTATGCCTTCTCTTGCTGAAACACTTACAACCCCTGACAATCCACATCTCTCCCTGACCTCTACTCAACACATTTCCAACACATTTTCTCAGCACATTTCAGTTCTCTTGGCTGCACAGTCTCTCATCAGTCCTTCAGGCTCTTACTTCCACCCCTCAAGAAGGACTTTTTCCCTCAGTTTCCCCTCAATCCCAAATTTAAATTATGAATATGAAGACATTGCCTTAATAAAACCTCAACAAACAAACACAACAGGAAAAAAACTCAGGCTTATAAGCATAGCTATATAAAATGTTAGAGGATGATACAAAAGCAGTACACAGTATCCTCGGAAGTATATTGTCTTGGCCTACAGGAGATGCTTGTTTTGTCTGAGCTATTGTGATTAATAGGTTTACTTTAGATGATTTACTTCTGGGAGCTACTGGAGGCTTATTCAGCAAGGCAGTGAGTGAACCTTGGCAGCTCTCAGACCAGGGCACTGGCAGTGCAGTATCACTGTGTGTTCACTCTCCCCTTGACTAGCTTCAGCCTCATTAACCAGGGTCATAATCTCTCCTTGCACCAGGAGATAGTAATTTGTCATTTTACTAACCCTAGACCATTGTTACTAATCCTAATAATTTTTTTCCTCATTCCAAGCATAGGAAGGAAACCTGGTAACATCATCATCTCTAGGTCCATTCTGCTCTACTCCAAAAGAGTGAATGTACATTTTTCCATTGCTATTTTTCTCTTTTGTGACTTTTTTCATCCTTGGCATTTTGACACTTGCATTTATGTTTAATTTACCACAGTGAAAACTCTTAAAATATGCAACAAAATAGATACCCAGTAGCTTGTTTTTTAAATCTTATTTTTAAAATGTTCTTATCATCTTGCCTTGAGCTGAGCTTTGGAGCCTTGGACCCCCATTGCTAAAAGCAGAACTAAAACCTCTGTTGATTTGAATGAGTGGAGGACTTTTGTGCAGAAAAATTTAGGAATGCCTGTTTCAATAAACAACCAGAGATAAAAAAAGTTATGATAAGGGTGGCAACTTTCCTATGTATTATAAACTTTCTCTAGATGGTAGAAATCTACCCATTACAATCCTATTAACACTCAATCTCAGATACCCAGAAACTCACCTCTGTTTCAGAATGCAATCTGGTCTGCCTATAGGCACCTAGACATAAGATATCAGGAAGGGTCGTCTTTGCCTGAAATTCTCTAGTGTCACATGTACTTCTTCTGTGCTTATACCTTGATTACAATCTCATGTACCGAAGGCCTCAGCGAGATTAGATGTTAATCCTATGGGAAAGCTGTGGTATGGACCACAACTGATATAGATGCTAAGAGTTGCTCACTTTTTCCAAACAGTTGTCCACAGCTCGTGGACAATATACTGTCCACATACCAAGGCAAGGTCATCCTTGAGCTTTGGACACTTCTGTCACTTTAATCCAATGCTGATGTAATATAAAATGGGAAAACTCACTGAAGACTGTGGCCACAATTTTGTCCTTTGCCTCTTTCCTGCTCTTCTCCTGGTCTCTGGTGGCTTCATGATTCTTGCATTCATAGGGTCACTTTTAAGTGAAATTGGCTAGGGACTGTTCTCTGGCCCTGAGGCATGGTATAACGATACAATTGTCCAGCTGAACTCTCTAAAGTCCAAAACTGGATGGCTCCATCCGAGCTGCCTATTAGGAATTATTCCTAGCCCATTTTAATCCCTAACCTGTGTGGAAGAATAGTCACTGGTCTGTGACAAAATTTCACAAGAGGCCATGCCACCAATTTAATACCACGAATAATACCGTGCTGGTCCTTGGGGCCTATGACCTGGCTCTTTGTAGCTAGCTGCTTAGATATAACTTAGGTCCTGGAGGAGAGGTGAAGCATGACCAAGTATATTTTTTATCAGAATGCACTTGTAAAGACCCCAAACTTATGTTCTGCCTCCTGATCAGGTGATACAATCAAAAGATAGTGTAGTAGAAAAGATTTTGGGGAGGGATAGGAAGAAACTTTCCTTTAGATATGTTTATACTTGGAAGACAGTTAGGTAGGCAGGGTCCCAACCAGGGAAGCCTCATCATGTTTCAACTCTCAGGGAGCAGCAGGGCAGGGTGCTGGGCAGGGGTAGGGTGTGGGGAGCCAGAGGCGCCCTCACTTCCCAGTGCAGCCCCCCAGAGCCCAGTGAAGGGGGCAGAGCAGGGTTGGGGGACTGGGGCCAGCTGAGGCCCAGTCAGGAGATCATGACAGTCACGCAAAGCCAACCCAACACAGGCAGCCTAGCCTAGGCATGGGGCTGAGCTTCAGTGCAGCTCCGAAATGAGGGGCTGAAGCCCCATCCAGCCTCTTCAAAGTTCTTCATCATTATTTTTGCTTTTGCCCCAGACATCTGATCTGAGGTTCATCTTATCAGACCTGATCTTGAACACAGGCAGCAAACCCCGAGGAAGCAGGAGGAGGGCTTGTACCTCTTGCTGGTGCACTCAGGGCCCTGACAGTAGCATCATATTAATTCATTAGAGTATGAAAGAAAAATAGCTGAGGGACTAGATTTTCATTTAGATGTCTGTCTCTCTGCACTAAATAGAAACTGAATGCATGGGCTTTTTTTTTTTTTGGGGGGGGGGGGGTGTGTGTTAGTGGTGGTGGTGGTTAATCTTAAATTACCTACTATGACATGCAAAGAAACCTGCCCCAGGATTACAATAACATGCTTTATGAACCATTGAAGAATTGGATGTTGATGAACATAAAGTTAGATCAATTAATAGTGAATCTTATGTCTTGATCCTTGTATTTCCAGGATGGTCTCCTTTTGAATGTTACTGTGCACATTCCAAAATGCTCTCACATGCCACCATTTTCAAATAGAGATAGAAGAAATGAAGCAACAATAACAACAAAACTCTAAGCAGACATAGCCACAGTCAAATAGGGAAAATTTGCTTATTCATACCAGAATATTACACTTATGCAGACTGCTGTTTGGTTCAGGAACAGTGTAAAAGTTCATACTGTTTACATTAATTTCATTTAACTTTTTTTATCTACTGGAAATAAAATAAAATAGTCTAGCCTTGTGGTGAGTCTAGCCAAGGGACTTTAGCCACAGAATCTGTTTTTCAGTGCCTATGTGTTTACCAAAAGCTGGTAATGTAAGCTTGATCTTAAATTTGTTAATTCAATCATATATTCATCCAAGTAGGTTCAATATAATAAGAACCATATTATAAGAACCAGGGTCATTTTCTTTGTTTGTTTTTTTTTAAAGATGCAGTTTCACATTAAATATAATGTTGAATGAGGATTCCAACTGATAGCGAACTTTAACCCCAACTGCCTACTCTTTCAACTTCTTTTATAGCTGATCTTGTGATCGTGTAGTTACAGAGTGAGTTTAAATTTACAGCACTGCTCTAACAAGATGTTGAATATGTGCCAGATGAAAAACATCTTTTTTAAAGGTGTTGGCACTCCATAGCTGGTACTTTGAAACTGAAACAGTCACGATTACTGGTCCCTTCTGAATATATGGTTTTGACATGGCCTTAATAAAGGTGGTTATATTGTTCCTTCTATAAAAGGGTGATAATGGCAAGCTAGTGGGAAAATTCCCAAAGCCTCCTCTAGCTCTAGCTACAAATAAATCTAAACCAAAAAATGACATCACAACATTTGTACAGGAAAAAAAGAAAAAAAAAGCAAAAGAGAAAAGTATTTGTAGCTGTCTTCTCATGCAATCTTATTTGATGGACTACTGTTGCAAGAGAAATCAACTTTTTGATGTCTTTCTTCAACTAACATTTTACAGCTGTAGGCAGCACTTTCCTCATTAGTTTCGTAGATTGGAAACCTTTTGAGAAATACCTGACCATAAGGAGTAATGTAGTGGTTCCTTACAAAAATGACATTTCCAGTGTATGACTCTCCACTAATGATGTGGTAACTCTGTCCCTAAATGACCTAATGAGAAATCCACAATAAATATGTATCTAAGTGCACACAGGATACTTATTATTATCTTTTTATTAGATGTTTTACAAGCTCCTGAAAGAGAAAAGGCAAAATGTTTTTTCCAGTATAAGATAAGAAGTTTTCTTGCATTGCCCCTTTAAAACTAGAGAGATTGTTCATTATATTTAAGGTTTTAGTTTTTTTTTTATTGAAAAGCTGTGGGCAACCAAAAATTTGCCTGCATGTATCATAACAAGGTTATTTTCTTGGACATTTTGTTTTTCATATGTGCTTTGGGATCCTTTATTAAGTCATTGTTCTGTAACTGTGTTCTATTATAATTCTGCCCATTTTTAATAATAAGTATGGTATTTCTTCTGCCCTGAAGGACTCCCATGACAATTAAATGTTTAAATAAAATGACCACCCAATGCTTCTTAGGCTGTGAAGCTTTCAACACCTCAACTCCAAAATTACTTTTTAAATATTATAAGCAATAACAAATACCCCTTGATTGAATAGCTAAGAAGAAATTCAATCTGTGTGACAGTTGCTGTTCATAAACTGTTTGAGCTACACTCTCATGGTTTATGATGTTAACTGAACCCTTTCAACTGAGATACAGAACTAGATTCAGTCAGGGAATCCTATCTTGCTTTATATATACACTTTTTAGAGCTAGCCACTATTTTTCTTTTTTGAATACAGAGGCCAATCCTGTAGACCTAAGTCATTCAAAATTCATATGAATTTTACTTCCAGGTCAGCATCATCCTGCTATAATACAGAAAAGGCTGTCACCAGATACATGCACACAAGTTCTTTTTAATCCAATGAGAATTTTGTGTGCATTCAAAGAAAGAAAATAGGCTTAGATGCTTAGAAATGATAAATGTATACAATTAGAATTCATTCAGTTTGCTAAGGTGTATAAGTACTGAATAAAATCATTGAGAATGCAGTGATGCTTTTAGAAATAAGTTTCTGCTCAACAACAAAAATTTAGTAGTCCATATTTGTAAATTCAATATTATTTCCATTAATAATTTCCAAACCACATCTTATCAGCCTCTAAACTCAGCCTTGAGTCTCAAATACAAGCAAGTGTCTATTCATGTAGATCATTCTTCCAGTTAAAAGTTTGGCTGACCTAATTAGATTTGCAGGTTAACCCTGTTATCTTCATACTTTTTTTTTTTTTCTTTTCTTTTTTGGTGTGTGATCATATCCATAGAAACCTATTGTTTACAAAGATTTTTTAGACATGTAGTGTACTAACTTTAACCTACTACTTTATGTATAATGCATAAATGAGTGTAGACAACAACTCATTTTACTTAGCTGTGTTGTTCATTCAATAATAATGGAAGTAAAACGCCATGCAAAATTTATGTTTATCCCTAAGTTTAGAAGATGCAGCATGGCTTGAATATACTCATGATAAGTAGTATAAAGTATAACAGCATTTAAACTTGACTTCCTCTTCCCTGGTAAAAAAAAAAAAAAAAAAAGGCAGAAATTAATGTGATTTGGTGGAGAAATAATTGTATTTAAAAGGAAAGACAAAAAAAAATCTGATGTGAGGCAAGACTGCTTTTCTACCTGTTTGTTTTATTCTCAGTGATGCTACAAAGTCTCTTAGTGACCCTAATCATGTCACTGAGAGCTAGACTGTTGCCATCGAGTATTATTTAAAGTGGAAAAACTAGAAGCACCTTTCTGTTTTAAAACATGGGTTTGTTACACTTCTTAGGTGTGAAAAATCTGGGTTCAGTTCCCTGGTTAGCCACAATAGTTTAAATCTCTGCCATTCAGTTTAAGTGTATCTACTAGTTAGACACACTACAGGCTATCTGGCTGTTCTCCAGTCATCATGTTGTAACCTTGCCCTTGTTAAGAAAATAATTCAAGGAAACACAAGCAAAACTTTTGACTAAATGATTAGAGTATTCACCCGAAGGCAAAGAAACCTGGGTTCCCAGTTCTCTTCCTGTAGTTCAAAGACTGTTTAATGTAAAAATGGAAATAGCCTTGAGATGAGAGTGTTCCTCCAAAAATAGATGCTTCATCCTTTCCTACAAAGCATAAAAAATATCTGGGTCCTACTTTCCTGATAACTGGTTTCTGATTTGACTGCTGATTACAAAAAAATGGGTAGTCAAGTGCATTGCCATATGTGGCAGGCATGTCTTAAAAACCATGATTTTGTTTTGTGCTCAGGCCCGTGGTGGATGTCTGGTGTTGCAGAGCAGAGCACAGAGCCCCAGGGAGGACTCCCCAGAGGTTTAGCACGAGTTCACAGCAGGCCACTCTTGATAGGTGCTGTGCTGCTTACACTCAGGAAACTTCAGGTTTGCCTATAATGAGAAATTCTAACCTCTTGTAAACTCAAATCTACAGTCTCTCTTGGGTTTAAGTGCCTTCAAGTTTAGGCAGCAGCTGTTAGTTTGCTTTTCAGATTACAGTTTTCTACCTAAATATCTCCATTTTCTCCAAATCCTGCTTTAGATGTTTAAATCCATTATTGTCTCTATCCCTTAATCTCTGAATCTCTGTGCAGTTTACCTTCCCCTACATAAATGGCAATATTTGTGCTTCTTTTACCTCCCTTTACCTTCTGTGTTGTCTGATATCAGTTATATAGGACAAGGGCTGTCTGTTCCCAGTAATACTTACAAATCTGTTTCTTTTGGGAACTGTTCAGGCCTTTACTGAAACAAACTTGTAATAAAAGAGTGAGGTGCTAAATAGTATAGTATATATGGTATGATGAGCATAGCTGTTCCTTACTAAGGAAAAAAAAAAAAAAAGTAAAAACGTGTGGCAATGTGAGATGGTAATTTAGGACATGAAAGGTGATAGAGCTCTCATGTCAGTGCTGGGCTGGGGAGACAACGTAATGCTATTAATGAAACAAATGATGTTAATACATCTCTGCCGGGGACATGTAAGTGAAATGCAATAAACATGGCATATGGAGGTATTGTTAAATAGAAATGTATTTAAATAATATAACTGCATGCTCATTTAATTTCGCTTACCTGTTCCCTAGACTATCACTGATGTTTCACACACAGTGCTGTGAGAATTATATTCTTTGGATGTCATTGGGTTTGGGGGGTAACAGTCCACAATATGGATGACATTCTGGGTGGGAAAGCACAGCCCACGCAGCCCCTGTGTTTCAGAGTAAGAGAGAATTGCTAATGATAAAAGGGCTTTGAAGACTGACCCCTGGGTAAGCTTGCAGAGGTTGTTGTTCTATGACCATTTCATAGGGAGATATTCACCTGAGGCTGAGATGGTAACCCCATGTCCAGAATTTGATAAAATTCACAATTATAGAGCCCTGTTATGGGCAATAATACTTTCAGCTCAGTTTAAAAAAAAAAGATACTTATGAGTTGTGCTGCATACAAAACTTCACCAGACATTGAATAAAGCATCTAAACCAAAAATTTAACCTATGGAAAAAGTAATTTTCCATTAAGTCAAATGTGCTTGACCTGAAGAGTGGAATTTTTTGAACATGCAGTTTTTTACTTGAAAAAAAGAGCTAGATAATTAAATATGAAGCATAAGTAGGTGCAAAGTGAAATTTTCTTTTGAAAGATGAGGGTCTTTTCCTCCCTTAATTAGAAATACTAAATGCTAATGTCAAAACAAAATATTTAGAGTCTCAAAAATGCTGAATATATTTGGGCTGAAAGGTTTTCCTGAATTTAACTTGGACTCGAAAATATTTTTGATGTCTGAGTAACATATTTCTTGGTACACAGAGTATTTGCCAAAAGGAAAAAAAAAAAAGTAGCTGTTCTAATAAACCATCCTGACTGTAACATGTGAGCTGGGCTTATGACTACAGTCATGAAATGCTTTTCCAAGACCAAAACCAGATAATTCCTTGCAAACCCAGAGACACCTGTACAGGAGAACTGGGCTTTGATAACCTGCCTTCGCCAAATATGACTAGCTTTCTTATGTGGCTAGTTGACGATTACAGGAACAAACGAACCTAATAAAGAGGAAAGAGTTTACAAAAAACTAACTGTAGTAAATTAAACTGAAAATAGTGTAAGACACATATGTTCATCTCAGCTTTAACCAGGCTTGTGATTCTTAGTGAATCATTTATATGACACATTGTCTCTTTTTTTTCTTTTCCTTTTTTCCTTTTTTTTCTTCTGTTTGCAAGTAGCTTATGAAAAAAATAGCTATTTCATCAAATGTATTGATTGTGAAAAATTATTTTCTTGAAAAGTTTCCATGAACAGAAATTGCTTCTCGTTTTTATATTAAATTTCTTGGCTATTACTTCTGCTTATGAGCAGAAGCTTGTAAAAAATATGGTATGAAAATATCTGGGGCACCACTCTTCTCTTAAGTCCTCTGTGTAAATGAAATAGTGAGATTTTCCATGGTTCCAGGATAAAGTTCCATCAGTACAAGATAGCTGGAAGAAAGATAAACCCAAATAAATCTAAAGGAGAAACAAAACACTGTATTTTTTAAAAGAAAAATAATAACCCTTGGAAACAAACCAACAAAACAGTAATGAAATGCTTGTAATATCTAATGTTCAAGATAAAGTGTATTTTATGGAACATTCAAATAAAGTCTTTGGTTTCCTTATAGTGAAAGGGAAAAAAAACCCCAGAAACACTTTCACAGATTCATTATCTAATTTGACCCCTTCCTCAACAAGTATCTGTGAGTACTGGTAGTTCATTTACATTGTTTTGAAGGTCTCTACAGCTCTAGAGTCCATAATTTCCCAGAGAATCTATTTCTGCTCTTCACTATTCTTACCACTGTATTACTATTTTCTAGTAGTCTAACCCTAATTTCAAACTTTGTTGCAGTTTAAACCCATAAACTCTTGTTCTGTCTCTTTGAACAGGAACTATTTGAACAAGAATAATTTATTCCTTCTCTCCTACTTGCAACCTTTTAGATATTTGAAGTCTTCATATATTTTAGTCTTGTCTTTTTTTTTTTTTTTTTTAGGTTGAAGAATTGTAATTCATTTAGGATTTTTCTCTCCAGTTATGTTTTCTAGAATCCCAGTTGTTCTTATTATTCTACTGAGCTCTCTTCAATTCTACTACTTTCACAAGCTGTGGTGCCCTAAATTGGAAAAAGAAATCCAGCTGAGGCTTTAACAGAGCAGAGTAAAACAGAATAACTGTTTACAGGTTGTCTATTTATACCTTTGCATTATGGTCTATGCCTTTTTGCAACAAAGTGGTATTGTTGATTCACATTTAGATACCATTCAACTACACCTTTTCCTGGGAAACCATTACAGTGTCAGATTGTTCACCATATCATTGTTTCTGACCTTAAAATTTTGGAATCTGTGAATCTTGTAAATTGCTACAACTTAGTGATTGCCCTGGTGATTATATTCACAAATTCTTTTGTCTTAGCTTAACTCTGTATCAATAAATGTCTTGTTGGCAAAGCAGTCCATCTGTATAAACTGGAAGACCCTAAAGAGAAGTCAAACTCTGCAGAAGGAGTTTGAATAAGATTTAAGTAGTGGATGGTCCTCTGCAGAGGAAAAAATTACTTGCCATAGCTAAAGTTCAGTAGTCAGAACTCATTTAATCTTTCTTGAGGTAAAATTCAACTGTAGAAATGCAGTGAAAAAGTAATTGTGAACATAATTAATGTAAAAGGTTTTAAGAATGGAAATTATTAGTAATGGTTGCCCAGCTGTATTCTTCTCCCAGGCAATTCAAATTTTCTGAAGTACACTATTTGGAAGGACTAAGGTTTAGTAGCAGGGGGTTTCTTTCTGACCTAGACTCATAGACGTAGTGGTTGGAGGGATATCTGGTAGTGCATCTAATGCACCTCCTGCTCAAAGTGAGGCTTTTATCACTCCTGGATGTACATCAGGCGTGGCTTTTTTCTAGCCACTTCTTAGAAAGAATAGAGATTTCATCACTTAGTAGACAGCTCCAGAGCTGTGCTATCTGTATAGCGAGAAAGTGTTTTGTAATGTCCAGTTTGAATTTCTTAAGTCGCACCTTTTCACAGCTGCTTCTTGTTAAATAGTCTGCCACTACAAAAAAGAGTTTGGCCATGTCACCTTTGAAACTACATTTCTTCTGGTAGTAGGGTGCTTTTGGATTGTCCTTTAGCCACCTCTTTGCCAGACTATACTTACAGATCCCTCCATTTCTTGTAGGCCATATGCTCTAGGCTCCTGAACAGCTTGTTGGCTTTCCAATGAACGCTTTCCCAACACTCATTTTGAGCTGTGGAACCCAAAACTGGACATAGTACTCCAGCTGCAGCCTTGTCAATGCTGCCTAAAGTGCCATGCTAAGTGCTGGCCTCACTTCTGCTAGTGTAGTCCAATATGCACTTTATCTTATTCATGTTGGCAGTGCACTTCTGCTCATATTCAGCTTGATACCCACTGTAATCCCCAGGTCCTTCTAGGGAGGTGCCACTAAGCCAGTTCTGCTGCATGAGGTTATTCCACCCCATGTACAGAACTTAGCACTTCTCCCCCATTGAGCTTCACAAAGCTTCTTCTCCAGGCCCAGGCTTCAGTTTTCCCAAGATCCCTAGAGCTGAATCTGTATCATCTGATGTGTCAATTGTCCAGGAGAAGATATTGAATTGAAATGTCACTGCTTTCAAACTCTAGAATACTTGTTTCATTACCAACCTTTTCACCTCAAGCCATTGAATACTGCCTTAGAGCCCAGTGATGCAGTCAGTGTTCAGTCCAGTTAAAAGACTACTTAGTCCACCACACTTTCTCAGCCTCCAAACAAAAATGTGGTGAAAGGCATTGCCAAATGCTTCCGTAAAAGTTAAAGGAACTCCTTGTCTTTCCAGTCAGTCATTTTGTCATTGAAAGCAATTGGGTTGGTCAGGTATTATTTGCCTTTTTAAATCTGTGCTGACTGTTCTTGATTGCCTTTTGTCCTTTGCATGCTCATAGATGGATGCTGGGAGTGTATAAATCCTTCATCCCACCAAGGTCTGCACTTAGTGTGTCCACCTGAGAGTTCCCTGGGTTGTCCTTCTCTTTCTTAAACATGGGCCTGCTCTGTCATTGCCATGATTTTTAATAGTGAATAAATACTTTGTAATTACATTGGCCAACTCTTTTACAGCTTTGGGTACCTTTGAAAGCTCTATAGATCAAATAATTCAGATTTTCTAAGTAGTCCCTTGCCTGTTGCTACGCAATCATTCTTCTTTCCAGACCATGCTGGTATGAGCAGAGGGCTGGGAACAGACTTGCCTGGTAAGGGTTAGGCAAAAATAAAGTAAGCACTTCAGTATTCCTTGTCATTCATTGCCACGTTACCATCCCCATCCATCATTCATTCATTTGGTTGCTGACTTAATTTTTCTCCATTACTGCCTCACCAAAATAGATATCTAGGTCATCAAGCACATTGAATGCTACACTACTATTTACCTGAGTAATAATGGGACATGTCCTCACCAGCATTGATCTCACTATGCCCTAAAAATGACCCCTCTATTTCATTGTTCGGTGCGAGAGACCTGTTATCAGTAAGTTATACAATACTCAGCATTCCAGAAAAAAAGAAGGGTGTTGGTATTTCAGGTCAGGTGACTAAGTTTAATGGATACTTTTGACACTGATCTCTCTGAGCCTCTTTTTTTTTCCTGAGTGGCTCTTCAATAACCACGCAGGAGATTCTGGTGTCTCGCCTTCTAGTTTGGTGTCTGGTTAACACCATCCTGGTACAGCCCTTCCCCCTTAGCCACGGGCAAGCTATAGCAAATGTTGTGCAGACCTGTGATGTACAGGAACCAGGAGGGATAAATTGTGCTCATTCATTCAGTTGGGATGATACACAGATGGTCGAGCGATGTGCAGCATCCTCAGTCTCTCTGAGACCTAGAGCATGTGCAATTCTGTGCACAGCACTGAGAATTGTGTTAGGTCAAACAAGTTCTAGCAAGTTTTTTTTCAGTGTATGCAGGCATGAGTTTATAATTTTCTTTTCATGTGTTTAGAACTGGTCAAATTTCTATACATTTTTTAAAATGTGGTAAAAAGCACCCTGACTGCAATTGTGATGCCTGGGCTTCAAAGCATGGTTCAGCTTTATAAAATGAGGTAGATAACACTTTTTAATGTTAATTTTCCCCTAATTCATTTCCCCCAAATGGTTAAGTCTTTTGACTGAATGTTTCCCACCAAAGAAACAGCCTCAGGCAGGCATCTGTCATAGAAAATTTCAACCCAAATCATTAATATTTTGCAAAATTACAAGCTGTGAAAGCAAGGATTTGTAATATGAAATGTCAGGGAGCCTCAGTAGTATATTATGCTATTACCTTCCTGCACCACTAAGCTACTAGTATGGGATTGGGTACTTAATAAAATTCTTGAACTATATATTTCTTTTTTTCTCTTTTTTTCATAACTGGGTGCAATAATTTGGTTCAAAAGTGTTTTGGATATGTGTAGTTCTTTGTTACAACACCTAGGCACAAAAGATCTGTAGTAAAAGTGAAATGGCAGTCTGAATTCAGATTGCCCATGCTTTTGTGTTTTGATGTCTCGGTTTTCATGCTATTTTTATGTTGTTTCTTTCATCTATAATTTTACCAAGAGATTCATATTAGATGCATTATTAATCCCTGTAACACTGACTTCCCTTTTTCTGCACAGTATGAGAGATTTCTGGCTTCAATAGAAATAATAATGTGTGAGATTATTTTCTACATTTAATATGCAAATAAACAGATAAACAACATAGATTTCCTAAAATCTCCATGCATTGTAATTTTCTTCCAAAGATTTCACTGATACTTTAGGACTGAGAAGCATGAGCAATCACTAAAAGCTTTTAAGGAATTATTTTAGTTGTGTACTTAATAACCTGAGAATTCTCAGCATGCAGCACATTATAAAACATACAGCACTGGAGAATAAACAGAAAAGTGAAGTATGGTAACTGGACTTTTTGTAGGGGTTTGACATAGATTAAATGAAACACAATTCTGACATGTTGATGAACTGCAGAAGCAGCAATTAAATGTCTCACTGATGATGGTTAATGGAGCCAATTAGAAAATGTGTTTTGAAATGTGACTGGTACGGTTATGATGCTTGTAATTGAGAGGAAGAGGCAAGAGGAAGGGGAATTAGGGGTTGTGAGTGGCTAGTGGAAAGACTGCTAGTTTGGGAGCTGGGGTTGCTTTTGGTTGTTGGGTAAAAGGGAAGCTAATTACAAATACTATTCCACTTTGAATTAAAATGTGTATCATTTTGATGGTTTTATTTATTTTGTAGACAGTATCACAGCTGCACAAACTGGTCAAAGAAAAAGGAGCAGCATGTAGTATTGAAAGACTGGCCACAGTATTTCTACATAACTTCAATAAAAAGGGAACTCATAGGGCTTCTACAGTGTGGATCACAGTCAGTAAAATCATCTGATGGACTGCAGGCTTCCATTCAAGCTGTGGAGCAACAACAATAATCCATTTAAAAAGAAAATGATTACTGAAGGAGTATTTTGGGCCCCAACCATCAGCTGACAAAAGGTACTGTGTTTCTGAGTAAGGTAACATAGCGCCTTTGTAGCTGACCTCTTTTCTTCTATAAGAAACAATGATCATTGCAGTGGTTAATATTTCCTAAAATCTCTAAGCATTGTAAATCTAAGTCTCATTTGCAACAGTGCTGCAGGACTTCTCCCGCTGGCCTTCCACAGAGACAGAGATGTGATGCAGCTGTAGGTGTGAAGGCAACACAGTTGCTCCTGTGTGAGTCAGCCTCACAGCTGGAAGTACCGGGAGAGATGCGGTGGAGCCCTGTGAACAGCCCCTTTCCACGTGATCCAGTTAGGACCTGGAAGCCAAATCACCAGGTCCTCGAAGTACTCTGCCCACGCCAACAACAGAACTCTAAGGTTCTGGGTCCATTTTTCTGGTCACTCACATTCAGTTCAGCTCTCTCTCCTATTTGTGTTCATAGCTAGAAACGAGAAGGGCCTATCTTAGCAGCATAGTCCCTCTCTTAGCATGGCTCCTAAGGTCTGTGAAGTCAGCTGGGGTGGGCCCATGTGACCAGGGTGGCCTCCAGAGAAGACCAGTCACTGGTGCTTCACAGTACAGCACAGACCTCTAAAGCATGTTCCACGTTCCAAAAATATAATGAAGAATAACTAAAATTATACTCTCAGTGAACATGTACATTCATCTAACGCCACAAGAGTTGCTCTGTTTTCTTCAGCAATGCTAAAGCACACAGAAATTAAAATGTGCAATATGTTTCATTTGCTCTATACACATAATACAGGACCACATATATTTGACTTGTTTGGTGTGTTTTTTTTTCCCAGAAAAAGTGCCAGGATGATTTGGAGCACTCATGAAAATGGTAATTCTTCCACAGTTTGAACAGAAATTGGCAAATGGTAATTTAAAATGAGAAGAGACTATTAATGATAATTATTTTTAAATAACACAGTTTAGGCAACATGGTTTCAAACAGAGGTAGGAATTGAAGTATGTAAGCTAGATTCTTATTTCTGTCACCAGTTGGTATAATTCCAGCTTAAATTCAATGAAATCAGAAGAATTATTCCATAGGCAGTAGTACTGGGTCTGGCTAGGATAGAGTTAATTTTCTTATAGGACCTGATCTGGTGCTATGTTCTAGATTTGTGGCCAAAACAGCAGTGACGACACACAGGGTTAACCTACAACAAGCAGTACAGAAAAGCTGTGGTAGACCTGCCTTGTTACGAACTTGTTTCATAGAACAGTACTAAATGAGTATAAAATGTCCACATTCTGCTTTCAAAATATATAACTTACACTACAAGGCTATGGGGATTGGTGCTCTTGGTTTCAGTGAAACTACTTCTATCTCAAGCTCTTCTACCTGAGATGAGATTATTGCCTATTAAGGTTTCATTTAGACTTACTCTTACTGTACTCCTCAGTGAAAAATATTTTACAATATAAACCAAATGTAATTGGGTATAATTCATGATTCATGGAACAACACCTGCTGTTCCAAGTAGGAACTGAAAAACACTAGGAGATGTGTTAACATAATGCGAGACAAATGCTGAAATGGTGTAAATGACTGCAGCTCCATTGTTTTCAATGTGTGTACTTGCATTCAGCCTTGTTTGTGTGTATTTGAACGGGAATTTAGCAGAGTTATTATCAAAGTTTTAATAAGAAATATAAGTATGAGACAGCTGGAGCTGGTGCTTTCTGCTCTTCTTGGTTTTGTTGTTGTGGCTGGTATTTCTCGTACAATAAACAAACACTGTTAGAAATATCCTTTTCTTAAAATTTTAATAGAATTTAATCCGTAAATACTTCTCTAAATACCTCTGTTTTACTAATCATAACAGAATGTATTCACTGCAAGAGTCATAAAATAGATGAGGCAGTGAAAATGTTTAGGGAATGTTAGAACTAATAATGATAATGATGCTACTAGAACAGTTGGAGCACAGCACACAAAGACGCAGCAAGATGTTCTACTAAGCTCCATGAACTATGCAGAATCAGTGGTAACCCAGGATTGTATAACTGGTATTACAGGCTGCACTGGAGTTGGTGCCTACCTCTGGGATTGGTTTGTGTTAGCAGAGCCAAAAATAACATAAGCGTTCATTTGATGTTCAGAGTACTTTGTCTCTCTCATCATCCATTCTCTTTTTGACTCAACAGTGCTTAGGCTGAAGCTTTTTTTATCATTATCTTCTTTGGTTTTTAGCTATAGTTTGTGAAATAAAGACAATTCATTTTTCTGTTCCATTTGGAGGTGCAATACTCAGTGGACCAGCAGTTTTATACCACATCAGGTCTGAGTATCACCCAGAGATGCAGAGCTGTGCTGCTGACTCACCTGGCTGTTAGGTGTTAGATGCTTTTACACAAAGACACACTTAATCTTCTGACCTCTTTTGGCAGGCAACTCAGAAATATACACAAATTTAACTTTATGAGTTTGTGAGAACTGAAGAATAAAGAAAAATCAAAATGGAATAAACTACTGGCGTGAAAGAAACAGAATTAACATTCAAGGTTATATATTTTTCAATTCATAGCGGGTCATTTTGGATGATGTTGTATGCATGCTGCATGTGTGAGTGTGCATGTTCACATGCATGTATGTTAAAAACCCAGTGGAATTGCCACCAATTAATGACACATTTTAGCTTGGAATACCCCCAGAAGAATTTACAAGGTGAGCTTTGCTGGAATTTATTTTTAATAGCAACATTAATAAAATTAACAGCAAGACCTAAATAGAACCTAAAAAGAACCTAAATAGAGTAAACTATAAATAAAATAACTTCATTAAAAACACATAACTATGAAGGAGATGTTTCCTGTGAATTAGGTGTGTTCCTAGTCTAGAGTGGATATATCCCCAAATCACCAAACCTGGTCTGCACCGAGTATCCATAGTTACTTTAAGCTCAAAGACATCTGTGCAGGTGCTCTGAAGACTTTGTTTTGCTATGTAGAAATGAATCCTAGATTTGATAATGCATAATTAACTAATGGTGACCTAAGCTTTGGAAGATTATCAATACTGATATTGCTATAAATAACTGATAGCCTGAAAATAATACAGTAAAAAGTTAATTAGTGCACAGCACTATATGCCTCAGGAAGAAAATAGTTTGTTTCAAAGACTCAGTTTTCCTAACCCTGATTGATGATTCCCTTTGAGCTTAATAACGGTTTAAAGGTGGGATCAAAAATTGTATCCTTGCAAATGTCTTGAAGTTACTGAGTTATTGTGTGTAGAGTATTGTAAATATTCTAAAATAATGATTGACTATGGGTTTACTTCTTTCGGGCTTCAGGTTTTTTTGGTCTTACTGGTAATGTTGGTGTTTTATATAACAGAGATTCTGGCAAGGGAAACAGTGTACATGTTAAGAAGAGGAGTAGAAATGAGAAGGGCCTATCAGGTTTCATTTTGAGTTGGATGGA
The DNA here is from genome assembly GCA_025769975.1 of Gallinago jamesoni. Lineage (NCBI taxonomy): Eukaryota > Metazoa > Chordata > Aves > Charadriiformes > Scolopacidae > Gallinago > Gallinago jamesoni. The sequence continues at coordinate 102,423,299 of JAOQGH010000023.1, read as the reverse complement.
TGTATCCACTCTTTTTCTGCCTAAAGCCCTCTTCTGCTCCTATTGTAGTTATGGATAAAATGATCAAATAGTAATTCTTGGTATGGGATTGGGACTTCAGAAAAAGAGTGTTAAATAAAGATAAAATTAATATAATTCAAGAGTTAATATTTTTAACACTTATTCACCTATAATGGGAAAAGAGAAAGGCTTCAGTGTGAGAAGAGAAACAAAATGAAACAAAACAAAACCAATTTATCATGTGCTTGATGTGAAATTTTTTCCCCTTCCTCCTTAAAAACATTCTAAAGATGGGAACTTACATTGCTTTGACTGTCAATGAGTCTAGAAGCACTTTTGGTTTTGTGGGGTGGAAAGTACTTAACTTCTCAGTCTCGGTTATTGAACTAGACTGTCTAGAGCCTGTGCTAGGCTCAGAGGGCAATAGCAGAACACAGGCATATATGCATATGCATGTATATGTATATAAATATATATATACACACACACGTGTGTATATGTGTATATGTGTGTGTGCGCATGTGCATATATATATATACATGTATGATGATACCATCTTCCTGTCCAAGCAGTATGGATTTCACCTGCTGGGAACAGTTCCTTGCCTGCGCTACTGTACCTTCTAAATGTGCTCAGGGGGGGCCTGAGGGCATGTTAGGTGGCAGGGACCAAAGGTGTACCAGCGAGTGCGCAGACAATTAATACTGATTACAAGAATCCAGTACCTGTCTCTGCCCTCCCTCTGTTTTATCCAGTCATATAAGTATAGTCCTTGAGGTGCCCTTTCTGCTGCACAGGAAAGTGTTGAGTCAGGGGGATTTTCCCAGTTTCTAACCTATCACACTGGAAACTACACTGTGGAGAAAAGATAGTAATTGCCTCAGATAAACAGACTAAACAACAGAGGAAGATCTGAGAGACAATGTCCAAGACATCCTTCAGTCAATTTTTTCTGTCTGGTGTCTTATCAAGGGGGCAGTGAAGCATACCTTAAAGTAATTTATTGGGACACCTTGAAGATGTTCTGGATGGGTACAACTGCTCCTCTGCAACACTGGTACAGCAGCTTAGGCAGATTGTGGAGACTATGTATACCCTTATGATGGCATGAAGAAGAAGATGAAGGGAGGAAGAAGGAAGAGGTGGTAATCAGACCCTTTGGGAGACACAGATGTAATTCGACCTGGAAAATATACTCAGCTTTGCTGTACACAATGCTATTGTACCTTCCGCTTTTATCTGTGAATAGACTATTATTATTTTTTTTTTTAGCTTACTAGTTGACCTGAAAAATTGGTCAGAGAAATAGTTCAGTGTCAATCAGTCGTTTAATGGTTAGGGTGGTTTTTTGCTATTCATTAATTGTGTCAGACTCAACATGATTTTAAAAAGAAAAAATAAAGCATTCAGTATAATAAGCTTTTTAGCAAAACTCCTTCATCAAAAAGTAACTTTTTATTCTGAAGTTTTAAATTTCTCAGATGAAATAATTTGCTGTAATTTAACTAAAAGGATAAATACTTTCCTTTTTCTTGAAATTACAATTCCTGGCAAATTTTGTAAGAAGGAAAATCATGCATTTGGACTTAAGGAAGATTATGACATGCCAGTGAAGCCTATCAGAGTTACATGGCCTGTAGGCACTCAAAATAATAGATATAATATGAAAGCTATTACTGAAGTTAATTTGATTCTGGTACATTAAAAATAGACTGTTGTACAGATTTCAAATATCATTCCACTTCCTACCCTTTGCGGTGTGTGGCTGCTGAACCCTTCTACATGCAGATGCAGAAGAGTGGCTGCTTGCAGTTTTACTTCTGCTGTGTCTTGAAGTAAGGAATGAGTTTGAGCTCAGGCTTACAAGGACTAAAATTTGTTCTTCCAGGAAACTTGTGAAAGTGGTGTATTATTCCTGGCAAGCAATTCAAACCAGCCAACACAGCCAGACTATCCTGTAATCAATTTTGTATTTTATATTTTCATGCAAATTTCATGGGGAGACCTCCTCACATGGCATGTTTAAATACATGTAACTAGTATTTTTATTATAACCTATAACTGTTATTTGAATAATATGTGACTATTATTTGAATAACATGAATATTGGCTATTTCTATGAACAATAAAGAAGTATTTTCTGGTAGATCAAGAGAAATTTTATTTAAAATACTTTGCTTATGATAACAGAAGAGGATTTGTAAGATGATTTTCCCTCCCTAAGTGGCCATCTTGTAAAACAGTTTCTGTCCAAAAGAAAGTGTAATGTACAATTTAATCCAATGAGTGAAAAGCATAAATTTGTTTATTTTCCTTAGACATGTGATAAAAGAGGTTGTAAATTTTGAAAAGCCTAAGGGAAAATGAACATATTTTCTTAACTTGCATTCCATTCTATATTCTAAAAGGCTTCAGGGTACATTTATATTAATTTACTTACAGTAAATTTTTCCTCCTCTCAGTCTTTGATACTTCTTGTGTAAGCAGAACATATGCATGCAAAAGTTGACAGTAGTGGTTTATTAATTCTTTCATGCAGGCAGAATGTTCATGGCAATTAAAGGTAATTCAGCACTCAAATATGAACAAAAGAAATGTTAATATGTCTGTCAAAAGCTCAGCTCAAAGATATAAAAAGGAAAAAAATGAAATAATAAAGTAATTTCCAACAACTTTTAAAATACACTACAAAACTGGTAGTAGTAACGCCAGACAGTGCATGTCAACTTTCCCTTTTTAAACTTTTTTTTCATGGTTTTTAATTGATTGTGAAAATTCACTGGAGCTGGATGTTTGGTTTTGAAGAGCTTAATTGCGAAAAAGATCTTGCTTGTTGCTGGATAACTTTTCAGAAAAAAAACCCCACACTACTGAGATCAACGTTTTTTTTAATAGCCACAGAGATTTGAACAATACTGAATTTTTTAAGTTCAGTGTGACTATCTTAGATACATGAAGAAGTGCAGGTGTTTTTTTCCCCACTTTTTTTTCAGTAATAAAGCAACTATTGATGCATTTTAAATTTAATGTATTAATGCATAATGTTTCATTTTTTAATATGTGTGTAAATCAAAAAAGAGCATTGCACAGCTCAAAACTGAGTGTAATGGACAGGCCTTGCACTGTGAACACCAAGTTGTCATGAAAGTGTAATCTCTACCTGAAAAATGCAAGATGGCTAAAACGTAAAAAAAGTGTAATATTTCTTCTGTTTCACTGTTTTTCCAGAATAAGACGTGGAGTTCTGAAACATTTTATATTTTAACATGCCATCAAAAAATTGAAGTGAAGAACTCTCAAGAAATGCACAAGGACTGCATAAGAAAGAAAATGGACAGCAACGTCAGCAAACTAAGCCTTGTTCACTAGAGATGGATCTCACGATCACCTCATGTTAGATGTTTACTGAAGCACCTACAATTCAGGAAGTAGCCTTATCCTCACGATGGAGTCTATGGGGAGAAGCAGATACTGAAAATACACAGTTTCTCATGTTTGTTTTATAAATTTATGTTAGGAAATAATGAATGGCACTTAGAAATATCTATTTGTCTTCACTGTCAGGGAAGTCTAGAGCGCTAGTCCAGACGTCAGATTCTGCTCTGTAAATGCCTGCGATTACTCGAATGTTTTTGACTTAGATTCACTTCTAGGTGGGATTTTCGTTTTCCTGGATAACCTTTTGCAGTTTCTAAAATTATAAGGATTTGAACCAACAAACATTAAGGTAGCTTTATAGAGGCTCATTTAAGGTTAGAAGGTAAGTTAGATCGGGAACTGAGGATGGTCATTGTGTATTATATTAGCTCTATTTCCTACTCTCAAATCAAGAATTTTGCTGAGAAGAAGGAAGTGTATATTTTCTTATTGCTTCAGTAACAATATTACATAAACCTTGTTTGAAAATGTCCCTAACCCTGAGCCTATGTCCACAGCCTTGAAGGCAGAAATTGAGCTGACCATCAAAAAAAGTTAGCTCCAATGGTAGCTCCTTTTCAGTTTTCAGCATGAAGGAAATGCCCAGGATGTTTCTAACCCTGCAGTTTCTGACTGCAGAGGGCCTGAGGCAATAGGTAGCAAGGAGACAGAGCCACTCCTCAGCTGATCTGTATGAGCTTGCCAGCAGTTTAGTCTTTCCAGTGTGGGAAGTGGGAAGCATAGTTCCCCTTCCCTAAAATGCATCAGGCTCCATCTGGGTCCGCCACATTTGGACACAGTGGTCTATAGTATGTATGTGTTCCACAATGTTGTTTATGCCACTAAGTGAAGAATTATATACAGCTAGGCTTCGATGTATGTTTTTTCCCACATAATGTTGTTCCTCCATCTCCCTCCCCCACCAAGGGAACAGAATTTCAGGGATTTCCTTTGATGAGTTAAAATCATTATGCTTTCTAAATTTGTTCTTATGCGATGATTAGAAGCTAATTTGCTCATTGGGTTTTCATTTCTTGCTTGGGCGTGCCTTGTGCTCTTGTATTTTCCCAGGCACAGTTATGCAACATTGCAAAGGCAGATTAGTGATGGACAAGGGCATGGTTACTCTATGTTAAGCAACAGCTAACTGCATGTTATTTGTCAAGATTCCTGTTAAAACATGTAGCTCAGCTTTCATTTTGAAAAGATATGGACATATTTCGTAGTGATAGCATAGGTTACCATCAATCAACAATTTTAAATGAAAAAAATGTATTATTCAAAAACCCACTTCAATCAATAGGTTTGATTTTTATTGTTTTCACTGAAATAGGAGTCTAAGCTCCCTACAAACTTGATTTTACTGTTTTTCTAGTCGTTTTAAGTAAAAAATAAAACTGCAAATGAAAACTACTGCAGATTTTTCCTACATCTCAGTGACCTGAGACATTCTTACTATCTCCAAAATTATTGTCTTCCTATTTTTGGTAATTTGAAGTCTTATTTTAAAAACACACAGTGGATTTAGAATAAAAAACCCCACAGCCCTACACCATTCCCCAAACCCTCACATTAGAATTTTATCCTGCCAAATGAATCTCAAAGTGAGCTCACTTAAATTACGGATTTCTCCAGAGGTTAACAAGAACTAAAGGTATTTTGGGTATTAGGTGCACAATAGCATTAATGAGAAAAGTAGTAGTTGCTATGATAACTACATTTCTTGGGTGAAGATGTAGAAATTAGCACAGAAAATTTACCTGACCCTGGCATGCTAACTAAAGACTGTAAATCAACTTTTTGCTTTTATGGTTTTTTTTTGTGGGCATTTATTTTGAAAAAGTATATTTTAGAATTGAACCTTCTAAGATTTCTTATGCCCTCTGCAACCTGGAATCTTCACTTGACTCTTGAATGAGGATAATAGGTCAAAATGATACAGTTGTGGCAAGTACAGATGCCCAAACAACTGAGTAAATACATTGTCACAGACAATTTTTCTGTAGTGCAAGCCCCAACAGGAATGTGCTTCTGACTCATCGGACAGGCAACATGTTCACTGTAAAGTTTGGAGCACCAAGGAGGCAATGCACCTTAGCAGACAAACACAGTGCACAGGCAAAGAGCCGTGAATCCCTGGAAGCTCCAGAGGCTGCGGAAGTCCCAGAAGGGGTCTGTCAGGTCCCCCCTCTCTAAGCTAAGTGTCAGGAAAAGTAAATTATGATTTTGTATCACATGTAAAGAACGAGTCTAAAGCGTAAAAGCTCTGAGCAGTAAAGTTTGGCAATACACAGAGTTTCCAGCTGGGTAAGCTGTATTCCACATTTTTAGTGGAGAAGAAGGTGGTTTTGCTCCCCTGAAGGACTAGATCATCTATGCACTGCCTACATATTGAGTGTGATGATGTGTAAAGAAGAGGGACTGCAGAAAGGTGATAACTAGAAATCGACCTACTTTTGTTCATGAAGCCATAAGTAGTTCCCAAAAGTACTTTATGCACTGGTGGACCACTGGAAAGCAGCTGCCAGGAGCTCACTTATAGGGCTGCTGGTGGGAGGGAGGTGAGTGAAACTGGTTCAATTTTTTTTTCTTTGCTGGGTCTCAAGTATTTCCTATTGCTACTGTCGTGGAAATGAATTTTAATGACACCTTTACACTGTCAGAAACAGTGTGTAGAGGAGAAGGGATAATATGTACCCTAACTCATACATGTGTTTTTCCTTGAGCAGTTCTAAGTCAATGGCAGGTTGTTTTTTTCCTTTTTTAATTCCCTGTGTTTTGCAACACAGAGTCTATCTGATTGTCTTATGCTGACATCAGTGACAGTCTCATATTACATATTAGAATATGTTTTTACTGTCTGTTCATGAAGGGCAATCTGACATGATGAGTTTGATCACATGATGAATTTGTGTCATAATTTACATACTACCATTTCGATAAAGTTGTGTACTTTAATTAAGAGTCTGCAAATGTACCACAAAGAACAATATCAGAAATGTATTTTGTTCCTGAAATGAGCTAAAGACCTTATAGAGATTATATGTCTTTTCACCCACATGTGTACATGTCTTCTGTGCCTGCTTACTCATTAATTCACATACGTCAATAACTTGGACTGGAAGCTGAGCTGTGACATTCCAGAATAACCTATATGAGCATAGAGACAACATTGTAGTTTAAGAAGGATGCATACAAAATGGCATGCTTTGCTTTCTGACTACACCCAACACTGAAATCCTACAGTCTATTCTGCACATCACGTAAGGCCACAGAAAAAGTATCTAATCCTTTTACTTCACTGTCTACCATGAGCTTCCAGCATGTACCAAGTCATGGGCTTTTTTTCTGTTACATAGACAAGATTTTGGATTATAAATTTTACTCGTTAAAAAGAAACCTAAAAAAAACATGCAAAAAGAACCAAACCAAAACCCCCAAGTTAGTTTAGGATTATAAAGTTGTTGCCTCATTCTGAAATAGTGACAGCATCAGACAATATAAATGACAGTATTTATCATACCTTATGAAGTATTATAATAGATAAATAATTCTTTTTAATAGATTCCACAATTTATATCCCTGTATGAAAAAAAATGCTATCTTACAATGCCTAAAGAGAGCCATAGTTCAGACAGAGCAAACCCATAGTAAGTAAGTACACACTTTAATACACCAAAGTGCAAAATTCTTTGAGAATTAAGAGGTATCAGGGGCCTATCCATTTGTCCTTGACTTTGGGCAGGTATTTCAGTCAAAGCTGTATGGCTGGGCAATTATTCCATCAAATTCAGGCTGCCCTCAGAGGAGTTGCTTAGTGGAAAAGCAGACAGCAGCCAAATTCACACCATTCTCCAAGTCTGCACCAGTGTAGCTAACTCAAACCACTGGAATTCAGATGAGGAAAAGGAGAAACCTATAGCACTAAAAGACTTCTGCAGTAGTAAAAAATGTGCCAATAGATTTATTTCTTTTTTAAAATATAAGCCTATATCTGCTGACAGAACTAATGTATTTTCATGGGGTGTCATGTTTGACACCCCATGAAAATGCTCTATTATGCTTCAAATTAAAAGCAGGAAATTGTACATTTAGATGTTGCTAACAGCCACTGAAAACCTTTTGACTGTTAATTTTTATCATCAGGAAATATGGACAGTAGGAAGCTGAGCTCCTCATTAAATTCTGCTAGCTAATTCATGATACATCATTCAAAATTTAAAATCCACCCTTTTTGTCAAGTACTTTTACTTGTATTAATTATCTAATCACAACAGACTCAACTGATTAATAGTCCTTGTAAAATATGGTTCCAGTCTGTTGGAAAGGTCCATCTGGTTAGAAAATTTGTCCTTATTATGGGAACTGTTTTGAGAAGGTCTATTTCTATTAAATGCTACTAGAATAGCAACAAGGGGTATATTGAGTCGTAGTAGAGAATGACAAGAAAACCATGAACAAAATGAGATCTTTCCACTTAATTTGCATGCACCACATATCTGACACTCTGGACACTCCAGACACTCCATGTACAGTATAAAACACAGAATAACAGGTTGTCCAGAGATATTGTGGATATCCCATTTCTCCAAGTGTTCAAGAACAGGTTGGATGGGGCTTTAAGCAACCTGGTCTAGTGGATGGTGTCTCTGCCCATGGCAGCGGCAGTTGAATTTGGTAATCTTTAAGGTCTCTTACAAGCCAAACCGTTCTATGAATCTATGGTTTTGAATGAGATAAGTTTGAATTCTCTGTCAGAATTATCATATTTTTAAAACTATCTGTGCCAGATGTTCCTACATGGGTTTTTTGATGCTTCTGGTAGTCTTGGGGTATGCTTTTCAAAGTATCACAGTTAGAAAGATGTGGCTAATTTATTTTAATTTAATTAAAAGGCTTGATAGTGATTTTGTATGACGGATTGTGAGATATTCTGAGTTGAACTCTGGCTCAAAGGACCAACATATTCAGTAATCATTGACTTACATAACTGTTTCAGAAAATTATCAAGCAAACATTTTTAATAATACTGATATTCCTGAGCATGAGGTTGATTTTTTTCCCCCCACTGTCATGCATTTGATAAGATGTGACATTGATAAGATGTAAGTGTACCTCCATAGTAAAGTAGCTAAATATATGATATCTATGGGATATCTGAGAGATGCCATGAAGAGGAGCCCAGACAGACTTGAGAAGTGGGCCTGTGCAAATGTCATGAAGTTCAACAAGGCCAAGTACAAGGTCCTGCACGTGAGTCACGGCAATCCCAAGCACAAATACAGGCTGGTGGAGAATGGATTGAGAGCAGCCCTGAGAAGAAGGACTTGGGGGTGTTGGTGGATGACAAGCTCAACATGAGTCAGCAATGTGCACTAACAGCCCAGAAATCCAACTGCATCCTGGGCTGCATCAAAAGACAGCAGATTGAGGGAGGTGATTCTTCCCCTCTGCTCTAGTGAGACCACACCTGGAGTACTGTGTCCAGCTCTGGGGCCCTCAACACAGCAGAGACATGGACCTGTTGGAACAGGTCCAGCGGAGGGCCACGAAGATCATCAGAGGGATAGAACACCTCTCCTATGAGGACAGGCTGGAGAAAAGAAGACTCCATGGAGACCTTAGAGCAGCCTTCCAGTATCTGAACGGGGCCTACAGGAAAGAAGGGGAAGGGAGTATAGAGACAGGACAAAGGGTAATGATTTTAAACTGAAAGAGGGTAGATTTAGATTAGATATTAGGAAGGAAATCTTTACTGTGAGGGTGGTGAGGCACTGGAACAGGTTGCCCAGAGAAGTTTTTGAGACCCCATACCTGGAGTTGTTCAAGACCAGTCCAGATGAGGCTTTGAACAACCTGGTCTAGTGGGAGGTGTCCCTGCCCATGGCAAGAGCATTGGGAATCGATGATCTTTAAGGTCCCTTCCAACCCAAACCATTTTACAATTCGATGACTGATTATAATCTGTTTCTTATAAGACAGTGATGGAGCCACACGACTTCAAGCAGTATGAAAACTTCAAGCTTCGTGATTTTTGAGAATTTGAATCCAGAATATGTGTTTCTCTTTCAACCAATGTGAAATGGAATCAAGTGATATTTACGAAGATTTCCAAATCCATACTTAACACTGAATAAAACAAAAACCAAAGCAAAAAATATTACTTCAGTGCATATGTTAGACAAATTACAGGTTTAAGTTACAGGTTAGGCATGGACGTGCTAGAGACAAGTTCTGAAGAGAAAGATCTGGGAGTCCTGGTAGACAGTAAAATGGCAATGAACAAGCAGTGTGCTCTTGTGGCCAGGAAGGCCAACAGAATCCTGGGCTGCATAGGAAAGAGTGTGGCCAGTAGGTCGAGGGATGTCATTCTCCCCCTCTACTCTGCACTGGTGAGGCCACAACTGGAATACTGCATCCAGTTCTGGACTCCCCAGTTCAAGAGGGACAAGGAGCTACTGAAAAGAGTCCAGCGAAGGGCAACACAGATGATTCAAGGATTGGAGGATCTCCCTTATTAAGAAAGGCTGAGAGAGCTGGCACTCTTTATCCTGGAGAAGAGAAGGCTGAGGGGAGACCTTGTTAATGCCTATAAGTATCTAAAGGGTGATTTGAAGCAGGAGGGAACCAGACTCTTTTCAGTGGTTGCCAGTAAGAGGACGGGGGGTAACGGGCATAAATTGGAACATAGGAGGTTCCACTCAAATATGAGGAAAAACTACTTCACGGTGAGGGTGACAGAGCCCTGGAACAGGCTGCCCAGGGAGGTCGTGGAGTCCCCTTCTTTGGAGATTTTCAAGACCCACCTGGATGCAGTCCTGAGTAACACACTCTAACATGCTCTAGGCAATCCTGCTTCAGCAGGGGAGTTGGACTAGATGACCTCTATGGTCCCTTCCAACTCTAATAATTCAGTGAAAATTCAGTGAAATTCAGTGAAATACTATCAATCCAAACATTCCATGACTAGTGTTCCCTTTCCTATAGAAAACCACATGGGACTGATTTAAAAATTATGAAAACAATATGTCCTCTGCCTCCCCACTGCCACAACACTGACTAGTAATCCCTGTTTTTTTATTTCACTGGTTTACAAACTCTTGTTTGCCAACATGAGGGACAGAAACTTACTTTAACGTGTAAAAGCTGGTTTGATTCCAGCAGCTTTGGCTTAAGACACCATACATTGTTAGAATCCCAGTAAAATCACCAGAACCAGCATTACTGTAGGGACACATACAGGCAATGCCAAACTGTATCAGAAGTGAAGGTTCGTTAAATTAACAGTGAAACTTCAGTGTTTATTCCCAAAAGCACATTGTTTTCCATCCATATATAAAACACAATGAACAGAAATTGGTGCAGTATTCCTCCAATTTAGGGAACAATTCATTATCATCCTAAATTCATAACAATTTGTCAGTGTTTAAAATTAATTTTAAAATACCTGATTCTTTCATAAAGTGAGACTATATTGACTTGAGATAATATTTCCTTCAAAAATATTAGAAAAGTCTTTCCTGATCAATGCAGAGAGGATATTGTGGTGATTTCTGATACACCCAGATGAGAGATTCTTAATGATGAACACAGCTTCATGGAAAAAAGCACTATAGAGTAGCCCAGGATATCAATTGTTCATCTCATTTATTTCTTCCTATTGGGTATCTGTGGAGTGGTATCCTAATTGAGTGTTAATGAGGAGTTAATTAGAATTAAGTGCTTCAATAACAGTTGGTGATTATTAGCTTTTTTAGAATGGGGTGATTTAATTCTGGTATTAATTTTCAAAATGGGTATAAAACAAATAGAAAGGCCATTAGTTCTTTCTTCTCCCCTCAAGCCCTGAATTTGCATTCCTTTATACAGTGACATCTTTTTCTGTGATTTTTAACGACAGTACTAGAAAGCTCACCTGCTTGTCCAAATGAAAAGGACTGTCCAGGATTTCAGTAAGTTTTTTATACATAACTTCTGTCATCGTGTTTCATCTCTTCTATGAAGAAGTCATTTCTAAAAGAGCAAAAGTGCTGTCCAGGGTCCATACTCACTCAGTTCTCAACCTGTCTACTTAGCTAACAAGCCTTGCATAGGAAATCTGGCATCTTACAGGAGACGGAGTTTGAAAACAAACTGATTTCCCTTAGGTCAGAAGACACCTGCCAGGTGATAATGACTTAAGGTCACTGCGGAACTAAGCTAGATATGACCCAGAGACCACAGCTGAGAGATTTTATATTCCTTCCACCTAACAAAGATTAGACTTCCTGTCAGTTGCATCTCTGTATTTTCAGACATCAATGAGACTGACTATTTCAATTTATTCTGTATCGACCTAATATGATAAAATAAGCAGGAACAGCATCTTAAAGAATTAATTTCTAAACATTCTAGGAAAAAAAAGTAACAATATATAATTCAAAAGCAGCAGAAATTACAAAACAGGGAAGCTTCCATCTGTTCACTTTTTTTTTTGTTTTCATTTTTTTAATGGTTAACGTTTCTCTGGGGAAGGTTACAGCTGGATACGAGGTCTGATATTTTTCCTTCTTCAAAGTATTTTATGGATATTACTGTTAGGGAAGGGGAAACATGGTGATTCTCTGACATGAAAACGAAATCAGGTAAAAATATGATACTGTAGTTCTACATTACCTTTCTAGTTCCTCAGTTTCTGTAGTGATGATGCTACCTGAGCTTTCCATGGCAAGCCAGAGCTATAGAAGTGTGTCACAGGATTAAAAACCTTCACAGTGTTCTGAGCAGTACTGATGGGGACACCAAAGCACTAATTAGAACTGCTAAATCCGCATCTGCCTATGTAAATAGCAACTTAAAAAATCAGCGTTTTTAAGTCAGTCCAGTTGAAAACTTAACTCTAAAAGGTAATTTGAATTTACTAATTTCACATCACTAAGAAGTGAAAAACTAAAATCTATAACAATATTTAAAATAATAATATGGAGTATGCATGTAAGTATAAGCTAGTTTGCTTGACCTCACTCTCAAAAAAATATGATAAACATGTAATGTACATACAATGAAAGGAAGATAGGTCAACATGGACTTATCAAAGATGAGATGACAAACGTGAATAATAAAAGCAACAAGATTTAAATAACGTACTCACAATTTTGTGAGGTACTCACTTTGGTCGGGTACTATACCGTAACACAAAATTTAACATTATTACATAATGTTAAAATCTGGCTAACTAACAGCTCCAGCTTTGAGCTGGACTAGATGGTCTCTAGACCTCTATTCCAACCTCATCTATTGCCGTGGTTTAGGCCAAACTGGCCAATGACTGGCAACAGGTGCTCTCCCCCAACCTCTCATTTCAAGGAGTGGAGGAGGAGGGATAAAGAGATTAATGAGTTTAGAACAAACTAAATTACTTTTATGAACTATTAACAATAAAATAAAAAAGAAATAATGAAATAGATACAATACATACAAAACTGTGTCAAGCTCCCAGGATGATGTCACTGGTGGGCACTGGGAAAGTCCCAGACTGGACTCAGCAATGGATGGGAACTGGATTCCAATTCAGGAGTCAGGAACACATGGATCAGGATCAAAGGCAGATGAACAGACAGAATCTTCTTCAGATGCTGGCGATTGAAGAAAGAGGGCTGACCCCTTTTTACCTCAGCTTTTATACTGAGCATGGGGCAGATGGAATGGAATACTTCTGCCAGTCCATTTGGGGTCACCTGTCCTGTCCAATCCACCCTGCAGGTGGGACCCCTCTACGCTTATCTGTTTCCAACACTCCAAGGAGGCAAATAACAAAATTAGCTGACCCTGACGTGTTATAGCAATAAATATAAGCAAGAGCCTCTCTGCATACTGTTCCTTGGCATTAACTATAAACACAGCTCTTATCACTTTGAGAACGGTTTTCTCCGCAATATGTTTTTAATTTCAGAGAGTTAGAAGAGGCCTAGCTAAAATGTAAAATGACTGAACAGAAAGTTGGTTCTGCTTCCCCTCAAACCAGGACAGCTCTTCTTTGTGATTTTGTGATTCTGTAGTAAAAGGGAAAATTTAATCTTTATCTTGAACAGAAAAATGACTAGATATCACGGACCTGAGTACCAGTCTACTCATCTGCATTATTGAAGATAAAGACCAATCCAGGAAGGATCTTATAAGAGTATTCCCTCATTTTTTTAACCTAGGTATTGCTACCTGTACTAGTGCAGCAAGCTGTTCATGCTTAACATAGAAGACTCAGTGATGTCATGTTATTTTTTATATCTGCACAGAGCTTAAGATTATTGCTAACAATACCCACTCTCCTTTTTCCTGATTAGTGTGTATCAGCAGGGGTAGTCTCCCACTAACATCTGTAAATCTACATGGAAATTACCACTCAATTTTCTAGCTTTTAAGAATATGCAAGTTAATCAAAATTTAAAAGATCTCTTTATGAAATAAGAAATGTTTGCAGCACTGAATGAAGACAGCATGGCTGCGTTGATTCAGGCCTAAAAAGAAAGGAAAAAAGTATATTGCAAACTAATAAGTATATATAGTTTTGAACTGTATATGAGAGGATGAAAAGTCTTGTGTATACATTTTTTTAAGTTCTACCCTAGAAGTTTCTCATCTCAGTGAACCAGAATGTTTATGAATCATTGGAAAAATTACCATTGCAAGGGCCTGTAACTTCATGACAGTTTCGTGCACACACAAGATATACATTTATTTATATATATATGTGTAAACTTTTTACTGATGGATAATCTAAATAAACAACTGGAAAATACTGAGTTCTAACTAATCATCTTGCTGATGTAGAAAAGATGTCTGTGTGTGTGGAGAAAGATCCTCCAGCTGAGAAAGTCTTAGCTGAAGGAGTACCATCTTTATAATGTTATCTTCACTAATCAGATTAACAGCAAAATTACTATTGAATTAAAAGAATTTTTTGGAAATTTTCACCTCTGAGAACAACACAGTAGTTTTAATTAATGGAGGAAGAAAGAAATAAAAAAAAAAGACACGTAGAAGGCAATCTGTAAAGATGGCATGCAGTCACACAGTATAAGGTTCCATGAGCCTGATCTCAGAGATAAAGCATTAACTATTTTAAATAACTAACAACGTCAATCTGAAGGCCAACAAACAATCTCATAAGCAGCCAAGATAACAAACAAATGTTAGGCCTTTTATGGACAAACTGGCAGAACAATATTCATCGGAAGCCAGGGAAAATGAAGTCTTGCTGAAAGCCCATTTTGTAAGAAAAAAATATGGCATGTCATCATCATATAGGAATATATTCCTGTGGCAAGGACATCTGTGGGAAAGAAAGGGCAAATCCCACAGTTGCATGTAATAACTACACCTGATACATGGCTGAGTCAATATCACAGCGATTAAAGCCACAAAGGAAAAGAGATCATCTTTGTTTGAAGACCTACGTAAACAAGGGTCTGGTTTTCAAGAACCAAAATGTAAGGCACCACTGAAACATTTGTCCCATGTTGAGACAGGCCTTAGAGAGCCCACGCACTGAGTAATACAAGTTTATTATTATAGGACAGGATCTTTGAACTATTAAAAATAATTATTTACAAGAGAAGGTAAGAATAGCAGTGCTGTGTCAGACCTAGTATCTACCAATACCCTGTCTTTGAATGCATCCAGAAGCAGATGCTTAGAAAAAGATTGTAAGAATAGAGTGAACATACAGTAATAGTTTCCTGTAACACCCTCTCATTTTGCAGAATTTTGTACTTCGGCCACTTTCTGAACCCCAGACTACAATTTTATGGTTATAGTAATGCAAAATATGCAGAAACACATAAACATAAATATATACCAATATACATTCCATTCATATATATATATACACATATATACATGAACGATTATATACTCATGCATACAGGCAATTTTATATTACTATCTGTATATGTATACATCTACTCTAGATCACCACCTTACATTTTTCCCCTTTTTCACAAATTTGATGTTACTTTAATAAGGCTCAGAAATATTCTGTTGTGAAAAACACATATGATTTAGTGGATATTCAAGACAATTTACTTGAATATATTAGCTTGTTCTTGCCTTCCCATTTCTTTTGGTGTTCATAAGAACATCTATGACTTAAGAATGTTACAATGTCTTCAGTTTGCAATAAGGTTTCTGTACAGGGAATTTTACAGTTGGCTAAAGCCTAATGAGTCAGATGTAAGTATGACCTGGACACAACTCTTCCTGGTTTCAAGGGCTGATTTTGTAAATTTTATGTTTTACATTAATTTTATATTTCATTTTTTCCCAGTTTCCCATAGGTGAAATTGTCAGATTTTAAAGTTATTAATTTTAATTCTCTGGAGAACAAGACCAAATACGTTTAATTTGTAAATAAGAGGTTTTTCTAAAATGAACTTTCTGGACGATCAAAAATGAATCGCTCAATCATCTTCATGCCAAATATTCATAACTACAAGGGTCAACACTGGGTATGCATGTGGGCATATGTGTGGGAGTGCTTACAAAGCTGTGCTTTATAAAGCTACAGCACTGTTAAAAGTACAAAATAATTCACAATAGTAATAGCTATACAAATCGGGAAAAAAAAAGGATTTTTACTGAAATCCATTATTTAATCTGATAACCACCATGCCTACAAAACTAATCATTTCACATTTAAGAGAATACAGTCTGACATATTAAAATGTCCTTGACAAATTAATATTCAAAATCAACTATAAACGCCTACCTTTCAAGTGGTTCCTATTCGTTTATCAATAGACCTTTCATTGACTTCATAGCTTAATGGCTGACACAGTTCAACCTATGTAGACAGGGTGCCTACAGCAAGATTTTCCAACAACACTTGGATAACAATGTGCGGAAAACAAATTAGTTGATGAATGTTTTTCATTAATAATGAAATCTATTTGTCTTAATCCAACCAGTGTTTAAGAGATGGGAATACCAAAGCAGATGCTAGTCTCTCATGGTCTCTAGCAGACCTCAGTAGAAAAAGATTCAGTATCTCTAAGAGCTCCATATATCTATGAGACCTCATTGGCAATGCTTTGATGTTAGGGTGGACTTAGTAATGTCTGCAGATAAATGAAACAAAAATATAAACAAAAAAACGATACCTGCTAACCTAACCCCATAAGAGGGCTTCTGGGCTTCTGAACTCATTCTTTAATAGAGCCAGCAAGTGAATGATTCTCTTAAAAATTAATTTCCCTTTTTCTTTCAGAGAAGCATGGTTTTCTGAGTCCATCCTGACTCTAGAAGAGTTGTTGGTCTATATAGTTGGCCAAATACACAGCAAGAAGTTGATACATGCTGTGTTTCACTTCTAAGCTCCTAGTGCTGAACTCACTGCAGAGGATGGATGCTCTGTAAGAAAAGTAGCCCTTCCTGTAAGAAAGGTAGAGCAATGGGGGAAAGGCAGTTAAAGAAGATTTTCAAGTTTTGAAAAATTTCAGTTTGTGCCTTGGACTTTTTTTCTAGAAAAGCTGCACAGCTCAATAAACAACTGTCTACTCAAACTACCACATGCAAGAACATACTGCTTTTTTTAACTGCAGCACAGATTGCGTGTGGGAAAACTCCTACAGATTAAAGAAATAAAAGAAAGATGGAGCATAACTTCATCCACTGACACTGCTAACACCTGTAATGACCATTACTGAAATTCCACCACACAACATCTAAATAATTTCAGAGTGGAAATGCATTTATTCTAATAACGGTCTTGGTTTTGTTAGTTGAAAATGACTAGGGCCTTTTTTCATTAGCATATGAATGACACAATGAATGACACAAAGGAGTTGAAATGTCCCAAGGAATTCAGAAAGAATGTCTACTTACACTGATTTGTATTACATAAAGTGTATGGCTGGTATCTACAAAACACAAAATATCTTTCAGGAATATGAAAGAGCTCAATTCTAATTATTGATCATTTTTTCTTCACTGTGATAAAAATTCTATTTATTTGAATATAAACACATATACAGAGAACTGGAGTAGAATTTCCAAAAGTGCATGAACAACTTGGGAGTACACAACTTTCAACATTGCCCAGATTAGTGGTGCTAAATGTAGAGTTTTCTGTAACCTTAATTCACTTTTTCTTCCCTTGTACTGCCTCTGTAAGCATCTCTCTTTTTTAAATCATGTCTCTTCCATCTGATTAATACGGCATACAGTGCACCTCATATATTCCTTATCTCAGTATATTTAATACCTATGAATGAATTTGTTTCAGCACTGCAGCATGCCAAATATGAGCTCACAGACATATCAGTTTTAAATGAGCACTTCCTCATCATTTTCACAGTGTCATAAACAGTAGGTGGAAGGCAGGTTTCCAGAAGATTCTCAAGAGTCATTTTCTACAGCATTGAGCCAGGAGGGTTTAATTCATAAAGAAACTCCACTCTATGGAGCAATTGCTCCCAGGGGCTTACTTTGCATTTGGCAGTTTCCCTTTTTAAGGTTTTTTTGTTGCCACAGGGGAACACCAACAACAGTGCACACATAAGAGTGCAAGGAGGGGAAGAGTGCACCTTCTCTTCTCTGACAACTGCCCTGTTCCTCCAGGTACACCATCCTTTCTAAAATTCAGATTATAACTGCTCTTCTAATATGCTTTAATGCCTTATTTCTAACTTTTCTTACAGAATACCTCCAATTTCCCCATTTCTTTTCCACGACTTTGCTCTGTCTCACTTCCTGACCCAGGCAGCCAGTCAAGGCCTGTTCGTAACCACAGCTGAGTATCTGGCTGTTAAATTCCTTAAATCCCAAGTGGAGGAAATAAGACATTAAAGACTAGCTATTTTACACTACGTCTGTCCCCATCAGGTGGGGCAAAGTCAAAACAGAATTACTGAGAAAGCTGAGAGGAAGCACTAAGGAATTGTAAATATCAAAGTACATCTTTTAGTATGTTGTTTCATCCTATTTGTGGTTCAGTCATCTGTTATTTCAGCAATATTTCATAATCTTACTCATTATCAAACTCACTTTTTGCTCTTAATAAGTGTTTTTAATTACAAATAAAAGTGGTGTGTCCTGAACTCTGGCTAAATTTTTAGAGTTGTGAAACTCACTCAAAGTCCAGACAATAATGTAGTCTACCTGCTGCACATCAGTGCTAAACCCTGCAGGCATCTTCATTAATTGGGTGGCTTTTACTTAGTTTAAAAACCCTTTTCATTTAGTATTTCTTTTTAGTTCCCATTACTCTCCACAAGGAGTGGATATATATTTAAATATGTACAGTGATATCTGATATCAAGAAGAAAGAACACCAAATGGGATAGGAGTTCTCCTTCCTGAACATTTTCAGCGGTTTCTTTCTCTGTCCATTAAGTATATGGCAAGGAGACTGGATCATCAAGCACAACTCACCCTCGAGGCAGGAATTTGAGAGTTTGGTAAAACTGCATGTCAAGTGAGATGTCTGAATAATCTGGGCTATATTCTACCCAAAGTCATGTCTGCTTTTTAGTGCAGTAGATTTTAATATAACTAGATTCTTATTACCTGTGGTATTTCCTTCTACTTCTTTCATCCTCAAAAATGTATTTATTTGCTGGTTTCTTGCATTTGCTGTGACAATCAACAGTATTTTAACATGTATTTGAAATATTTCTCCTTAATAGTCTCAAATTCTGAAGCTAAGAGTGCTGTTAAGTGTTGAAAATTCCTCTGTTTTATTAATGTTGTCTTGAGTTAGATAATCCCTATGATCCTCCTGCCTAAAACTGCTCTGGAATGGACACCTGATGAATTTCAAACAATGAAAAGGCCAACACCTTAGCTAAGCTCCTGGTCTGTCTCATCTTTAAAATTCATGAATTTCCTTTACACATTTTCTAGTTTCCTGATTTAAGATCAGAGGAAAAAAAGAAGCGAGACTGAAAACTCTGTGTTCATATGTCATAAAAATCTAAGATAAATAAAAATGAAAAATGAAGCACAGTACAATGCCTTTTTTAATGATTTCTGTAATTTTGTAGCACAAATTCTAGGTGGAAAAAAAGAATAATTTCATTTCTTTCATTATGAAAACACATATTGCTTGGAGTACTCTCATCCAAACATACTTAAGATGGTCTAATATTTAATTACAGTTATCATTTAGATCACCACTAACCAAGCAATTAGACGTGTTTGTTTAAACTAGACATTTATATCCTTAGTTTGTAATGATGATTGCTATGTTTTAATGCGTATCACTCCATACCAAATGGCTACATCCAATATTCCACAAGTACCAAATGCAGTTCTAACACTTAAAAATTAAATTAAACAATTGAATTTTGAGATAGCTAAATGTGGGACTCCAGTTGCAGATAATTTTGCCAAGCTTGAATCATTTGCACTAAAATCCATGGTAGTAGCCTGATTTTGTTTCACTAGGAAAAGAAAGTGAATTCTTCTTTTCATTTTTTTTCTTCCTTTTTTCTTCTTTTTCTTTTTTTTTTTTCCTTAATGAGAGTAGTTCACTCAGAAGAGCTGTCCGTAAAGCACTCAAAGAAATGGCAGCACTATCTTAGTCTTCCTAGTGCCCAGGCTTTTTGATATAGTTACATAATTATATACTATTTTTTCTCCACTGAGCATTGCTTCATTCAGGGTGGTGGAAGGTTGCACCTCAGGGAATAGATCAGGACTATCCAGTTACAAAAAGTCCTCCTTGTCATTGTCATAGGCCCTCCAGACTCATTTGTTGCAGAAGACATCAGGTGTACAGTGAGTAAGGCAGAAGGCCTCACTCAGATGGTGTGAGAAGATCTTGGGAGTAAAGCAGCAAAATGATGCAGCAGGCTTGAAATATCCTGCTTCTCAGAGCTAAATAGTTAAGTCAGAATGTTGCATTAGCACAACTATGCTGCTTCTTGTATCCAAATCGTTCATTCCTGGCCGGGATATCTCTCACAGATCTGTAATGTACCATGTAGACAAACGTAATTGTGTGATCCTTATTTTCTAACTGGCTGCATTGAGGCTCTAGGGTCTGATTTGCAGAAATTGTGTACACTCACAGCTGCCACGGCTGTCTGTGGGATGCTGCTTTGAACATCTAATCTGCTGTGTAATTCTTAGTACACCACAAAATCAAGTTCTGTGTATCTCTGATTGAATAAGAAAATTAGTGGGCACTTTGGATGTTTGTATCTATGTGCATCAGTTCTCAATCTGTAAAATGGGGATGATAATTTCATCAGATGGTTGTGGAAGTAAAGTCATTAGTCTAAGCAGAGCACTCAGATACTACACTGATGAGTACCAGAAGAAAAGCCACAGGAAATGAAAAACTCTGTATTCAGAGCAGGGTTTAAATAACGTGCAGTAAATAGTGTGCTGAACAACATTGAGCATAAGCGAGAAAACAGCTATTGAATAGTTGCTCATTACATGGACAGTTGCCATTCTCTGCACTGACAGCAACAGAAAAGAAAAAAATAACCTGTAGTTAAAGTCTGCATCAAATTCCAAATACAAAAAGAGGCATCTCACTATATTTTCTTTGAAACTGATAATATTGACATTCTCTTACTTCTGACTGCTTCACTCCGTGCTTCCTCTCTTTTTGTTCCTTTTTCTGTGTTTAAAATTTGGGCTACACTAACTGCTATGACTTTTTGGCTGAACTTTATTTCCCCATAAGCAGCTGGAAAATAACATTTAAAATTACTTATGTAATGTTTACCTGATCTCTGGACTGTTTTTTTTAGCTTGAAAGAGTGATATGAGCAAAACCTGTTTCTGATTCATCAAGTCTTATGCTCATTTTTTTATAATCCATTTAACATGAGAGATGGATTTCATTTCCTGTAATCCTAATTTTGCCTGTGCAATCCAATGTAGGCTTCCTATCCATCTCTTTCCTGAGAGTAAAACAGAGTTTGAGGAAAAAAACTCTGTGACTGTCAATATACAGTATAGACATCTTAGTGAATATACCTATGCATAGCAAATAGAATTCGGTTTTTCACTCTGAAGTTTATTTAAGTGCTGTTGATATAACACTTGGGAATATAATCAACAAATCTCTATAGAAACATTTTGTTGGTATAGTTACAGCAGTTATAGACTGCAGAACTCTTCTCACTGAAATGTGAGGTGAGACCATAAACTACGCTTTTGTCACTGCAAATGTGTTCAGTCAGTAGGATTAGAAGGGACACACCTTACGAATCACTGACAACCACCTCTTAAAATACAGCAATGCTTTTTCCTAAGTTATTGCCATTTTCTTTCATTCCATCACATGTGATAGAATAAAATGATACCTTTCACATTGATTTATTCCCAACAGACAACCTATCTAAATTCAGCAAAACATTAAACAATGTAAATAAACAAAGCTTTTGCCTCAAACTTTCCAGTATTATCAACAAGTGTTCATGATCTCATGCAATTTCTTTCCAACTCTGCATAAACTGAAGCATGTGTGATATCCGCTATAAGTAGTCAGAATGGGATTAATTTTACTGAAATTTAGAAATCTGTTGTGTATACTTTGACATCTCTGACAAACAACTTACTCTCTCTTCATAGTCAATGGAAACACTTTAGAACTCAATCCATCTAGTGCATTAGGGTATCTATTTCCAGATGAGATAGACAGTACCCAGAAAATCTTACTTCTTGGTTCACTATGAGAAACACAGGAATTCAGACAGAAAAATGCACATTTCATCCCAAATTGTTGTTAAATTGATAATTATGGACATGGAAATATAATCAGCATATTGGGGCTATTAGTAAATCAAACTGGTGATCTGCATGGGAAGTTGAACACTCCCTGCCATGGTTAGGACTGGAGCCACCTGGCATTAATCCAACCAGTCCTTTTGTACAAAGTAGTAATCAGCTCATGGCCTGGCCTAAGGGTGAGACAGTATATCCAACAATATTTAGTTTACAAGTATGGATATGGTTTATATATACTGTACCCCAGCAAGTGACAGGCATCCATTCTGCTCTTGAAAGGGACTGTTAGCTGGAGCCAAGTAGAAACATAGCAATAACAAATGCACAGTACTAAATCTCTGGAGTTACAAACAAATTTTAGTATTTGTTTCTGTCCTCTAGTAGCAATCATACTATCTTTCTCTTCTTAAGTAAGGTTTGAGTCTTTAAACATAGCTCGGCTCTTGCGAGTAAATGTCTGTGGTTAGGCATACTAAGTAAATGTCGTTGTCTGTTATATCAATAAGATTGATATATGAATTCCTATGTAACAGATATTACTCAGATAGGTACATGTCCTAATTTATCTTTCTTTTATTACTATGTGTGTGATAATCTGAGATTAGCAGTAAAAGCACCAGGAAAGTAAATCTCCTTCTAATGCAATTAAGTCTCAAGTAAGTGGAGATATATCCAGGGAATGTGTTTGGTACATTTCAACTACCTAAACAAAAAGAAATCAAGGTAAAGAAAATCTGCGTAGTGCATAGTAGAATTTTTAATATTTCAGCTATTCGAGCAGTAACATGCTAAATCTCATCTCATGTATATTCTGTGAATACCATTAAGTATCCAGACAGTACTGATAATGGTGTCTCAGGTATTTCAGACTCTGAAATATGCATACTAAATTTAGAATGGGAAGGTAATGGTAAATATACTGTCTTATGTACAACAATATATACTGACATATCTGATGCATTAGGAAAGATGAAAAAGAAGGTAGAGCACCACATTAACTGTGACAAAGCCAGATCAGCCAGTCAAAGGTTACAAAGGCCAAGTTTTGGAATAAAAGGGTAACAAGATAGGCAGGTGGAGAGTGGATTAAAAAAGAGTAATGATAATAGAGACAGTAGGGAAATGTACTGCAATTCTGAGTTCTGCAGCTACAAAGATTAGAATGCAAAGGTGGTAATAGTAAGCAGTTTCCATTCAATGCTTTATATTCTTCTTTTGTATCTGGGCACTATTATTTATTATCTAATTGCAGTTTCATGTTGATTCCCTTTCTGTCTGTCAAATTCTCCACCCCGTTCCCCTTTTTTAACCTCTTCAACCTAACTAATTTGCATCTTACCTTTTTATCATATTGTCCTGTTTCTTCTGGTTCATTTCCCTTCTTTCATTTCTTGTAAACTGATTCTCTCAGTCCTCTGGTTGGTGCGTGTCAGTTTGGTGTACATTATGGATATGACTCAACTCTGAAGGCCATTATGTTAAAAATAAGGACAATTCATAAAAAATTTTTGGCTGTTTATGTCTACAGCCTTTGTTTCCAAAGGAAGCTTTGGCCTCTGCCTTCCTGTGTCATTAGTTTAGTCCTTAGCACTGGTGATGTGGGTTTCTCCAAAGTGATCAGAAGCTTGGATCTGGAAGCTTGATGTGTGATGAAGGTTGATCCAAACTGTTGCTCCAAGCAGGACTGACTTCAAAGTTAGAACAGGTTGCTCTGGACCTTGTTTTAAATATTTCCAAGGATGCATGTTCTTCTGCCTTTCTGGACAGCCTATTTCAGTGTTTAACCATTGAACCTGGCAAGGCTGAGAACAGACTTTGCTAGAAAAGACCAAGGCAAAGAAGGCATTGGGTACCTGGGTCTCTTTCTTTTCTTTTGGATATAAATAACATGATATATAAGTAAGGTTTTGTCTTTTAACTCATTATGAAAACAAGTGAGAAAAGAAAGTCCATTTACTTTGTTATTTCATTTGACCTCAAAATCTTAACGATCACAAAGGGCTAAATGTAAGTATCGTTGGAAGCTAATAGTAGCTCCTGTCACTGTCTCAGGGACTAACTCATCACTTAGGATTACTGAATTGCAACAGATTGTGAAACGGATTACATTTTCTAAATTCATGGTGTGATAAGTTTCCCAGAAACTTGCTGTCCCCCTGCAAAGATAGGACAGAATTTGTGCTGAATTTACACATGGTAAAACTGACACATATTGAGGTTAGCATAACATAATTATTAGTGGCCTAAACCTGTGGCTGTAGCAGATATAATATGGGAAGTTGGAAGATTATTCAAAATTCTTTTCGCAGGGGTGCAAGTAGGGGTGCAAAGCATTTTGTCAGACTGCCAATACTTACAGCAAATTAGGTCGTTCACTAAGAAAATCTTCCAAAAATAGGCAGAGAGAAAAACGTGTCAATAAGTATTGTTCTACCTATTAAAGGCAGCATTTGCTTGAACTTAGGGCTTATGTTTGCAAGTTACTCGATCCTTAATTTTGTTTCTGACACAAAAATCAATTCTGTACAAGAAATTATAAGTCCTCAAACTTAGATTTAAAAACAAACAAACAAACAAACAAATTCCCCCTAAACCCTAAAAAATAAAAAAAACCTTCCAGAATATTAAATAAAACAGAAAGAAAAAAAGAACAATCAATCTGTAGAACTATTAAGGGTAAAGCAACAAAATTAAGTTCTACCTATTAGATACTTGTACCTTATACTAAGGCCTATAAAAGCAAAGGTCATTTCTTTAATTTTAACAGCAAAAAGGTTTCAGTTAACACACATCTTAAAAGTACTGACTATATAAATCTTTCAAAGTTAGAATGTTTGTGAAATATATTAAATCAATGCCATTTATTCAGAAAAAAAGCTTAAATGTAGAATCTTACAAAGGTGAAACATGTTGATGTCACCATTATTGTGATAACTCAGTTCTTAATGCATTCAGCTGTGAACTGCCTACTGAATAGAAACAATGCCTCATAATAGCAAAATCCATTTTCAGATCAAGTGAAGAAAAGACAATTTACATGTCACCTCTACTCCACTGCCTGACATTGTCATTAAAGAAACACTCCCAATCAATATCGCTCATTTGTGAATTAAGTATTTGAATATACAAAAGACTTTAAAATTTGTCAGACTCTACCCCTTTCAGTACATTTGGGGGTCTGACATTGTTCTCATGTATTCAAAAACCTTGTGAAAGCTTACTGATTAAAGCATTTATCTACTTTCTCAAACATTCAAGTCCAAGTCACAGTAATACAAAGATCTTGGAGACTTCAGGAGGCTTCGCTTCATGGACTGAAGCTAGTCACAGACTAATTGCAGATTCAACATGTTTATTGAGTGATTCATACACAAAATTCACAACAGCTAGATTAGGTTGTGTAGCCACAGGAAGGCTGATCTTGGTGCTATTTAGGTGAAGCCTAAAGGTATGAAGGCATCTTCCACTCCTGAATGCAGTGCTGAAAGCCCATAAGGAGAATTTATTTGAAATATGTGCAATTTGCAAGGCTGGAAATTCAGCAGCTTAAAATATAATAAAACTGATGTATGAGGGACTACTGTAAATCCAGGGTTTTCATGGGGACAAAACAGTCAGTCCTTCTAATTGTGACATTGCAGGTGGAGTAATTCTGACTTTATCCTATTCTACCTCTGTTAAATCTTTCCAGCATCCATTTATGTGAGGGTAGGTCTGTAATTTAACTCATATATTTAAATGCAATTATCCATCATCAGTATTTAGACAAAGAAGAGAAGTACTGTACACTATGTATAAAAACCTTGGAGAGGTTGTTATTTGTTTATTAGCTTATTTTTGTTTTGCAGTGGGGTTTTGGTTTGTTGTTGTTTTTTTTTACCCAAGCACCTGACTACATACAGGGCTAAATTTGTAGGTATTCAATGATACTAAACTCTCTTCAGATCAAAAATCCAGGATGATTGCATTCAGTCTGCGTGTTTCCTGCTATTAAACCAATTGGCAGATGTCCCTGAGCCAAGCTAAATTTCAAATTACTTGAAGGACTTGTTTGGGAGAGTGCTAGATGGCCCAGACCAAAAACATATCAGAAAGCATGTTAACATGTTAACAGCAGACAACTAAGTTACAGTGATCTGGAATTTATTAGCTGCAGGGTGGGAAAGGATGCAAGGGTACAACCATTGCTAATACAGCTTTGTGATTTCAAATACGTGATAAAAAGATGAAGCACATTAATAATATTTTTAGTAATGAAGAATAATCTTAGACCCACCCTCCCAGCCAACAGACCTTACCAAAGGTAAAGAATGTCTAATATTTGAAAACAATATGGGAAAATCAAATCTGTATGTCACAGTTGGAGCATTTCATAATAGTAAGGGTGTACTGAAAAATTTTAAGTGTTGCTTTTTCTTTTTCTAAGACATTTAATAGTTCATCCAGAAATTATTGACATAAAACTTAATTGCTGAAATTCTGTCCTCTCTATTATAAACGGGGTACAACAAACACAGCAAATCCTTCTTCAATTCAAACTTTCCTTAAAGAAAGGTACTAAAAATAAGGCATAATATAAATTTTATTTCTAACTTTATTTAACTAAATTTTGCTGTAATCCTGGCATTTCTTTGGGGAAAAAAAAAAAAAAAAGCAAACCTGAAGACTATTGCTTGAGCAGCTGCAAAAATCATTAGAGGTAATATTAGATAAAAACTGTATAATAATCCATGACATATTCTTCCTGAAAGAGTACTGTACTTTTCTGCAACAATTAAGTATTTCATAGGAAATGGCTAGCATTGACCTTGGAAGTTCTTCCCTTTACTATGTTTCAACAAATGAGTCATGCCATGTGAGAAACCTTCTATCAGAAGGGAACTCCAGCTGTGGGCCTCCTGTGTGTATCTAGTATGAATACCATGTAGTCTGGGTGCCAGTGAACTGTTCTGTGCTGTTTGCAGAATGCCTCTTTTATCATGTACCTTTTAGAGATCCTAGATGTCTGACTGTATTAATTGAACCACCCATGAGACTAATTTGATATCTAAATTGGAAACACCTAAGGGGCCTATTTGGGTCTTGTTTCTCTTCTCTGAAATAAATATTTAAATCTTCCAAACATCTCTATATAAATACAAACAATGAGAAACACAGCTTAATTCCAACACATAAATATAATAATTCCATCTCAAACATTATTTTCTCTCCTCTACAAGCCTTTATAGTCTGAGTTTGAATCATGACTTTAATAGAGATACTTTGCAAAGCACTTTATCATATTTACTCTGGGAGAAAATACAAGCTAATATACCGATTTAAAAAAAGCTCTAGTTTCCTCCTCATGTCAGCTTCACTGATGATTGCAAAGGCCCAGCAGTTTCCACATTTTTCATTTGTCAACTCAGTTCTGGTTGTGTCACTTTTCCCCCACCAATCCTGCAGACTGTCTTGTCTTCCTGGTAATTCCACACAAAATCTCAGACTACTTTGTTACTGGAAGATGTTTTCACTCTCCGGATTAATTCATACATGCCAGATCTGTTCCAGAGTAGTTTACGTCTATGCTGCCAAAGTCAACTGCCTGGTACAGTGAATCACTGTGTATGGATCACTGTGTAGCATTTAGATTCATAGAACAGTTTAGACTGGAAGTCACCTCTGGAGATCATTTAGTTTTATCCATCCTCAAAGTACAGCCAACCTAGATAAGATTGCACAGTGCCTTGCCCACTCAGTTTTCAATGGTCCCCAAGGATGGAGAGTTCACAGCCTCCCCAGGAAACTTGTTGCAGTGTTTGTCTGCCCTTGTGGTGAAAAGTAAATCCTAATGCATAACTGGAATTTCTCTTGTGCTTTTGACAGATGCCACTCATTTTTTCTCTGTCCTCCAAGAACTCTGGCTCCATCTTCTCCGTATCTTTCATTGAGGTAGCTTCCAACATCTATAATATCTCTCCTCAGCTATATATTCTCACGCTATCTATTCTTCTAATTCTTCTCCTTGTACGTTATGTGGATCAAGTCCTCTAACAACCTTGGTGCCCCTCCCCTGGTAATACTTGTATGTTTTTCTTTATTGTATTGGGCTATAACTGGACACAGAATCCAAATGTTGTACCACAAGTGTGAACAGAAGGGAAGAATCAACCTCAACCTGGCTGCATATCTCCTAACATAGTCCTGTATGGATTTATCTTATGTTCTGCAAGGGAACACTGTTGATTCTAGTTCATCTTCTTCAGCAATACTCTCAGTTCCTTTTCTGCAAAACTGAAGCAGCTTTCTGGCCTGATGACCAGCAGCCTGTACCATTCCATGAGTTTATTTCATCACAGGTGCATTTGCCCTTGCTGAGCTTCATGATATTACTGACAGTCCATTTTCACAGTCTGTCAAGGTCTCTGAATGGCAGTCCAGCTACCAGCATGTTGATCACTTTCCACATTGGTTTTGTGTCCTCTGCAAACAGAACTTCATGAAGTTATAAAACAGTATTGGCCATAACATCAGTAATCAGTTGCAAGTTAGACTTTTCCCTGTGATCATCCAGTTTTCAACACAACTTGTAAGATTCCCATCCAGTCTATCTCTCTTCAGTTTGGCTACAAGGATACTATGGTCAAAGTATGCTCATGGATGCTATGACTATGTCAAAAGCATTGCTGAAGTCAAAGTAACCAACATCTACTGCAATGCCCTTATTGATAGAGACAATCATCCTAACTTGAAAGACCAAGGTCTTCTTTGGGCCACATGTTTTATCTTGGTGTGTGAGGAACAATTATTAGTTAATTTAACTTCTTCATTTCAAAATGTCTGAAATCCTGTGAGGGCTGTTTTCATAGCTTGAAACTAAGATCAGCTGATGTGTACTCTGGGTAGGCACAAAGACATACATTTCATACAAAGCACTGAAATAGAGAGGTAATCAAATTGCTGATTGGGAATGGCCCTGGGGTGGATTATCCTCTGGAGCAGACCTAAGTTTCATCTCAGGAAGGACTAGTTGGTTCACTCCAGAAGAGAGTCTGAGAGTGAATAAACAATTAAGTGAATGGGTTTCTCAGAAGAAACCAGGGAACTAAGGTCTTTGACAGAGTGAGTGAACTTCTATCTTAAAAATTGAACTCCTCAACGCTGTTATCTGAGATCCTCTCTGCCAGGTTTACCGGCAGAGGAAAAAGGAGGAGAAAGAACAAGGATGCCTAGCACAGCTCTCTAAACTTTTCAACATAAGAAAAGAGTCCAGAACATGTATTTTCAGGTGTGTCATACGTCCCCAAGTGCATACAGGGTGTCGTCAGAACCAAAGTTCTTTTCTTTACAGCTGAACAGGAAGGGTTTCAAACTTTTGTAAGTTATAACATGTAAAAAGCTAGAAAACACTAATCTAGAGGAAGGTAAACTCAAAAACATTAGAATCTGATTTAAGGATTATACTGTTTACACCAAGGGACTTTTTAAATAGTGTCATTATTAATGGTATTATCCAAAATAGTTCTGCAAAAAGTATAAAGGTGGACAAGAAGCATGAAATCTACACAGTAGAGCACATGGAAAATCAAGTGTGAAATTGGCAATTTTTTGAGTTACATGGGGAATCTAGTGCTTTATTGTTAGACAAGATGTGACTGGCACTGAGTTGCTGAGGATATGCTGTCTAAACAATGGCAATTTATCATGTCAGAGTAACAGGATCTTTAACCCAGATTTGAAAAATGTGTGGAATTATGATTTAATTGAACCAAGCTAGACAAGGCATGACCAACAACGTCTTAGACCTGTGTAATGGGAACTTTACTAGGAATAGAGATAAAATAGAACATCTAATTTCCTAAGCAGTCCATGAATTTCTCTCCTGCCATGTCTGCCTAGAACAAAGGGGACAGAGCTAGAGAATAATGCAAGGACAGTTAGGAAGACAAGTTTATTCCTGTTGCTCAGGTTTACTCTGTCACGTTGTGACAGTATTAACTTATAAGCAGGAAGACTGGATGATATCTGAATGGAAAGTGTTGAATTAAGAAGTGGCTGTTGTTAATATATATCATCACTGAACCAGAAGATATCTATAATTTGTGGTAAATTTATTATATTTACTGTGCTTTCAGATTGTATTTTGTGCAGACACATTTCTGACCGAGGAGAGATTACTCCCTGAATTACTGGAAAAACACAAAAAGTGTGGAATGAAAAAATAATCTTCAATTAATTACTGTTAAATAACATTATCTGCCATTTTAGATTGTTGTTGTTGCTGTTGTCATGTAGTACAATGGGAAGATCATATTCAGAGAGATTATGACTTTAGTTTGCTCATTTCAGATTGTTCATACACTGAACAATTTTAACTCTTCTTGTATTGCTTATAAATCCAGAAGCTAAGATATCAGAACAACTCACTGACACCTTTTTAATGTTATGAGCATAATTAGGTTTAAAAACATAAAGGTAGTGGCAAGAAGCAACTATAGATCCTTAAGTCTATAATGTTTCTGACTCCATTGTGCCAGTGTCGTAACCATACAGTTGGTATGAACTAATTGTCAAATAAAGAAAAGTAACAGCTGAAGCAGAGAAAAAGAAATATTTCATGTGGCACTGCAATTTTTGACTCCCAATTGTTCTTTTCTTGAATGTGCAAAGCACTTATTCACCCTGGGTGGGAGTTGCAGGATTGCATCTTCTATACTGTACTTCACATAGTCGGTTTATACAACCAAAGAATAGCTAACAACTAAGAAATGACACCACATAGCAAGAGCACCTGAAAATAGACTTGTATAATTTTTAAGCAGAAGGATCAATATAGGCTTCTGAGAGCATATCATACCAGTGTGCAGCACCCATCATTCTCTCCCTTTAGATTATGAGGTTATCAATGAAACTGTCAGTCACAACAGGGCAGTTCATTTGCAGGAGCCAACGTTGCATCACCAAACTGTGCACAAATCTGGAAAACTGCCAGGGGAGAACGGAAAATGACAGTGAGTCTAAATGCCACCTAAAGGGTAAAGTGGGAGACCTTGATCCATGCTCATGGATATCTCTGACAGACTTCATATGTTCCCCAGAGAAAACAGATTTTGTTCAGATTCACTTGAATAAAAATTTGGTATAATAATGTTGCTGAAGTCAGGAGGTTTTAGCATATTAGGCAGATAGATGTTACAATGATGGGGAATGTAACAGGTTAAGTTCTTTGATGGAGCTTTTTCTCCAATATTAAAAGAAAAATAAACCAAACAAAACCACTTGTTTCCATCTCAAAAGAAAATTCCCCCACTCCCCCCACCTCCCCGCCAAAGTCTCTGCATGTTGAAGATAGCTATGTCCGGATAGGTATACTTCAGAATTTTGCTCAGACATCTCCTTGATGAAAACCATTACAAAATCCATTTGAAAAGGGAAATGTACAATATACATATTATACACTAGTGCATTGATATGTGATTGCTAGTTGTACTGCACTTTTAAGGTTGTTTTCAAACACCAAGCTTCATTTGAGATGTTGGTTATTAATAAAGAAGGCTTCGTAATCTTGCACTGCTATACTATTAGATTCTGCTATTTATTCCCGTATCTATATCTAGAGTGGAAAAGGCCTGTTGAAGACTTGGAAGTTATTTGAAGGCTGAAAATCCAGTTACAACATTAAGTAACTTTTAAGTTAGTTAATGTATAGATAATAAATTGAAAGAAAAAAGGTGTTATAGCCGTGCTTGAAAAAGCTGGTTTTTCTTTTCTGTTAAACTGTGACTCTTTTGGTCGTCACAATCTGTGAAGGCTGACAACATAGGAATATGTTCTGCATCTACCCCTTTGACTGTGAAGTTTTATTTTCTGGCAGAAATCAATGGCTTTTGCTTTATAACACGGAAAAGAATTTCAACAGCATTTGTGGTAGTTTAAGCATGTAATTTCTGTTAACATTAAGGGAAACTGCATGTGTAATCTACCATGAACAGCCCTAAAAAGTTACTTCAGTACATCTTTTTTCCAGAAGTGCCATTTGTGATACTGCTTGTCACAGTGAGTTGATATGCAATTTTACTTTTTTTGTTACAAGCAACAGCCATTGACATTTCTCTACCTAATTCATGTCATCATTATAAATAGTTACATTTATAAGTATTACATGAACATGCTATTTATACAAAAGAAGACAGAAAATCAAAGCCAATGTTTTCCTGTGAAGGATGCAAAACCAGAAGCACATTTTCTCTTAAACAGATGGGATCAACCAGTGTAGGTTAATGTGTATTTCAGTAATGTCTGTCCTTATTCTACCCTGTGGAACCCTCTTGTAGCTGATTTCAACATCATGAAGTGCATTTTGAGGGCAGCCAGGAAGTAAACAGACAACCTTATAGAAGCCAGATATTCTTTGTTTCAGGTTATCAAGGATCCACAGATTTGGACCTTTTCCTGACAGAATTCTTAATTTTCAAAGACTGGAGTTAAAATTTTCTGCTCTTCCATTTGCACAATGTCCTTTCATTATGGTTTTACTAGTAAGAGACCAACCTAAAGGGAGCTTGGGCTGTTCCTAACAGTTCTTTTAATCTGATAGAGTAATAAAATTATTTTCCAGCCAGATTTCAGTTCCCAGGAAATGAGGTGTGGTTCCCAAAGAACATGCTCTACAAAAATCACCAGAATTGCCAGTCTTCCTTAAAGAGGCCAATTGCTATCTGACCTGAGTCACATTCTCACCATGAAGAATACTATTTTAGAAAGTAATATTATGTACTATGGGATACTTCTAAAGCTCTCCTTATTTTTTTACTCCAGTTCTATTCATTCTTATTAAAAACTCATTACAATACATGTTGAGTGATTATTCCTTCAGAAAGAACTACCACTGACTTTTCGGATGCAAGTGTAGTCATTATAAGGGCAGGAAGCTGTTTTATATTCAAAAGATATTTGCAGTTACGTACACAGCTTAATCCAATTTAGGTAGCTGAGCATTAGCCGTTACAGTTCAAACTAATTACCTTAGGCTTCTAAATATGTGTGCTGAATTATCCTTGGGAATTACCTGTTTCTCTACACTGACCAAAACAAAATTTTAGGTGCCCAAATTGAATCAGATAAAAACCTATGCAGTTTGTTTAGACTGTTAATTGCTGATAGTCGTAGGTCAGTTCCCCTGTGTCCCAAAACACTGGGGTATAAGACAACTCTGGTGCTGATACCATTTAGATAAATTCCCATGCACTGACATGACGTGACTGTGCAGAGTGTTAATGCATTCTGCCTCTCAGGTGGCTGACTAGCCTGTAGGCATATTCCTGCACTTCTAACACATTACTTTGGGATGAGAGCTTGTTTGCACTATCCTGGTTTGGATTGTAGATAGAGTTAGTTGTACTGAAAAAGCTATATAATTTGATCCCATCTGGGCAGGCAACTATGTGTAAAGGCAGCTTCTTTTGAGCATACAGATAGATAAAAAACTATCTATCCTTTATTTGACTGCATATAAGGACTTGTGGGAGCCTATTTAAGACTACATACAGTGTATACATTTCAATTTTTCCTTTACTGTTTGGATCCAGATCTTTCTTTCAAGGATTTCAGTGGAAGCTTTCTATATTGATGAAAGAATATTCTTGCCCATGTCAGGAGACAGCTTGTCAGGAGATTAGGGATTGGGTTCTTGTATATCCAGCTTGAAAATAACTTTTGCAGCCAAGCATTTCAAATTGATTTGGCTGTTTCACTATTCCCCTGTTTTTATATACTAACATTTGCCAACAATGAAAATAACCTCATTTATTGTTTTGGACTACACTGCTTTTTTTCATGGACATAAAATATAGTGTGTTTGTTTAAAAATTCTGCCCCAAATCCCCCCAAACCAGAAGAGGATGATCAGACTAATGACAATACAGTTTTCCCCTTATCTGTCCTCAAAGTATCATCCAAATGCATCCTCTCTCGTCTGTGTTGAAATTTTGGAGATTATCAGGTATCAGAATAGAAACAAACTGAAGAGTCTGCCTATGTAGAGTATTACTGGTAGGAAAGCATTTGGGGATCCTCTGTTTACAGATCTGGACTCCTAAAAAGAAGAAAATCCAGTCAATACAAGAGTTCTTTTCTACCCTGAATCATAGAATGGTTTAGGTTGGAAAATACCTTAAAGATCATGTAGTTGCAACCCCCGTGCCATGGTCAGGGACACCACCCACCACCAGGTTACTCAAAGCCCCATCTAACCTGGCCTTGAACATTTGGAAGGATGGGACCTCCACAGCTTCTTTGGGCAACCTCTTCCAGTGCCTCACAACCACCATAGCGACAAGTTTCTTCCTGACACCTAATCTAAATCTACCTTCTTCCAATTTGAAGCCATTGCCCCTCATCCTATCACTACAGAGCCTTGTAAAAAGTCCTCTAGGCTTCTTGTAGGACCCCTTCAGATACTGGAAAGCTGCTATAAGTTCTCCTTGGAGCCTTCTCCAGGCTGAACAAACCCAACTCTCTCAGCTTGTCTCCAAAGGACAGGTGGTCCAGCCTTCTGATCATCTTCATGGCCCTCCTCTGGACCCCTTCCAACTGGTCCATGTCCTTCCTGTGTTAAGGACTCCAGGTGGTGTCTCATAAAGAATGGAGCAGAAGGGTAAAATCACTTCCTTTGACCTGCTAGTTATGCTTCTTTTGATGCAGCCTGAACTCTACATTTTCCTCTTCTCTGATAAATAAGACTTCTGACTGTGTTTCAATGCCTCCTTAAGCATCCAAATCTCAAATACCTATCGTAGCTCCTCAGTCTGTCCCATCTTAGATTTTCAGGATCTCTCCCATCTTAACAACTCTTGTTTTTCTTCTGATACCAAAGGAACCATCGGCCTCTCACTGCAATCTTTTTAACCTTAACTTCAGCTATTAACGAATGAATACTGTTCATGTGCAGTTTGAGCTCTTCTGTTCTTCCCTTACAGGCACCCAGTAGAGCAGACAGCAAATAAGCAACATTAATGGCTCAGCAGAATAAACATTTTCCCTTTCCATAAGCGGCAGCTCCCATCCTTTCTCCCTCCTTCACCTTCTTCACACTGTAGTTTGGTTTCCTTTCTTTGCTTTGCTCAGCATATGATTACAGCATCATTAACCATACGGGCTACAATAGCATTATCTGCAGATCTTACAGTAATATTCCTCTGATGTGGGCACTAGAACTCAGTTGCTTATGCTCCTTATTTGATTGATGCAATAGTCCCTAGCCTGTTTTTCACCTTGGAAGAGTAACACTCTCCAAATTGCTTCCCAGGTGTAAATCAGGGGTTTATCATAAGCTAAGTATACAGTTTGAATATATCTGGGTTGCTAGAGAGGGCACGAAGAGAGTATCATAGAATGGATACAGCCAAGCCATGCCAGTAGCTTTGAGGACCAGAGGGAAGGCCCTAGCGTTATTTCCTTTACTATTGCAGATATGGTAAAAAAATCTTCACCTTCCCTGTTCCAGTTCTCTTCTAAAAGTAGTCCAGTGATGTCTTTGCACTTATGTATGCAATGCCCAAATGCTCTATGGATGAGTACCAATACGATTCTATTGATGTCCAGGAGTTTCACCAGTGCCACAGTTCTAAGTTATAGGACTGTATGCACAGCTGCTCAACGTGCAGTGTTTTCTGGAAGCCTAGGTTCATATGACCATGTGAGGACCTCAATTTTCATTGATAAATTAATAGGTTGCCAGAAAAACTTGAAAATGTGGCTCTTAGCCTTAGAAACACAGAATCTAGAATACACAAATAAGAAATAATATAACATTTATAATAAGGAAAAAAAAAAGTCTTACAAACATAATTTATTTTTTTTCATTATTTTTAAAAAATTGGTAAACTTTCGTACCAGCACAATTTACTAGATTTATCTGATGCGTTTAAACTTATCATTCAAGCATATATCCAAAACACTGCTGACTCAACCAGCATACATGTGTGCGTGTTCTTCTGGAGTTAAGATAAGATTGTTTTCTGTTACAACTCTATAGCATACTTCAGCTGCCCAAAACAGTAATTTGAGTCCCCTGCTCAATAGTGTTCATACTAGAACTATTTGTTCTGATAAATAATCCCACATTACTAACTGTCCTGGGCCACAGAGTTTTGGAATAGAAAATTCTTTTGTGCAGAGTGTTTGAAATTTACTCATTTCATTTGCACTTATTTTATAGACACACACTTGTGTGATTCAAAAGATACGCTGACCTTTTTTTCCTGTCAAGTGGCATTTTTTTTTTCAGTGGTAATGACTGGAATTTCTGAGCTGAGGTTTTTGGCTTCTCTTTAGAATGATTTCAGGCATGGACACTCTGTATGACTGTATGTTTTTAGCTTAGTCCCTCCTTTTTTCCTCCTTTTTTTTTTTTCAATGATCACCCACATTAGCAGGTCCTTGGATTTCCATTTAGTGTGAAACATCTAGGTCTTTCCACAACAAGCCTTAGTAAAGTCAAAAGAAGCTTACTTCAAGCAGAATCCAGTCCATGCCTGGGGTCGATGGCCTCCAGCAGTGTTCACTTATTCTGTTAGGGTAGTCCCCCAGAAAGATACCAGCAGATCTTGTGCTTTCACTCACACCTACAGCATGCATCAAATATCCTAATTTGAGAAGCTGTAGAAACATAATTACAATGGATTGCAAGAAATTTCCAGTATTTTTTCTAGTGATTTCTGATTTTTGGGGGTCTTGCATGGTGAAAAGATCTATAACTAATATTGTCTCAAGAGTTTATAGAGGAGAGGGATGGAGAATATTAAATATTTATTATATTTATGGGATGACATGGGTTATATATATAAGATGAAGGGGAGACAGTTCTGTTGTGAGGAAGACTCCTCTAAGTAAACATGTGGAAGTAGTTTAGCAAGTTGGTACTGCCTGTTCTAACTGCAATCCTGAGCACTACAGATTTAATTTAAGACATATATGATATGCAGATACAGGATGTAAGTCCCTACAGTGATGTTTCTCTGTATATGCATTCACACCACAGTGAGATGTTTCAGCTGTTTTTACTTGAACCTAGAGAACTGCCAGATATGCTCCTCAGCATAGGAATAGCTCCTCCTGTAGGAATATTTAGGAGGGATGTGGGAAATGTAAACAAAGCAGCTGCAGTAGCACTCTCCCCCCAAGCCCTTTTTCCTTCAAAAGAGGAGATAGCGTGGCATACATGAGCTGCACAGCAAACAGGAATGACTCTGAACCTGAAATCATATGAGGTTCTGGATTCATCTGCCACTTTGAACACATGGCAAAGACACAGCAGGGAAGTAACAAAACGTGCCAACCACACAGCATACATGCACAGCCTGCTGCTGCCTTCATTCCCTTTTTCCTGGAGTGTCCTGGGCTGCTCGCTAAAGCCATAGGTAAAGGAGTAACTCCTAGTCTAAAAGACTAAGAGTGGGAGGACTGTAATTTCTGGAGCATCTCTCCAAAATCCCTTTTAGCAGTCAGTCTTTGAGGCTTAAACTAGTCTGAACATCCTTATAAAAAGCTCAAAACTATGCTGCAATAGTCTATTCTCAATGGTGGTGTCTTGCTAGTTCTGCTTTCTTACTATCAGCCTAATGTCTGTTTTCACATTCAGTAGTTAGCTGTGGCCTTGCAAGAATGCAGAGGATTTTTTTTTTCTTTTTTTTTTTTTTTTTAAAGTTGCATCTGTTCCCTTACTGTGATGAACCAGGTCCAACTCTATAAAATAGGGTAGTGCACTGTAAGCACTATGTCTTTTAATGGTGATGTACACTAAAAAAGAAGACGTCTGCTCCCAGTGTAATAACTTCAAAATGTTTAAACTCAGGCTCATGTTGTTGCTGGTGTCCATAGTTCACCTGTGCTGGTTTAGGAAAGCCTGCAAAATAGTTTGCACAGAAGCCATGTTCCAGAGCTTGTATGACACAGAAATCCTATTAATTCTTCTTCTTTCAGTGAGATTTTCTGTTATCATAATGATTTGGCAAATAAAGACTTTGTTGGTCTCTGCAAAATTGTCTGTAACTGCCGTGCCCATAGCAGACTTGCTCAAAATGACTTACTGAGTGGTATCAGTCTTGGTTTGTGATAATGCAGAATGTGATGACTGAAAGGAAGAACATTGCCTTTATGTGAATGAGACTGTAAAAGGTGAGAACTGATTGAAAGACAGGCACCCATTGTGCCTAGTTCTGCTCTGCAGGTGCATAAATATAAGAAGGTGTTTTTCTTCTTGTACTCAAGCCAGCTTTCCAAGTCGGGCAGAGTGTTTTGGCACATGGATGTGAACCAGACCAGTGAAACAGGAATTGTGGCGCAAAGGCATGAGGAATCCTTTGTGGGCCAGCAACATTGGTTATCCACGTGGTCACTCTGCAAGACAGAGCATGGTTCGGAAGGGGAGAAATGTGAGCCATAGCTACTATAGGGGAGAATACAATATGGAAACACCCTGTAAGAAACAAAAGCCGAAAGGAAATGCTGTGCATATCCAATATTTCTTTCACAATATAATATGAAATTCATGCAGTAGTACATCCAGTAAAAATTCAGGGACATAAATCCAAAATCTCCTTGTGGCATTGGAGACCATTAATAGTAACAGGAATAATTTTCAAACGTATGATGTCGTCACAATTATTGAAACCCTTACTAATATAAACAGTTATTTCTTTGTAAGTAGGCCAACTGAAATCAATGGAAATTCTTTTAGTGTAAGATACTGTTTGTTTGTAATACTGAAACAGAAAAGGAAAGATAAATCTGCAATAAATTTAACTTGAATATACAACAATATGAAAAGCTTTTAACTGATGAGATTAAAGCCTTAAAAGAAGTATGTAATTGCTGAGTGGTAGATTATTGAAATTCCACAATGATTTTTCTAGTGTTTCTCTTTTGCCTATTCTTTATTCACTTATGAATTTGTTTTTCATTTCTGGACAGAATAATTGTTTTAATTATGTGTTAATATAATCAATTTCCTTTTGAGTCTCCACCACTTAGTATGATTGTAAAATAATCATTCTTAACAAGCAAAGAGGAAAATAGACAAATCCCAGTCTAATAAAAAAAACCCAAACACAAACCACCCCAAAAATCAAACAAATGCATCAGTCAACTGTCTGGTATAAGGATATTAAAAGTGTAACTTAAACCAAGACATAACTAAAGCTCACAATCTAGGCACAGTAAGGGTCCAGTTGTGTTCTTTAACATGCTCCCTGTTGTGCATAGAGGCTTGAAGTCAGGTCTCTCATTTTGATTTTTCATTCTTTCATGGGTTTGAATACAGTTTTTTAATACAGTTTTTGTCTATAAATGTATGTTGCTAAGAAATTGCTTTTTTTTTGTTTGTTTTAGTAAGGAAAGAGTACAATTAAGCAATTTGTCATGAAAATAAAGTATAAATTGCTTCAAAAAGAGATGAAGATCTAAAATTTGATATACAAAAGTAACACCATGTGGCAGTTGTACTGTTTATCAAATTAATCAATAGAGAAATATGTGCTGAACAGAAATGTTTGATTTCCTTATGAGCTTTCTGTAGAACACAAGCCAAATTCTGATTTGTTCTCTTAGACTGAGTAGTGAACTTTTTCACCAAAGATGAAAGATAATGCTTATGAGATACAGCAGAATTTAATACAGTCTGGATAGCGAAAGTTGGTCTGTTTTGACACAATCTTATCTCCATTTCTTTTCTTTGAAATTACAATACTTTCTCAGGTATTTCATTCTTGCTGTTTCTCCATGTAGCCACTGCATAAAATTCTGCTCCTATTAATGTTAAAAATAAAATTCCCCAAAACTTTGACAGGGTTGACATTTTACTCTGGGAATTGTGAATTCTTAATATTAATCTAGTAAGATTTTTTTTTAAAAAAATAGAATTCTTGGTACTAATCTATTTGGATTTTTTATTAAAATGAATGAAAAGGTTAAAATAAAAAATAACATTAATGTTTTCTACATTAACTACTTATCTGTATGTATTTTTCCACTGTGTTAGAATACTGTTATGCAATCAGTTTTACACAAAACTTGCCCTCCGGGTCAAAGTGGAATTACACTTCTGAGCTGACCAGGAAAGAGTCAATACAGATAGATAAACACACAAATGCAGAAGACAAGATTTAGCAGCTTTACAAGGAGTAATAGAAGTACGATACCTTCCATCACAAGTAGAACATATTCCAAAGGATGCAAAGATAGAACTTGTTCATAAATATCAAAAGGTTAGAGTTTTCAAGATGACATATTATAGTTACAGTGAAAGACAATCTTGTTTGAGCAACATTTTTCAGTGGGGTGTGAGCCCACATACTATGTATACAAAAAATACCATGAAGGATATCATTTTCCAATGCAAAAAGCAATTATCAACAGCATGGTTTGGGGAAAAAAAATGTTTCTATCATTTAAATGATTGTTGCCATTATGAATCACATAATAGGGACCATTCTATAAGTAGCTATAGAAATAAAACTAAATTTCTATGAGGCACTCTATAATTGCGTTAAAATTGTTTCTCTATAAGTATGATGCATAAGGCTCATAGCTTTTAGTCATCTCACCTGTAAATATAAATGTAAATTGCACCAGATCCAATGTTAAATTGTCAGATAAATATGCAAGAAAATACTGAACACTGCATGCCTTTGAGGTATGCATATGACAGATAGAGAGCACTACAAACTTCAAGTATCTAACAGGAGGTAAATCTCATATCTTGGCTCTGTTTCCCCTATGGGAAACAGAAACTCTGAGCCTAATTATGTCTGAGGACAACTCTTAAGATGATGTATAAAATAGATGGGAGGAGAACTAAGACATCTAAGATGAGTAGGAGAAAATGCCTCAGTCTAAAAACGTCTCAATAATCTTCTAATTTCTTGCTATGCAAAGATAAAAAACAGATAATTTATGATTATTTAGACAGGAAACATATTTTTTTAATCACTATTTAGGTGAGTTTCAACTTACCCACCGTGCCTTTCTCAACTTCTTTTGCAAAATATCCTGAGATGATATACAT
Source organism: Gallinago jamesoni (assembly GCA_025769975.1). NCBI lineage: Eukaryota > Metazoa > Chordata > Aves > Charadriiformes > Scolopacidae > Gallinago > Gallinago jamesoni. Next base: position 102,382,120 of record JAOQGH010000023.1, on the reverse strand, counting down.
ATATGCTATATCTCACAGACTGTGATTCAAGTATTAACACAACTGTTTTCAAAGCAATCATACACTCCTCCATAGAGAAAGATGTAGAGATATTGTGATCAGATTAAGCACCTAGTGTTGAAACTTTTCAACTTGTATTCATAGACTCATAGAAAAATAGAATGGTTGGAGTTGGAAGTTGGAAGGGACCTTGAAGAGCATCTAGTTCCAACCCTCCTGCTATGGGCAGGGACACCTCCCACTACACAAGGTTGCTCAAAGGCCTGTTCAAACTGGCCTTGAACACTTTCAGGGATGGGCCATCCAGGACTTCTTTGGGCAGCCTGTTCCAGTGCTTCATTGGAGTGGAGTCCCCTTCTTTGGAGATTTTCAAGACCCGCCTTGATGCAGTCCTGTGTAACATGCTCCAGCTCTAGGCAATCCTGCTTCAGCAGGGGAGTTGGATTAGATGATCTCTATGGTCCCTTCCAACCCTAAAAATTCAGTGAAATTCAGTGAAATTTCCCAGCAACCTGGCACCATTCTGTGGCCATCTGCACAAGTCAAGGACACTCATCCTACCTGACCCTCAACACGGAATGGTGGGCACTCACATGAAAACGAAAGCTGCAGCTGCGGCTGGGGGAGACTGCACTGTCTTCCCCAGTGGTGACTGATGCCTCCACCCAGATGGAGCTGCTGAAAAGAGAGGCTGCAGTGTAGACCTCACACTTGCAAGTGTGATGCCAAGACCTTTTTCCTGAGGCATGGGTAGGCTGCAGACCTACCTGCAAAAGGTGGGCCCAAGCGGAGGACTCCCTGCAGCAGGAGGCTGAGCTGTGGGAGGCAGTGAGGAGGCTGTGTAGCATCAGGGAGGCTGAGAAGGAGTTAAATAGCTGGTTCCAATTGCAGTCTGCAGTGGACCCACAGCCCATGGCTTTCTATTATATTTGAGAATTCATGGCAGTCTCATGAACTTCACACTGACTGGAAAAGGAGAGCCATAACTATAATTTTTTAAAAGAGAAAAAAGGAAGACCCAGGGAACTATAGGCTGTTCAGTCTCACCTCTGTGCCCACCAAGATCATGGAGCAGATCCTCCTGGAAACTCTGCTAAGACACATGGTAAATAAGGAGGTGATTGGTGACATCTAACATGGCTTCACTAAGGGCAAATCATGCCTGACAAATTTGGTGGCCTTCTATAACAGTTTTACCGCATTGGTGGATAAAGGAAGCACAACTGACATCATCTACCTGAACCTGTGCAAAGCATTTGACTCTGTCCAGCATGACTCCTGGTCTATAAATTGGAGAGACATGGATTTGATGGATGGACCACGTGTTGGACAAGGAATGGGCTCAATGGACACACTCAAAGAGTTGTGGTCAATGGCTCAAAGTCCAAGTGGAAACCAGTGATGAGTGGTGTTCCTCAGGGGTTTGTATTGGGACCGGCACTGTCTAACATTTTTTTTTGACAACATGGAAAGTGGGATCGAGTGCACCCTCAGCAAGTTTGCTGACAACACCAAGCTGTGTGGAGCTGTTCACATGTTGGAGGGAAGAGATGCCATCTAAAGGGATCTTGACAGGCTTGAGAGGTGGATCTGCAAGAATCTCATGAAGTTCAACTAGGTCAAATGTGACATTCTGCATATGAGTTGGGGCAATCTCAGGCACAAATAGAGGATGGGAGGAGAATGGATTGAGAGCAGCTCCGAGGAGAAGAACTTGGGGTTGTTGGCGGATGACAAGCTCAACATAAGCCAGCAATGTGTGCTTGCAGCCCAGAAAGCCAACTGCATCCTGAGCCGCATCAGAAGAAGTGTGGCCAGCAGGTCAACGGAGGCGATTTTTCCCCTTTACTGTGCTCTGGTGAGGCCTCACCTGGAGTATTGTGTCCAGCTCTGGGCCCCCCAACATAAAAAGGACATGTAACTGCTTGAACAGGTCCAGAGGAGGGTCACAAAGATGATCAGAGGGCTGGAGCACCTCTCCTATGAAGACAGGCTGAGAGAGTTTGCATTACAGCCTGGAGAAGAGAAGGTTCTGGGAAGAATTTATAGCAGACTTCCAGTACTTAAAGGGGGCCTACAAGAGAGATGGGGAGAGATTCTATGGGGGAGTGTAGCAATAGGATGAGGGGTAACGGATTCAAACTGAAAGAGGGCAGATTTAGATTAGATATTCGGAAGAAATTCTTCACTATGAGGGTGGTGAGGTACTGGAACAGGTTGCCCAAAGAAGTTGTGGGTGTCCCATCCAAAGCCAGGCTGGATGCAGAGCTGAAAGGGATTAATGATGGCAACAGTCACAGTGAGAAATGGGTCAGATGCATCATAAGTGCAACAACATTGACTTCATTGCCTCTGATTTTCTTGTAAAGCAAGATAGGGGCAGCCTGGAGAGAGCCTGGAACAACATGGATGGTAACATAACCAATAAATAATTAATGATAATTTTACAATAACTGATGCATTTAGAAAAGTTTCATAGGAACACAGACTGGTTTTATAAAATCCAGAGCATCTCAACTCAGTAACATTTGCTGGTGCTAGGTGTGCTAGATGCCTACAGTAGCTAATATCAAATGTTTCTGATATATTTCCCTGAGCCTAACTGTTTCCCTTTCAGAGGAAGAAGGTGCTCTAATCCATCCAGTGACATAGTCTTATATGTTACTGATGGATTCCAGACAGCAGCATAGAACTAAGTTGAAATGAGCTAACTTTGCTCTTTGCAGCAGAGAAGCTGATTTTCCAAGCTAAGTGGAACTCCGTATTACCACGGCCAGACTGCTTTCAGTACCTGACCTGACTCCTTTGAAGGAAGCTCTATTCTCATGCGGGAGATTCCTGGAAGAAGTGATCTGTGGCCAAGTTAGAGAATCCAGTGACATATTTGTTAACTAGAAATATATGGACCAGAAATACTTCCTTCTGCTGCAAAACACTGCCCTTCAATCAGAAATGCTCATGTCAATTGGGAAAATACAAAACCCTTTGGTTTAGCTTGTGCTCTCAGACTCTGGAAAACGTCATTCATGCTTCTCTGTGTCTATACATAAAAGACTATTCAGGCCTGTGTCTGGTGCTTGATATCTGGTCTCCAGGGAAAAGTGCAGTAGTACTCAGATTAGACTTCTGGCATTCCACATAGCATAGAATTTAGCATGGAGTTTAATCTTTAACAGGGCCATTTCCAAATCTTGCTTTGTTCACATGAAAGCTAGTCACATAGTCAATATCTTTGTTTTTCTTAAAGACAGCAAGTCAAACTGCTTGAAAATAACCTCCTCATCACCCATCCTTCCCTCATGATTCCAGAAATAAGCCAGTATTGAAGGAAACTTCTTGAAAGTAGTATAATTTCACACCAACTGAATCACTATTATCTGACAATGTTGCATCATAATTTTTGAATTGCTTGTTGCTTTAAAATACTTTGTATACATTTGTGCAAGTTTGATCTCTTCTGCTTCTAAGAGGCTGTCAAAGAGACCTGACAGTGATCTACTGTAGAGAGAAGTGAATTGTTAACAGTGCAATATTGTTTGCTCTCTGGCTGGGCTGAGCGCTCTGTAAGATTTTGTGATACTTGAAGAAGAACCCTACCAGGTGCATAATGTGGCATTTTACTCTTTAAAGAAATAGGTAGGGCAATCAGCAGCTGCCAGTTCTTTGTAATCCTGAAACATAGAAAGATGCTACTAAAACTGTACATCTCTTGTAAAAGGACCTGGTTTTAGCTTTTAAAATGACTGGGGGAATTAGACCCATGCAACTGCTATGTTTAGCTGCAACACCTTTAAGTTCAAACTGTGACCCTGAAGCCATTAACATAGCTTTTTGTTGCCATCAACTTTCTTGAAACAATGTTAAAACTGGAGAGAAATGGAAGAGAAATTGGGAAAAGACAGGGGAAAAAAAAAAAAAAAAAAAAGAAAAGAAGAAAAGACAAACAACATTTTTGAAGTTTAGAGAGCAATGAATGAAAAGTAGTAGTGACCCATACACAAACCTACCAAACTACCAAAAGAGTTGCCCTGAGAAATTGTGTATGCTAGAAGATTCCCTGTTCAAAACTTGTCTGTCAGACATCACTTTTAACACAGTCTATTTGTAAGTATAAAATAGAGCTTCTTTATACAAGATTAGGGTGACTATAGGTCCTGGCTTTGCAATAAACAGTATATTTAGTGAAAAGATATGCTTACTCTTATGTAAGTAACTTTATTCTTCCTTTTGTGTTGCCCAGGATGTCAGACAAAATCACTTACCTTCAATTAGTCTTCTAGATCACAGCGAAGTTTGCACAAAAAATTTAAACAGCAAGATATTTTTTACCCCCCAACACAAGTTATGTTGAAACCATCTGTGACCTTACATTGGATTGATGGTATTGTTAGAGCCTCTGATATGTAAGAAAAGAAAAGGATACAACAACCCAGAAAAAAATAATCTTCCCTACCAGAATCAAACCACTTGTTCGGACAATTTCTAATTGGAAAATATCTTTAAAATTCATTTTTCTTAAATTCACTTGAATTTTATTTATTTGAAAAATATAAAATCCATTTAGAAAGGTTTCATTGTTTCACCATTCTAGTAACCTACCTCAATTTTTTCAGCTACCTTCTTCACCCCACTAACGAAACTACTTGCATAACTTGTTACAATTCATCCACTTTACTCTAGCCCTAAATAACTACAGAAGGCTGATTCAGCACCCAGCATTATTTGTCTATTGATGTGAGCTCATTAGGTTTGTTGTGTGCTCCCCAATTGGGGTTTTTGTCACCTCTTTTTAAATAAATTGTAGCTTTGTTGTTGGCTTGCATTTTAAGTGCCTTCAGCTGATGAGGTATAATTACAGTAAACTAGGGGTTTCTAAAGTAGCAACATTGGAACTATTCCTGTATTAAAACCACTGCTGTCCCCTTACCAATTTATATTTTTGCATACAGCTTCATACCTTTCCTTGCAGGAGATGAGAACAGTCACAGTCTCCATTGGAGCAGCTGTAGTCTACAATGTCTGCTGGTGCTTTTCTGACTGACAAGATGAGTTCAAAATGTCTGAAAGAAGTAGAGAATGGTGTCGCAGAATGGCACAGTGCAGTTTTTCTATAAGAAAAGGTAAAAATTGTGTGCCTCAGTGTGTGGTCTGAGGGCACATAGGAGTGTCTCAGGGTGAAAAGCCTTCTTGGAATGTTATAAGGCCATTATAGGGTAGAGAATGCTAATTGGCATGGGCTAAACTGTAGTGGAGTATCTGCTTGTACTTAAGTAGCGTGCACAGCTGCCCATGTTTGAGCCCTCACCCAGGACTTGGCTTAGATATTAATGTAACTACACACCATAAACTACATGATTCCTATTATTATGAGATGAGGATCACTGGATCAAAGACATTTCACATGGATCAGGGCCAAAAGAGCAACCTCTTTTTTGAATAAATTGTTTTTTCAAAACCTTCTGTTTTTCCAAGTCTCTTCTGGAGGGAAGTTGCTTATTCTGCCATCTTCTGGCCTGCCACTACTACAATATCTCCTATAGAAGTTTCTCTCAACCTAAAAAAAAAACAACAAACAAACAAAAAAGGTAAGCAGATTTCATTTTAGAGGAAGATGAATTTTAATGATCCCTGCATTTTCCACAAAATTCAACCTTAAAACCTACACTTCTTTTTAGTATCACAAAATATCTCATTTGTTGTATTGACCCAGAATACTAAACGCTGTGATGCATAAACCTGGCTTTCATTGTCATGCTTTATGTCAGCCAACCTGTTTTCGTAGAAGAGAGAGAAATGTTTCCTGACACCCTTTCCAGTCTGTACTAGCGTGTTTTTACCTTTGACATGTAAAACAGAAGTCAATTAAATGATCTTGCTGTGATGGTCTTGCAATCTGTTACAAAAACAAAGGAGATTTTGAAGTTTTCCATGTGACTCTGTCCTATAATATTAGATGTGCAAAATAGGTCTAAATAATTGTTCCACAGTCTTTTAATATTAATTTTTAGTTTATTTAGTATTTATACATTTATTCTAATTCTTGCTAAGTTTTTTTTTGTTTGTTTGTTGGCTTATCTGGAAATTGTTTTGCTCAGATTCAGGCTTTCATGAGCAACACAGGATTTTAGTTTTCCTCCTGCAATTTTTCATCAATAAGTTCAGAAGAGACCAATGAATGGAATGATTACTTTGCTGATTGTTGCACTGCAGCTCACGTACACTGAAGCGTGAATAATTTAAACTGTGCTGGCTTGTCAGTATTGGATTTGTATGTGGTGTGAGAAGAACTCACAGGGAGACATCAGATAAATCATACAGAAAAAAAAAAGAAAAGCTAAAAAAAAATAAATTCTCCCAAAAGGGTGGATCAAGGGTGAAAAGAAGGGCTCTATTGTACATACGGCACAAAGAGAGAAGTGAGGGTAAATTCTATCCTTGTCAAGGAACTGTTTTGGATACTCAGTAACTTTAAAACAAATTGCATCAGCCTACAGCATTGTTCAGATCTTCTGGGAGGAAAGCATTTTCTGAATTCAGTAGGAGTGAAACCATTTTGAAAGATGTCTTTCAAATAGTCATTACTTCCTTTTCTTTTGAAATCATTACTTTACATAATAACAGTTTGATAGGACATGGTAACAGAAAGAAAAAAAAAATAAGTTCAGCTCAGTGTTAGGAAAATAGCACACTCAAGGTTAAATGTCACTAATCTGTCAGTTGTTATGATTAAAGATTCAGGAGAGAAAAATCTTATGTGCCCATTTCTGACCTTCTCTATTTCAAATGGTCCTGTGAAATTTTCCCCTTACAGAACAATCAAGTGGAACAACAGGAGTTCTGTGTAAGCATTATACTGTGATTGTTTATTATTTATGCTCTGGGTAACCCATAAATACGGCTGGTCCACAGAGCCAGACTGCAGTCCTCTGCTTTCCATGATGGACAGGTGCTCCTGTGTGAAAACATATTGACTGAAACCAATGTGCACATTTTTCTACCAACCTATGTGATCAGTAGTGTCCCACGGAGTCATTGCAAGGATTTCTCCATGTACTGCAGGTAGCACAACTGAAAATAAAAACAAAAAACCCTCCAGTTTTAAATAGTCCAAGATCTTGATTTGGACATCAAGTGTTTTGACTGTTACATTTTACCTTACTTATACATTATTTCTCCTTGTTTTGTCAAAGCCTGACATGTCCTTTACTCTGTGCCTCAGACTTAAAATAGAGACAGCAATCCTGTCCTTGCCATGTTCTATCACAAGGTTTCAGTTATTTCCAGTCCTCTTTATATCAGAGCATATGATTAACCTCAATGAGGGGTCAAACCAGATTTGCGCGTTTGGCTATAGACTAAACATGATATCTTTACAGAAATAAAATACTCTGAGATGCAAAATGTCAGGTGCCTCTAGCAATCACTGATGATTAAATGCTGGTTTCACCAGAGGAATTTACATTGCTATGCTGCTGCACCATTAATAAAAAACTATCTGGGGACTGAAAAAAAAAAAAGGAAAACCCAAGAAAAACTTTATCTATCGACAGGCTGAGAGAGCTGGGGTTGTTCAGTCTCAAGAAGAGAAGGCTCCGGGGAGACCTCATAGCAGCTTATCAATATCTGAAGGGAGCCTACAGAAGAGCTGGAGAGGCACCCTTTACGAGGAAGTGTAGCGACAGGACAAGGGGCAACAGGTTTAAATTGGAAGAGGGAAGATTTAGATTAGATATTAGAAAGAAATTCTTTATGGTGAGGGTGTTGAGGCACTGGAACAGGCTGCCCAGGGAAGTTGTGGATGCCCCATCCCTGGAGGTGTTCAAGGCCATGCTGGATGGGGCTTTGAGCAACCTGCTCAAGTAGGAGATTTCTCTGCCCATGGCAGGGGGGTTGGAACCCAATGATCTTTAAGGTCCCTTCCAACCCTAATGATTCTATGATTCTATGATTCTATTTCTTCATGTCCAATATTAAGTTTTGCTTACTTGTAATAAAAATGTGTTGTTTACATTAGCATAAACAAGGAGGATGATTTTAGAATTTTAGCAGTCTCAAGGTGTTACAAAAACTGGAAAAGACACCAGGGGAGAGCAATTAAGCAGTTTATATTTTTCAACGTAGTATCACAAGATGATGCAGTTCCTATTACAAAGATACAACAAGGTCGTGGGGTAGCAGTTAAATGGAAGTCTTTTCAGATAAATTTTCCCTTTTATCATCTCATATCATACCAGGTATATTTGTGAAGATGAGTAATTTCTGGTTGCCTACAATTCATGCCAATTGAGTTCTCAGCATTTTCAGACATTACCTAAAACTTGCCCTTAAAATCAAGGTAGCACTTTACCATAAATACACTTTAAATGTTTTCTTTTCTTCTCTCGGTTCTGAAAAGTACGGTAAAAAGGGGCTATTAATATTTATTCATAGCTATATTAATATGAAACTGAGCAGTGCCAGAGTTTTTCTCCAGTTCTGAGTCCAGCTGGCAGAATTTAAGTGCAGTCGTACTATGAAATTATCTTAGCCTGCATCCAGCATGTTTCTGTTAACTTCTGAACCATGCCGCAAATTTTTTTTTAGGAAGCAACTGGCCCAAGCGAAAAAGTATACTGAGGACTTCTCTGAAAATATAGCATTGCAGGCATTTAAGTTTCATTTCACTAACTTGTTTAAAACCTCACATTGCTTAATATACTGGTAACCTGTAAGTCCAGTGCACATAGTCAGAATAAGATAGTCACTTCAGGTACTGTAGAGGTAGAGACTGCCGTCATTCAGGTTCTAACAGCCAGTAAAACTAGATCACAGGGACTGTGCTACATGTCACATATATTGAATTTTTACTAGTTTATTTGATTTAGAAAGAGAGAGAAGCTTGTTAAAGATGTAAAGTTTTAATGATCTTAGCAGTGGAATAAATCATACTTTTAGGCCATATAAGTATAGTGCTAAATACTGCTAAAATTTCTTGGGCCACACTAGAACAGATATTTTGGAATTACTGTTGTTGTCAGATACAAAATAAGATTTTTTTTATATCAAAGAACAACATTATAATACAAAATGGCACTAAAAATATTTTTTAAAAAAGAGTTCCTGAAACATTTATGGAATGAAAACAAAAAATGCATGACCATTTTGGAAAAAGGCAATCTCCTCTCAATTTTCAATTTTAGTAGGACGAAATAGTCCACATTTCTTCACACTGTTGGTGATCATCATCTTTCCTGCAAAGTGCTTAAGTGACTTAATTTTGATAAATGGACATTTGAAAAAAGCAATTGTTCCTGAATTTCTGGGAAACCAGGAGGAAAATTTTATGAAGAGTACTAAATATTTACTTCCTAACCTTTCAGATTACAAGAAATCTCATGAACTGTGAATGTAGACAGAAGGGGAAAGTTAATATATAAATATGTCTACATGCTTAAATTGAAATAAAGGTGCAGGAGACAGATTTTGTCTATCAAGTTAATGACAGGAGCAATCCAGGACATTTATCCAGTTACTTGTTCTGCTCCAAGGAAACAAAGAAATTTTGAACCCATGTGCTTCAGCTGTAAAACTTTATCTTTTCATGGTGTCCCAAGTAGACACAACACACAAATGAATATATTACTACTTTTTAATGACTCTTACAAGTTTAACTGTCATGGTTAATATCTTAATATGCTAAGCTGTACAAATACAGTTAAAACAATTAAAAACCTCACCTCTGCTTTGTAGTTAAACTATGAAGGTTAAAATACATAATTTATAAATATTAAATTTATATGTTAAAAATATTCTATAGTATTACTAGTTTACATTCTAGACTTACAATATTTAATTTTTCTGTAATGCAACATTACTTTGATGTTGTAGTCACATTTCTTTTTAGCCTTAACTTTTGCTTGCAAAGATACCTGGACGATATTATTTACATGGGATAATTTTCTTCAGATGAGAGGTGAAGCTTTCACAAAGTGAATACAGAAGAAATTGGTTTCTTTGTTGTCCTTAGATTCAGTGCTTATTTACAGGGTTTAGTTACATTATCAGACTGTATCTGATTTTAATGGTCTGGCTCATTTCTTCTTCAGTTTGTATGCTATTAAAATCTTGCTGCATTTTTCATTAAGAAGTATGTACATTACATTAGCATAAAATAATGAAAGAGAAGAAATATTAATTTATTTTTTGTGCCCAGGCAAGTCAGGGTACCAGACAGATTGGAGACTGGGATACCAGAAAAAACATATGCCTTAACTAAGACTGAAAAATTATCATTATCAACTAATTTTCCTCTGGTGTTCTCTGATGCAGTGTTCCATAAATTTGGTGGATACTTTTAGTAAAGTCATGCATTCAATACACATACTCAGACCCTGAGAGCATTTCCACTGATCCCACTGAGCTTTGGTTTATGTGCAGTTAAACTTGTTACAGTTCTGGCTCAGTGATATCAATTGGTGTGGTTTCTATACACTGAGAATAGGAAAGGATTGAACCACTACTGTGTTAGATACTCCCCATTTCTCTTCTGAAGTAAGTGTCATACCATGTACTTACATCAGAGGAAATATGATACGTGGCCTGTTTTTTTCTTGTATGGCCTTTGCTTCTGCAATGTCTATAGACTCATTGCTTCCATGAAGCTGAACATGGTAGCAGAGAGGAGAAGAAATAAGAGAAAACAGTCCCATGGAATTGTTCAGTTCAGAAAGAGAAAAATGGGTATTTTGCACTAAGAATGACTAATAAGTCAAAGCCAGCATTTTCTTTACTTTCACTGCACCCCTTTTACTTTACTGACCACTCCTAAAGGCCATTTTGGATGCTTGTGGCCCCCTAATATATATGTTTCTTTTCTCAATTTTTTAACCCTTCCAGTACTCCAAGAGCACAATAGCCTCATCTATGGTATTGACTTGAAAAGCTGATTTAAAAAGAAAGGAGGCATGTTCTTCTCCAGCAGGCATTTGCACTGCAGGAGTTTCATGCAAGGTAAAGCACTAAGCCATTGGGACCAAAGAAATCCCCAGTGTCTTTCAAGTCAGAAGCACAAAATTCTATCACTCTATTAGTCATGTGAGGAGGTATTGATTCGGGATTTGTGAGTGCAGTTACAGTTCACAAGTCTGGGACATAAGTGCATATGCTTAAATCTTGAAACAAGTTTAAAATTTATACTAGTTTTCCCCCCCCTTTTTTTTTTAATAAATCTTTTACTTGTGGCTTAAAATAAAACTCATTTTCTTCCTTTTCTGAACTTTCTGACTTGAAGGATTTTAAAATCACTATGTACTTGAAAACCATTTTAAGACTAAACTGCTTCCTGTGGACGCAGGAGAAAAAAACTACCTGTCTCGTGAGCCATTTGAGGTGTCAATAACAGTTTAAGATCCGAGGTAGGATGAAAGCTGTGTGGGATTTCTACCAACATCACTTAGGCCTCAAGAGTGAACTGATCTTAACATCTATGATTCCAGAAATAGGTGAATAAGCTTACTTGAAACTTTTTATCATACAGAAAAGTGGGTTCCCCTCACCCCAGCTAGTTTACTTATGTAATTATGTTTATTTGTCTGCCCTAAAATACCTCTGCTTCTTAAATAGCCAGTTACCCACTCTACAAGTAAGATTTAAAAATAAGTACTTTTAATAAATTGTTTAAAGGTTAATGTGATTTTACTATACTTTACTTATTTTGGAAAATGTTTTTGCTCTGTTATTAATACACTAATTTAACAATTGCCATTCAACTTTCAGAATGCTCATTTTTTTGACATGCATGACTGTAGCTTAGAGGCAACTGAGCATTCTCACTTTTAACTAAACCATACATTTTTCTTACAGGGTTCATATAATTTTAGTCAAATTAACAGCAGTTAAAACCTTCACTCTGCCAAAGACAATGTAAGTTTCTGATCACAGAGCTGAGGACACACTTTTAGGTAATTGTTTAAAACTGCCAGGCTCAGGGACCACAATAACAGTTTGGGTGGCCTTAGTGTTTAAGAACTGTATATAATCTGTATAAAATGTACCTAATTGATAGTTTTTTTCAGCTTTAGTCCTTTGGATGCCAGCAGAAAAAACCCACCCAGAAGGCTCTTGCTTACTATTACCTGAGCTGGGTGAAGGTGGGAATTGCACAAGTTCTCATCTAATATTAGATTTTTTTTTATCACTTCAGCTTCCTTTAAAAAAAAAAACCTAATGGCATGTTAGAAAAAGGTGTAACCTGAGCATTAGCAACCGCTTTAGTGTTAAATCTCTTATTGAAGATGCAGAAATGTGAATTATCAATCAAGAGAAAGTGTTTTTTTGTGGACTGCTACTTTTTTACATATTTATACTTGAGGAAGTACAGTTGTGAAATATATGGAGTAAAGTTTTCATTTTCTTAATTTAGAAAGTGACAAGGGCCAGTCTGCTTTTTAAACCACAAATATCTGTTCATATTCCAATCTATTGACTATGTAATCACACTGCCAAAAAAGTGAGTGCAAACCAACAATGAGCTTGGGTGTGTGTTTAAGGATAAGCATACATAGAAATGCTTTCTTGAACCAGAAATATCACCCTTTATTCAGTTTAAGTAGGAGGAACGTTTATTACAACAGCGCAAGGTAAACAGAGACTAGATAAAGAACACAGTGAGGCACTTGCAGTAAGGCTGTATAACCATTGACTACCTATTAGGAAACACAGTGCTGTCTAAAGCAGAGGAAAATAAATAATCATACATAATATCTTAAATATATAGCATAAATATGATTATGATCAGTGCCTATGTGTGATCAGGGGTTTATCACTGCTCACATTTGATTCTAAACTCTCACATTTAGAATAAAAAAAGAAGTATTAATGGAGTTGAATAAAACATGAAAAAAATGACTTGTTTTACTAGTCTTTACCTTCATGCAATCTAATGCTTTTCATCTATACATTTCTGTGATAGCTATATGCCATATTTACCTTGTGCAATTTGACTGAGCACAAGGCACTGACACTTTCTAATTAATTTACGCCTTCAAAGATATGTTTCAGAGTGGACAAACAAGGACACTCCAATTTTATAGCAGTAAAACAACAACTTCAAACTGCATTTTTGTTTACGTTTGTCCCCATTTCATTTTGTACTAAATACTAATTCTAGTCCTGTGCTGAGATATCTGAGATCAGCATTGTTTATTCCATGCTGAGCAAACACACATCAGGGTTTTAATTATAGCGTAAAAATGTTATAGATAACCCCTATTAATTTAAAACAAAATTGTTTAGCATTTCTCTAGGCACCTCACTGGGTTCCTGGAATATCAAAGTGGAGTATCAAAAAACCTCGATTGCTGCTGATTTTCAAAGTCCTTGAAAAAGAACAACTTCAGCTGATTGAGACATTAAGAAATAAACATATGGAGCTGAAAGGGACACTATGAGGTGAGTGAGGCAATCTCTGTGCTCTGACATAGGTGTGCCAAAAAATGCCTGACTGTTTGCCCAGCATTTTCCTGTGCACCTCAGTGAAAAGCTTCCACATCTTCCTCACTGTATCTTTTCTAGTTCCTGCAGATCTTTGTATCATACAGATTTATTTATTTTTTTACTTATAACTAAGCTATTCTTTATTTTCTTGCTACAAAGTTAATGACTGCTTCATACATTACTTCCAGGGGATGTGGAAAAAAATCATTCTTATCTTATTTTATCAGTAGAAGGAAGAGGCAGGAAGAGTTCAATATATACATTTATGAAGATATTGACACATAACCCCAGTTGACTTTAATTCCCTGACATTATACCTGAATTTAGCTATCAAATGAAATATGCTGAGATGTCTGCATCAGTCCCCAGTCCTTTTACTGTGTCCACAGCTAGTAATCCATGTAAAGATTAGCTGTTTAGGTAGGAACATCAACAAGTAAACACTTTGGTGTAAAATATGAAAAAGAAAATATCTTTTAAAATTATGAATATTTTATAGTTAATTTCATTGTTGGAATGCTCTAGATACCAAAATTGTAATTTAATTTTTAAAAGTGATTAAGCTAATTTATGGTGCTAAAATTTTCAAGGGCTAATAAATTTAATAATAGGAAGAAAAATATTATTTTCTACCTAAACTGCAACTTGTCAGAAATTGGGTACTTGCTCTATATTTGCTCTATTCTTCTGATCCTGGTCACTGTCAAAAACATAGTCCTGTCTCTGTACACTTGTCCAATCAAGGATATGTGTTCCAATCTCCTTATGCACATTCTTATCCATAAAAACAATATGTTTAAATATGGTTTCTGTACTGCACTCGATGACATTTCTTTCCAAGAGCTATGATTTTTCATCTAAAAATAACTCAACTAATGAGATACTAATTTGTTTAAAGAGTTTGAGTACTTTATATAAATGCAAATTATATATATATCTATATGGAGAAGGATAAATATTGATATCAATATTAATAGATATATGAAACACTCTTTACAAACAAATTTTGTAATCAAATGAGTTAGAGTTGTTATAAAATATTCTCACTGAGTCATAAAAATAAGTAATGCTATCTATACAATATTATTTATCGACAACATATTCAATGATTCTGTTTTGATTTTCTTCAATGAACAGCTTTGGATGAAATAGTAATTTTATTCAGCTTGCATTTTAGCTGTCAGACAAAAAAAAAGAAACCAAGAAAAAATCCTTCTTAAACATTGGAGGCATAAATTTCATATGCCTTTTGTATATGTGTGAACTTATGAAAGGTATGAATAGCCAAGTAGATCTTCCAGTCTTTTCCTGGATGCCAAGGAAAAGCCTGGATATTCCTATGCACACTAGATCTGAGACTAATATTTCTCCTCATGATATTTCAGCTATAAGTGTATAGATATTCTCAGTAAAAAACAATACAAAATTAATGTAACAGTTTGACCCAAAGGCAATTTAGTGAGAACTTCTGTAGAAGTACATGCCAGCTATAAATTATTTCAAAGGCAATTTATAAAAATGACAGCAGAATACACATATGTAGATTATCCAGCTGTTAGTCTTTGCTGAAAGATAAGAAGTTAAAGTACATTCTTTAATCCAGAATTCTTAATTCAAATATTTTAAAAATAGTTTCTATACCAGATTATAAACTCAAGATAGCCACTGAAAATTGTCACTACTGTTTTTCTGATAATTAGAGAAGTCAAATTTTTTATTTGAAAACTAAATGGCGTTTTCATTTTGGTTTGTCTAGCTTTCTGATATTCTCCTAGAGCTATGTCTTTTTGCAAGTCTTTAAGATCTGAAATCTGGATTAATTTGGGGTCATATGCCATAACTGAATATGGTCTTTCACGGGTTTTATTTCCCTGAATCACAGTTTTCAAAGTTTGTCCAAAGTCCTGGATTAACTACCTGCATGTTATCTGAATAGGAACACTTCCATTGTCTCAGTATGTGCCTTCTTATCTATTTTAGTTCATCATAGAAATGGTGTTGACTTCAAGCTTATTGAGAACGAAAGCGATTGTACAAGTCTTTAGAGATCTAAGTTTACTTTTTAATTAGGATTAACTGAAATTACTACACAGGCTGGCAGAGACAACAGAAGTTTCCAGCTAAACACAAGTCTGTAAAAATCAATAGTTCCTTGAAACAGATTCTTCACTACCACAATCCTTAAAATGATATTTAAAAGAAACCTTTTTTTTTTATTTTTTTCTTCCAGGTTGACTTGTTTCATTTTTTTACATCATACCTTGGAAAAAAAATCATGCCTTACCTCCAGTAGGAAGTGTTTCCATTGTCTCCTTTCTTCAATCTAAATGGCAGTGTTAGAAGGACATGATCTTAGAGGTTTTGTTTGAAGAACTTCAATAGAGTTAGACATCTGGGCTTTCTCTAAGGATCAGTAAGACTAACAATCTATACTAACTAAGTATCACCATGCAATTCCTCCCATACTGACAACAACAAAAGATGTTTAGTTCAACCTCAGCTGTGCATGTGTCTGAAGTGTCCTATGTAGAACACACATCATGTTTTACCTTCCAGCCTGGGGAGAGGAGATGCTTCTTCCCAGTTGGACAGACCACAGGCATATTGCTAGGGTTTTTCACTAGGTAATTTTTTTTAAATACTTTTATTTAGAATTTTTTCCAATCATTTTCAATAAATATTTATTCAGTTATTTTAAATGTCTTATATTTCCACACCCACTTTTTTGCTAGCTATTTTTAACTCACACATAAATAAAGAAGATATTAGATTTACAAAAATTGTACATATATATATATATATAGTTTCAGTGGGAAGGGAACTTTAATGGTATCTAGTCCAAACCCCATTAATAAGCAGGAATGTCTTCAACTAGGTCAGGTCACTCAGAGCCCCATGCAAACTGACCTTGAACGTTTCCAAGGATGAGTCATCTACCACCAATCTGGGCAACCTGGGCTAGTGTTTCACCACCCTCATGGTAAAAATTTCTTCCTTATATCTTCTCTCAAGTCTATCCTTTTTAGTTTAAAGCCATTGCCCCTTGTACTATCGCAACAGGTCCTGTTAAAATGTTTGTCCCTCTCCATTTTTCCTGTAGGCACCCTTTAAGTACTTGAAGGTCACAATAAGGTCTCCCCAGAGCTGAACAACTCCAGCTCTTTCAGCCTGTCCTCATAGGAGAGGTGCTCCAACCCAATGACCATTTTTCTGGAACTTCTCTGAACTTGTTCCAACAGGTCCTTGTCTTTCCTGTGCTGAGGGCTCCAGAACTGGATGCAGGACTCCAGGTTGGAGTCTTATGAGAGCAGAGTAGAGGGAGAGAATCAGTTCTTTGACCTGCTGGTCGTGCTTCGTTTGATGCAGCCCAGGATTAGTTCAGCTTTCTGAGCTGTGAGTGCACATTGCCAACTCATGTCCAGCTTTTACACCTTTTCATCCACCAGTGCCTCCAAGTCCTTCTCAGTAAATATTAGACAGTCACAGTAGTTGATGTGTTGTTTGCAATACTTTCATTGAATTGTGTATACACTTTCAATGTTAGACTTTCAAATGCCTCAAGTCACATGAGCAGATATATATATATATAAATATATATATATATATAAAAAAATATATATATGAATAAAAAGATAAATTCAGAGTGGGCAATATTACAGTGAAAGCAGAAAAGTTAAGCAATCCATTAAAAATATGCAACAGAGGAAGAATGTGTGAGAATTATAGAGAGAGTTAATCAAAGAATTCAAACATGACAGTGAATCATATACAGTAGAGTACAGAAGAGTACAGAAAAAGAAGAAGAGATCCCAGAAGACCATCGAGGCAGCAATCAAAGCATGTGGTAACAGATACAGGAAGCAGACTAGAGCATTAGGAAAACCATAGGAAACCATATGACTTAATGTGTTGTTGACATTAAGCTGCTAGACTAGAGCTGAAAATATATTTAAATGAATTATCAGGACTGATGAAAGCAACCATAGACAACCATGTTATTCCATGGTTAAATTAATGTAGTAAAAACAAATAATACAAGTGGGACACCAGATCTGAAACACTGGAATTAATCTGTGAAGTAAGAAGAAAAGTGGTAAACAAAATAGCATAAGAAAAGTAGTGGCACTTTCTGGTGACTGTTAGGAATAAAATTATATATAGTGTTTTCTGCTTATGAACTAGTCATGCAAAAATAGAAACTTGTTTATTCAGAACAAAGCTTTAATTTCACTAGTTGTTTTCTGCCTTTTTTCATCTGTAAAGGTTTCTTTGCAAGTTCCATACAGTCTTACCCAAACACATATGTTATCATAAAGAATGGCATCAAGTACCTTTAATGTTAATTTTTAAGGAAGATAAGTTGCATTCCTTATTCCTGTTGTTAAGTAATCATATTCTCCTGCTTCTCAGGAAACTCAGGCAACTAAACACAGGAATTAATCAAGGAAAGGGATATAATATGGATATAATAAGAAACTATACATGTGTTGAGTATCATTAGCAAACTAAATTTATTCATTAGCAAACTAAATTTATCTTACCAGCTGCTTTGCAGGGTCACGGTCCAGATTGTAGTATTGACTGCATCCAAAGTTTCTATTAAAATACTCGGATATCTATATGTACTTCCAAAGTACGATTCAGTTTCTTAGTTGACGTATAACTTTTAATAATTGCAGTCAACAAAGTCCTGTAAGCCTTTCTGTTCCTTTGTGCTGGAAAATCTATAGACAAGTTGAAATTATATTGTATAGGCACCTGGAAGATAGTTTGTTTATATAGAATAACACAATATAGAGAAAGTGTTAGGACTCAGTAGAATACCACAATTATAGAGAAAGTGTTAGAAGAAAGATTACCTAATTTTGTAGCTCTATCTTATTAAGGGACTCTTTATATAGGAAAAGCAGAAAAGAATCACGGACACTTGTGGCTAGTGGATAAAACTTGACTTTCCAAGGTGTCGCGCTAACAAAATTTTACTATCTTTCCTCAATGAATTTAAATGAGAATGAACATAGCCTGTTGCTGTTACTGTACTTTGAATATTCTGTGAATAAGCTCAATATAGAAAGAACATTTTATAAATTTAAGAAAAAAAATCCAGAGTGTGGGATTAGATGCTGTGACATATAAGAAGAGATTATGACAATTTAATATATTGTGTTACTGCTTGAAGAAAGACTATAAGGAATGATACAACTACTTACAAATACCTCAGAACTAAAACGTCAGAGTTACAGGTGTTGTTATAACTTTATTTACTGTAGCGTTTCTTCTACCATCAACATAGACTATGAATTCTCTGAGGAATATAAATTGAGCTCAATGAGGCCTACCACATAGGGGCATTTCAGAAAAAAATCTAGAAAATGAAGACACTCTACATGAATATTTAGGTTATATTTTAGGAAATAACTTTAAAGAGGAAGGCTTTTAGTGCTTCAGTTTGTACCATTAATATCTTTGGGGATTTAAAAAGTGACTTGAATAACAAATTAAGATAGGCTCCTCCAGGCAATAGTATGAGCAAAGTAAAAAGTAGTTATTATGTGAAATTCACTTCCATCAAAGATATTTTTAAGATTTATGTGTGAGGGAATATCAGAGGATTATAATGATCACAAAAAGAAAAACCAGGAAATACTGATTTTTCTGTAGAGGTCTGTGCTAGCTGACCTCAAAGGCTTCCAGACTGACTTTCATCTAATATTTTAAAGAAGTCAAAGGAGGGTATTCAGGAGAGTGAGTAGATCAGTTATTATGTGTACTACAAGATGTTGATGCTGTCCCCTGTCAGATATGCCACAAGTGAAAGAAGCTACATTTCACATCTTAATTGTAGTTAGTGCAGATGAAGAATAAAGCTATTGATATATTAAATTACACATGGTTGCAGATTATCTTTTTTCTATAAATCTTACTGTGTGACAGAACATTTTCCTGTAGGTGTTTTCACAACCTTAGGTGTTTCCGTACCCTAAATATTTGTTATAGAACAAGAAAGCTGCTGCACAAGATACAAGTGAAAATACACATAATTCCATTTTTTTTCCATGTAGCAGCTATTTAATCTAAAAGATTTGCCTATTTTGCATTCTAAAGTGTTCTCAATGTCATAATTTCAGGCCACAGCCTTTAATTTTATTGAAATAAGTCAAGTTCTAAGATTTATGGTAGAAAACTGGTTTGAATAACAGCCAAACTACAGTAAGTCTCAGTTTTCCTATCGTACTAAACACTGAACTTTCTTGTGATTTAGTGTGAGTTTTCCATGGCATAGGATGTATTGGTAGTTTCTAATACAATGAACAGCTGAGCTGTGGAAATCATTGTCTCTGGGTGCTGTGGCTGCTAAAATCTTATACTTTTTATAAGGAGAATGGAAAAATTCATGGAATAGAAGTTTTCTGTGGGTTATTAAATACTGATGAACCAAAACACTTCTGATAGAGGACCTAAGCCACACATGATTGAAGGCTAACATAGTACTCAGTAAAAATGTCCTGAACTTCTTTTTACACTTAACTCTAGGCATTCATTTTGGTCATTGTATGTTAATTGATTTCATGATGGGTACAGTGAGTATGACTGCTGTCATGAATGAAGAACTTTCATCAATGAAAGCTATTCCCTTTGCTCTTTGTGTATGCCTGCTCTTTGCCAGTAATTACCTGACTGTCTCTATGTATGATTCTGTTTCAGTCCTTACATTATACTGTGGTGTCTGATAGATCTTTTGTTAACAACTGGGAGACTGATTTTATAGTGTATGCACAAACAGAATCTCATGGAGGACCCATTTGGTAGGGCAGGGTGTTGAAATGCACTGAATATTTTCATTCTGTGACAAAAATAGTAATTCTGTGGATCAAGTCTTATTTTTATCTGTATAAAATTTTGGTGTACACCCAAATGTTTCTGTCATGGGATCTGTACTGCAATGTTTTCTGTGTCCATAAGTATTGTAAAAACAGAATGACATATATTTTTCTTTGTATTCTTGAGGAAAATATTTGGCATTCATGAAAATCTTAGCTCCAGGAAATCTAGTCAGGTGCTGGTCAGATTAGATAAAATAATGTAAGTGTTTACTGAAAGCTAAAGAAGAAAAAACGGAAAGAAACAATGCTGAAAAATAATGTCCTGACAACAGTCCATGAACAAATTGCAGACTACACTGTAAATAGTGGTATAAGAAAAGGCAACTGCTTCATCAGGTTTCTTCATCAGAATCAATCTGGCTGCCAATTGACCAGTGTTATCCCTTATACACACCACATTACACACATTTCTCTAGGAGGAAGATATCCTCTTACTGACCTTCATGCAGTTATATGTCCATTAGTGATTCCCTTAGGGCTTTGTCAACATGCATACATACATTGCTTCTGCATTTGAAATTAAACAGAAAAATGACCCAATTCTTTTTAATATTATTTCTTAATACTAAGACATCTTTATGCAATTTTCAAACAGCTTCAGAATGAAATCATTTTCAAAGCAGACTTTTTTTTCTGTTGACTTTTCCTCAAAATTACATAACCACTCTTTAAACTGTTTGAAACTGAATAAGACCAAATTTGAAAAGAGATTCCTATTAATTGTTTCTTTAGCTGCAAACTAAACCTCTCTAAAGCTGGTACCACAATGGAAAGGCTCTCAGAGCAAAGCCTAGTTCTGCTACTCTTACACTGAGCAGCACCTCACTCTATGAGCAAATCCATGTTTTCTTTACACCTTTCTGTTTTCTCTTTTATACTTATTAAAATTAATAAACTCAGTCAATAATGAGAAAGCATGTTCCCAGAGCAAGGGTTGTTGTAAGTTCTTTGCTAGAGATAATTTTAATTGACCTACAAAACCTGGAAAGGAATTAGAATATGTTTAGTAGGTTATGTTATATGTTTAAACATAACTTGCCTATATACATTTGTAATACTTAAATTACATAGAATCACAGAAACATAGGATGAGGCAAGAGATTTAGTATATTATCTAGTCCATCTTTAGGCCTAAGTATCATATGCTTTATGTGTTTCACTATTAACAGACATTTGATTAGACTTTTCTGTAGGATGCCCATTTTCTTAGGTTCCCATAATCTCCTAAAACAACCTACCAGCATTCTTATCAGTAAAAGTCTTTTCTTCCATATATTAGTTTAAGTCAGTTTCTTCTTGTCCAAACTGTCAAGAACACAGGGCCTGAGAATATACTTTGTAAAAATTACTTCCCCTCTCCCTGCCTCATTTTACGGAACATTGCACCCCCCCTGTTTTCTCTTTGAACTAAAAAAAATGCAAAGCTTTCAGTTTTCCTCATTCATTATGTTCTCCAGATCTCTGATCATTCTTCTGGAGTATATTCTATTAATCACAACCTGTATTGACACGGAAAGCCAAAACTAAACAGAGGTTAATGCAGTGCTTAATAATGGAGCAGGATCATTTATAAGATACACTCTGCTCATACAGCCCCATATAGAATTTCTGCATTTCAGAAAAGTGTACTATTTCAGTCTGTCATATTTTAGATGTGTATTTTATATATTTTGAGCAAAAATATATAATAATAAAACCTTTAGGTGAAAAATATATGTAATTTTGTTTGAAATCTTTAGTGTTAAGTAGGATCCTGGAGATATTGTGAACAGTTTATACTATTGACACCTTCTATTGTGTTCACACTCAATACTTAAAATAGTAATACAAGATTCATAGTGATTATTTTGCCACTTGAGGACCACAGAGGTACATAAATTTGTAAATGCTGTACAAAGATCAATTTATGGACAAGAACCAGATTGGTTAAGTTCAGCTCACCAAACAACAGGTTAAAAATGGCAAGTGAAGAAGTGAAGTTTATTGAACAGTTTGCATGGCACTCACTCATTTTTTTAAAGATACATAACAATCACAACATTATTTCTAATGTTTCTTGATGTTTTTGATGGTGAATTTCATCTCCTCTAATTTCAGACATCTATAAATTGGACATCTAATTTCAAGTTATATACTCTTGGCTTCTTTACTAGCAATGGGCAGATCAAAGCAGTCATGGGGGTCAATTCAACTATTCTATACCACTATCCTAAGGGAATTTGAATTGGTATCTGAAAGTACCTATTTCTCTGCATAGACTAAAACCATGGCAATCTCATATAACCTATATTGGCCTTAAACAATATACCTTTAAATACCTGTGTTAAATGGAACCAATTAAAAATTTTTGGTGAAATCAGGTGAGCAGAGTTTCAACCAATCCATAGTAGTGGCAAGATAGAGGGCAATTTTTCTTACAGTCTTGACTGAAGTAATTAACGATGTTTAGCAGTCTTTTTGATACAGTGTCATATCAGCTGACTAACCGTATTAATATCCTAGTATTTTAATTTGGATGGACATTCTGAGACAAAAAGTGAACACCAATTAAACTCTCTTGTGCTAAGAGACCAATCTACCAAAATATCACACATATGTGTCACGGTAATTTAATGGCCTTTGGTGGATTTTAAGTACCAGTAGAATCAGATGTTATTTGAGATGAAGCCACGCTTGAACTTCAGTAAATGGAAAAGCAGTTCTTTGGGTACTAGTATGCTGTTTGTACATCTCACTGTGACAGCATGGTTGGAAATGTATCATCTTTGCCACTTTGAAGTTTTAATGTCATCCTCTTTCATTTATGTCATTAAATATAAATGTTGTTGAAGGTTAAAGCCCTTTGTGATATCTTACTTGAACAAGTGTTTTGCAACTGAGCAACTGTTTATGAATATATTTGAATGATTCATTTACATTTTATTTCATGGTAAAGTTAACAATGATAAACAATTATATGAAACAGGCTAAAATCTGACAGCTTTGGGTGAAGAAAATAAGGATCAAAGCTAGTATCAATGGAACTATAATTGAATTTCTGTCATCAGATTTAACTATTCATTTGCTTCTTTAGAAACTTCTGCCATATCTCAATACTAAATATGGAGAGTACTTAACAATCAGATCTGAAAGGGAATTTCTGGTTTCAGTTTCTCAGAAGGGTTCTAGAAAAATATAAGAATTAATCAACAGAGAAAAGTCCACAAAATACATGGAAAAAAAATCGGAAAGTGCTATTTTATAAATGTTCCATGACATGATTTTTATTTTTCATGTAGATTTTCATCAGAATAGGATGATAATTAAAACTAAAGACTGTTCACCAGTCATAAATCCAATGTAAAAGCTCTAGGTCATGGGAAGTGAGCTAAGAATAGTAATATGACTAAAGATTATAACTATCATGTGAGGAAAATAGGCAGTTTAATTTCTGCCAGGCAGTTTTATTACTGTAAGTTTTGTCTTTGGCTATAAACTTATTTATGTATGATGATTTCAGCTATTGACTTTGAGGGAAAGAAGAGGAAGCTGTCCTCTAATATTAATTGTTTTTCAATTATTCCATATCTGTGAAATACAGCCTAAGCTTACCCCATCATAAATTAATCTCTGTATTCCTTACCTAGAGACCCCAATCACTCTTATGGATTTTGTTTCTTCTCTTTCAGAGAACAGAACTAAACCCAGTGCCTCTGCCTGAGAATCCCCAAACTCTGTGATTTGTGTCACTTGGCATGAAAACACTAATGGAAAATCCTCATAATTTTGTATTAAAAAAATAATACCCTTTGTTCCAGTTTAAATTACTGTTAGCCAACACTGATGCTCAAGGTCTGGAAGAGGATAATTCATGTATTTAAGCACTCATTGCATTTAACCAGCAATTTACAAAGTACTTTAATTCCATAGAACCTGCTGTCAGCCCAAAACTTTGGTGATGTCAATTTATGTCTCTTCTAAATTGATTCTGTCCAGTATCAATGGAAACTGTCCATGCACTAACACTTTGATTTCATAGATTTCAAATTTGTAAAATCACAGAATCACAGAATCTTCATGGTTGGGAGGAACCTTTGAGATCATCGAGTCCAACCACACACGCAAAAAAAACCCAAAACAACAATCTCGGGCACAAGAGCATGCCCTTAAGTGCCACATCTACACATTTCTTAAATACCTCCAGGCATGGTGACTCTACCACCTCCTGGGCAGGTAGAGGGCAGGACATTCCAGTGCCTGACCACACTCTCAGCAAAGTAATTTTTCCTAACATCTAATCTAGACCTCCCCTGTTGCAACTTCATACCATTTCATTTCCTCTGGTCCTGAAAAAGTGTCCTGAAAAGTTACTGGCTACCCCCCTGAGAATTTATTCCAGGTTACAAATGCAAAGATAGGAAGTCTCTAGCAGTTTCCTATGCACCCTTGATGTGACAGCCATGGGGAATGCAGTCTTTAGGAGAGAAGACCCCACCATGAGACATTTAGTTCAGCAGTTTTGGAGGTTAAGTTTTTTTTCTTTCTTTTCTTTTCTTTCTTTTTTTTCAATTCTCTTACACAGAGCTTTAAAATATTCCCAATTCCCCCTCTTCTCTTTGCCCATGTAATCATTCACTTCCCTCAACCAATGTAATTTGACGGAAAGACATTGAGTTACTAATGCCATTGAGGGCACAGCTAGATTTTAGCAGCATCAGTGAGAACCATGGCTGTGTCTATACCACTCTGAAAAAAGTACTCAAGATGGGTTATCAGCTCTTGACTCTGCTTGTTTCCTGCCTAAAGATATTTACTAGGTACCTTTCATAATGTGGTAGCCTATTATCTACCAGTGAGCTAGGCCCAGCCCCAGGGCTGACATCCTGCCTGGCCTCAGTCTGTCCCCATCCTCAGGGACATGCCCAATGCCCAGGGCTGGTGTCCCTGGCTGCTGTGGAGCTGGATGGGTCAGTGGGATGGGTCCTGGTTGCCAGAACCTGCCCTGACATCCCCAGGGAGCCCCTAGTGCTCCTGACCACAGGCAGCTTCTGGCCTGTCCTGCAGCCTGATATATTTTATGCTGTTTCATAAAATAAAAATTCAGCCAAGATTCTGTCTTGACCAACTGCCTGTCTCTGAGGTCAAAGATTAAAGATGTCTTGAAGACACTCAGAGAGAAATGGGCAGCCTGCTGAAGTCAGCCTGCATATATATGATATACAAAGGGTGCATCAAAGACGTAGGTGTAGACAGGAATACCAACGAGAGCCATGAAGGCTGCTCTGACTGCAATTCCACTCTTCAAATACACAGGCATCTGTACTCACTATTTTCATATTGCAAATGCATAAGGATCTTCAGAGTAAATCTGTTTGCATTTCAAATACTTATTCCATTACTTACTTGAAAAAAAAATGTATTTTTTCAAAAAAGATATTTGTTAGCTCCAAATTTCCATGGGGTCTGAAAACTTAATTAGTGAGAAATAAATATTGTGTTGCCTAAAGAGCTAGTCTTAATGTTTACATGTTAAAAAAAAAAAGATTAATAACTGTTAAGTCCTCCAACTTTTTTTTCACTATCTGACAATATCTATCTTTGTGGAGATTCAGTCAGTGTTCTTAAAGGGATCATATATTTTATACATTTTTTTATTTATTTTCGAAACTTTACTGCTTTGTGGAAATACCTTTAAAATGTCATGCTCAGCTTTAACTTTTTGGCATAAGTATCATCAGCTTTCTAAACAATTTCCAAGTATTTCACAATTAGCTCCAATTTCTAAAACCATTTATGCGATATTTCAAAAGGGCAAAGATTAAATTCCAAAAACATTTGCTTTGTAGAGTGGGATGCAGTACTGGTCTCCAATATGTCAGAAAAAAGGTCACCAATTCAAATAGTATTTCGATAAGTTTCAGTGATAAAAAGCTACATGCATCTTTTTTTTATTAACAAAATTTTTCATTCTGTCTCACAATGAGTAAGTGATCAAAATGAAGTCATGCTACAGAAACAATTTGAGTGCTATCGTAAATGTCATTATGGAATGATACAGATTTTTTTGACCAGTTAAGATCATGGGTATTTCAACATGGAATGACAAAATGTAATTCAGCGTATAAGTGTTTTATTTGTTTCCTTCTTCCTAAATAGTTTTTCTTCTTCATTGGTAACAAGAAGCAAAATCATATATATATTTTCAGATATTTTAGCAACTGTCTGTTATAAATCATGGAAATAACTCTATTTTTTTCTAGTCAGTTTGAAGAGAATAATTCCAATCTGAGGGAGAAATAAAACAGTGCTTCTCTCATCCTCAAAAAATAGTGGACTCTGATGTTTATTGAAAACTAAAAAGAGGCATCACTGATAAAATCTGATCTCTAATTTAGGGATGAACTTTCTTCACCATTTCAGTGAAAGTCATGCAAAACATGATTGTTCTGTACAACATTTCACTTGGGCCATCAAATAAACTTATTCTGTGTCTCCAGTCTCAACTTCAACTGATACTAATAGATGGAAAATAGTATCTTCAGTTCACCTAAACTGAATATCATTTTTTCCTGTACTTATTACAGATATATTCCTTCCTGTATTTCATTCTAAAAATGCTCTACATTTTCCCATATGTAGGCCAAATGCAGCTTATCATTAAGCTCAGTGTCTTGAAGAGACTGACCTGGCAATTCTCGCCTGTGCAAACTTCTCAGTGAATAAAGACTTGGCTTTTAATGATTTGGATGTTCTTTTGCTGCTTTTGCTACACACTGTCTGAGTCTTGCTCAAGCAGGAATTCAAATCATGTTTATTCCTAGGCACAATAGAAGTTTTACACCCAACTACCCTACATTTTCTTGATGTGCTTCAGACTCTTCGCCCTCTATGATACAATCCTCTTGATTACAGCCTACATGAGTTCATGATTGACACAAAGGATCATTTATTTCAAACATCTTGCAAGCAGCAAAAATGTTCTGTGCTTCAGTCTAATACATGCTATTTCACGTTTACCATAATAAAGGGATGACCTTTAGGTTAGCGCTTGTCATTTGATTTTCAAATTGGAAAAAAGAGATCCTAACAGAATCAGGAAGATTTCATATTTTCTATTTAATGTCTTTTAAATCTAGCTGAATTCCCCAGATTATTTGTACCACTAATAAATATAAAATATTTTTAGATCTCTACTGCACTGTTACTGAAGAAGGCCTGTAACACAGCTCATATGAAAACTTTACCTGTAGGCCACTAGCAGTCAAATGAAATCTTTGTATCAAATCTGCATGGGACTTTTTAAAATTGTGACCATCCTCAGCAGTTCTAGATAAGCATTGTACCTCCAGTGCCTACATATTTTTTTTTATTTTTTTTAATCTGATCAAGGTGATATTAAAGCTCTACAGTTGAACTAACCAGGATGCAACTGCTCTAACTATCCTTTCCTAGCCCCCAAAACCTTCTGCTGAGTTTGTTCCAGTGCCCTTCTTTCTGATGTCCCAGAATATTTTGATGTCAAAGCTGTCACTTTACATTCTGATCTTTATCTGATTCCCTCTGAGAAAAATTTAGCAGATTTTTCCCACCCTTGAGCACTAGTTTCTTTACATATACACTATTCCTACAGCTGAATGTAGAAACTTTGTGTTTAGATACCAAAATCCTTACTGTATCCAAAGCAAAAATCCCTAAACCCTTGGCTTTTATTTTTAAAACTGTTTTTCAAGGCATAGAAGGAATAAAACCACCCTCTTTTGCAGTTCTTGGCAATCAGCATTTCTTTGAAGTTTCTGCTTTATTGTGTGACATTGCAAAGATTTCTCTGTAAAATTGACAGCAGATTAAATCACAGATAGGACAGCTGCTTTCTTTGAAGTTTGCATGAGTGGCTGATTTATTCAGGAATGTCTAACAGGTAAGAGACTGATAGGTCAATGCTTATATCATGTATCACCTAAACAGCTTCTGTAGCGACCAGCTATTTATTGAGTAAAGGCCTGGCAAATCATATCAGACTGACTGGAATGAATCACAAAAAAATCTGCTTACAAAATAACAATATATGTATTGTTATCACCTTCCTACAGACTTGTCTGAAGTTAAAGATTATAGTGGTGTACTCATGTGAAAGATACATCACAGAGTTCACAGGCACTGATATCATCCTCCTCTACCTTAGTATGCTTAGTATTCAGTCTGAAACCTTGACTATACATTTAGTAAAATGTACAGCTAAAACGACAATCAATATGGGACAAAGAGATCTTTTCTTTGCAGAGAATTTTTGGTTTCTACAAAACATACCAGTTCTGGAAAGAATTGTAGGTTTAGCTGTAGAAGAGCTTTAGACTTGCAAAGGAATTGTGTATTTAGTTTATTTCAGCAAATCTTAAGCTGCTCTGTAATAGATGCAGCAGAAAATATAACAGTATAACGGACCTTTTTCTAACTTTGTATCTGCAATTTGATTATAACAGTTCTGAGTCTTAAAATAATGCTTTTAAATGACTTTATTATATTGCTTTTGGTCCATGCTATGCTTTACTCCCTGTGGTAGGGTAATAAAAAAAAAATCAAATTTTAAATACAAGACAAATGTTGTAGCAATTAATTTGACAAAAAATGTTACTGACAGTTATGTGGCATTTTTATTCTCGAGGTTCCCAGAGCAGAACAGAACTCTGTTTAATCGACTTAGAAAGAAACTATGAAAGACAACTACATTCTGGTCTGAAGCTAAACAGCTTTAAAAAAGTACAAAAAATTTTCATTAAACAACTGCCAGTTTCAAAAAAAGCTGCAAGAAAAATTAGTGCGTTGTCAGACTAAAACACTATGTAAATGTACATAAATAAATAAATAAATATATTCTGTCTGTACATCTCAAGTTTCAAAATGAAAAATTAATATTTTTCTGAATCTACATCGGATGTAGGAACAATTTTGGAACATCACAGTTATGCAACATTTGATTCTTTATAAAAAATGCATCTATGAATGATTGAGAAGTACAATTCATTGGAAAATACAGCATATCCAATGATTATTTCAGCCTGCAGTGGTGGATCAAGGTTAACTCAGATAGAGATGTGCCACTGATGAATTACCACAGCCACACCGTACATTTTAGTCTTTAGAAGCAATTCAAGGATGCTTGAATTGAGGTATCTCAGAGGATCACAGCACATGAAGGAACTACACAACACATTCACCTATTGCATGATTTCTCTTGTTTTCAGGCTCTCTATTCATCAGTGTGCCAATAACACTAATAAAAAGTAGTGAGCTGATGTTAATGATCTTTGGAAGTTCGAATAGGAGTGAAAAGGATTCTAAGAAGTGGGAAGGTAATTATGAGAGAGTTCAAAAGGATCTTATATCTAAGCAGTCTTGTTTCTGTGCTGGAGGAGAAAAATTCTTATCCCATGCTAGGCACTGGGTTCTTAACTAATATGATTAGCGCAGGTCATCCCATCGCTATTGTTTCTTTACAGCTGAGAGTAGCTGTTGATCAGTGTTTGATCATTAAATATAATGCTACAATCCATATCTTGATGTGTTAACAATTTATTTTTTTCAGACACATAAATACATTCTCTACAGTGTTGTCTTAGGGCAAATAGCTTTTCAGCATCTTCATTGTGATTCCCTTCTATCTGAGAAAAAAAATAAAATCCTATATTTTCTGAAAAAAAACCCACTGTCAAATATTTTTTTTCTCACATAGCCAATCAACTAAAGCCAAGAAAACAGAATAACAAAAAAAATCTAACATTCCTACTGAAATAGACCTCATTAGGGGTTGAATTTATACTAAGACAAATTAAATATCCAAATACGTATCAAAATATATGAATAATTAGCTGGTATTTAAAGGGTGCTTAAAGATGGTGGACATGAATATTTCAAATGATTTCTGATGAGATTTGGAGGTGGTATTTTCTAGTATTTTAAAGCCATGAGTATGCATCTTGTCTACAAAAGAGGACTTGTAATAATAAAACATGGAACCACATAGATAACAATGAAAAGAAACAAAATCTTGAACAGCTGGTCCTAAATGAGCATCACCAAACCTAGGTATTTAATGAGTCAGGGGTCTTGAGAAAAAAATATATCATATTTTGATTATATCATTGAATATTAAGTGCACATAAGAGAAACTGAATAATTATGGGTTTTTTCTAACTTCTGACTGGCTTTTCAATTCCAGTAAGACACATCCAAGTTTTAAGGTACACTGCTGTGACACCATTCTCTCATCAAATACCTTGGCATTATTGCTAGTTTATAGAACTACCTGCAATATTCTATTTCTACACAACCTCATGAGACCATCAATGTTTACTTTCTCATTCTATGTTGAACTGATGAATATTAAATTTGAGGAATATTTTTTTGGTCATCATAAGATTTTAAAAATTAATCTGTTCTGCTATATTTACCACCATTTTCTGCTTGCTCTCCTTGGACAGTCAGCAGACTGACCTTAGTTGTAAAATTATTTAAAAAAGAAAATGAGTTTTAAAAGATCATAGACTCCATTAAAAAAGTTTTACTCTGTTCTTCAGTCAGGATTTTGAATCTTAGATCAGACATAATGTTCAACAAGTCATGGATCTAAAATAACATAATTGCAGCCAACTAAGCTAAAGAATGTGCTGTGATAGGACAGGGGGCAATGGTTTAAAATTAAAAGATGATAGATTTAGAATAGATGTATGGAAGAAGACATTTTTTGCCACGAGGGTGGTGAAACACTGAAACAGGTTGCCCAGAGAGGTGATAGATGCCCCATTCAAAGTCAGGTTGGATTGGCCTCTGAGTGACCTGATCTAGTTGAAGATGTCTCTGCTCGTTGCAGCGGGGTTTGGACTAGATGACCTTTAAAGGTCCTTCCAACCCAAACTAGTCTATGATTCTATGATTTCAATATGACTTAAACTTGAAATAATTAGCCACTGAGTCAAATATATTTGTAAAGACAGCAAAATGTCTGAATAAAAACATATGTTTGAGAGACTCAGTGCATTTACTGATAAATGAAAAAAAGAAGCATGAACAATTTTTAGTCCCTCTATTGAGGTCTGTTTATGCAAGGTTATAGGAAGCACAACATTTATGGTAGAAAAATAAAACAAATTGGTGCATTTCAAATACTTGAAATTAATTTTATTTTCCTTGTTTACATGTCTGAATTTTAAATATCTTTTAAATACTGTTGTTTTTTTAAAGTAACAATCTAATATTATAACTACGGCAAAGTTAGGAGAACTTCTGACAGAAAAGAATTTTAAAGTTCTCAAGATTTTTTTAAAAAGCTGTTACAGTTTCCCTGTACATGGTATTTTCATCATCCTGGAAAAAAATGTGTGAACTGTGAGGAGTCAAAATCTGCATTACTCTATTCAAGCTGGGTATTGCAGGGATCATTTGACTGAAAGATGCTTAAAATTACAGTTAACTTTTTTCATTCCTTTTTTTTCCCCCCACAAAGACATCATTTTTTACATGGTTATTTATTTATTCATTGCTTGTGCCAACACACACATATTGTCAGACAGAGGAATGACTTTTATAACACGTCTGTATATGTTTTCAAATTAAACTGTCACTCTCATAAGGAAGTCAGTGATAGCAAAGGAGTTAACTGATAATTAACAATATTTTGATAATCTATCTTTTGTTTATCCATTCTTTGAAAGTCTGTATCTGCTAACAGTCAGGCAAACATATTTAGAAAATCTTCATGTGTACAACTACTTATATCAGTAGTACACTTCTAGCTCTTATACCTCAGGCTACAGATGTCCCTCAGAAGTTTAAAGCCATATGTCAACATGAATTTAGTGTGTAAACCTCCCTCCTGTCATTCAAAGCTCTACCGTTCTATAGAGATTTAAAGAATGTAGTGTTTAATTTCGGAATGAAAGAAGGATAACTTTACCATAAACCTCTCCAGACAGTTTGATTTCAACCAGCAAAACAGAAAATGCCCATCCGTATCAGCGATATCCAGTGTTTCTATAGTGGGCTGAGGCAATCACCACAATAAAATTTCAAGGTTTTTTCTTAGATTTTTGTTTTACCCATGACATTTTGCCTAATCCTTCCTCATCTAATACAGTATTCAAGAACTAGTGAAGAAGAGGAAAAAAGATTTCTTTTTGAAAACAATTCCAATTTCTTTTTTAGTATATAACTTTCCTTGGAAACCTTTACTTTTTCTATGACAATACACTCCCATAACTTCAGTGCCTTGTCCTGTCTTGGCTTTCTCACACTGGGGTTTCTACAAATGAAGAAATGTATTGTGAGCTGTAAGTAGAAACCTTATATACTCATACAAATATAAAATATGTAAATTACATAAATATATATAATTTCCATTTACATTTGTGTATACTGTATATATAAATATATGTGTTGCATTTTGAACAACATATTCATACATTGGAACTATATAAATACAGAACTGAAGGAAATTCCATCAAGTCTTGGAGATCTGTCCTATATGTCTTGCTCTCTTTTACCTGAGTAGGCAGAAGTAGACATAATATATTTTCTTATTTACTTGATGCAGTTTTGCATCAGTAGTTTTGTAGACTCACAAATAGGTGGCACTAATGAATTCTATATTTGCAGTCATTTCTATGTTCCCAACTAAGAAAGCACAAGTCCTTTGTGCCCTCTGACACACTCCTTATTGACCTTTACTACCAATAGTAACTTTCAATGAAGTTACGAGGGCTGAAATAAATGGAGAGCATCCTGTTTTCCACTTCCAAGAGATAACTAACTAACTTATATCCTGTTTGGATAATAATATGACTAGGTCTTGATAGCCAAAGAAACTATGAGAACCTAAAGATTATTGTGAAACAACCCCTATATTTTAGCACCCTTGTTACTTTGGAGGCCATGACAGAAAATATTTTAAAGCAAGTTAGTAATTTTTTTTAGCAAGAAAAAGAAAGACCTAAAAACTTCTTTGGAAACAAATGAAGCCCCTAGTATACCTGGCACAGAGCTATTGGTATTACTCAAAGTTTTAAAAATTAATTTTGCAATTAACTATATGATAGAGTAGGGATTTTAAACAAAGACAATCTTGAAAAGATATTATTTTGTGAACAAAGTAGCAAAAGGAGTTGAACAAGAGATTAAAATAAGGATCAGAAAACAAGACATACTGTGTTCACATAGCCCACGTAAATGTTATTGGCATATGTACTGCAGCTGAAGGAACACAAGGAAATATCATTGATCAAAAAAAGAGTTCTTCATGGGTCTTCCTTATCATAATGAAGATGGGAGAAATACTCATTATTCTCTGTTGCGATAACCTGAGTTTCTGTATTGTATGGTGATGTGAATATTAACACATCAAGTAGTCTCTGAGTCACTTCTTTCAGTTTGCAAACAGTAGGCAAGGTCTGGTCATGTCCATAACAGTAGAATTTCTTTCTATCTGAAACAAGATGGCAGCTTTCAAAATATCAGTTGAAAATTACTTGTGGGGTGTGTGGACTGCAGCTGGACACCAGGTGCCCACCAGGCTGCTCTATCACCCCTCCTTTCTTAACTGGACAGTATAGAAAATACAACAAAAGTCTCATGTGTCGAGATACAGAGAGTGAGAGATCACTCACCAATCACTGTCATGGAAAAAAAAGACTCAACTTGGGGAAACAAATTTAATATATTACCAATCAAAAATCAGAGTAGGACAATGAGAAACAAACAAAAAAAATCTTAACCACCTTCCCCCCACTACTTCATCATTGCAGCCCGCGTGTTACCAAAATCTTGCCACACAAAACCAATACACACTTGCTTGTAGTACTTCAAGAAATCTGTCCATGTATTCCCTGGAAACACGTTTGCTGGCCCAGGTCAAAAATGTGCTGAAAACACTGCAAAAGATGAAAGAATCACAGTGCTTGGGTTCTGACAGTGTTTGACTTTATTTAATTCACAGAATCATAAAATCGTAGAATCATTATGGTTGGAAGAGACCTTTAAGCTCATTAAGTCCAACCATTAACCTATCACTGCCAAGTTTTTACTAAACTATGTCCCTCAGCACTACATCTACACACCTTTTAAATATCTCTAGGATGATGGCTCAACATTAAAAAATTAAATGTTCAGGATAATGGACTGAACTTGACTGTGAGTATCGCAGGTCCTTCAGGTGGCTACAGCTGCTTTCCTTATTTAAACATTTTAAAACAGGAATGCAGGTTGAGTGAAGCCCCTATATGGTTAGGGAAAGTTTGCAGTGTTATTTCAGGCAGTATATATATCAAGATTTGGCCACGGAGATTAAAATCTCAAAAAACTATGCAGAAGAGCATAGGAACTGGTGAAGTTCCTGCTGACTGGAAAACATCAATATTCAAAAAAGGGAAAAAAGAAGACCCAGGGAACTACAGGCCAGTCAGTCTCACCTCTGTATCCTCCAATTTACTAAAATACTATCATCATCCATCAGCTACTAATCTTTAAATAGCAATAATTACTAAGTGTTCTTGTGCCTACTAAACCAGATCATGGAACAGATCTTCCTGGAATCTCTTCTAAGGCACGAGGAAAATAAGGAGGTGATTGGTGACAACCAACATGGGTTCACCAAGGGCAAATCACACCTGACATATTTGGTGGCCTTTTATGATGTTGCCATAGTCTTGGTAGACAAGGGCAGAGCAATAGATGTCACCAACCTGGACTTATGCAAAGTGTTCAACGCTGTCCCACACAACATCCTGGTCTCAATATTGGAAAGTCATGGATTTGATGGATGGACCACTTGGTGGATAAGGAACTGGCTGGATGGCCACATTCAAAGGGTTGCGGTCCACGGCTCAATGTCCAAGTGGCGGACAGTGAGGAGTGGTGTTCTGCAGGGGTCAGTACTGGGACCGGTGCTATTTAACATCTTTGTTGGAGACATGGAAAGTGGGATAGAGTGCACCCTCAGCAAGTTTGCCAATGACACCAAGCTGTGTGGCATGGTCAACACACTGGAGGGAAGGGATGCCATCCAGAGGGACCTGGACAGACTTGAGAGGTGGGCTCAAACAAACCTCATGAAATTCAACTAAATCAAGTGCAAGGTCTTGCACATGGGACATGGCAATCCCAAGTACAAATACAAGTTGGGCGGAGAATGGCTAGAAAGCAGCCCCGAGGTGGACTTGGGAATGTGTGTGGATAAGAAGCCCACATGAGCCGGCAGTGCATGCTGGCAGCCCAGAAAGCCAACCACATCCTGAACTGCATTAAAAGAAGCATGGCCAGCAGGTCATAGGAGGTGATTCTGCCCCTCTGCTCTTGTGAGACCCCAGCTGGAGTACTGTGTCCAGCTTTGGAGTCCTCAACACAGAAAGGACATGGACCTGTTTGAACCGGCCCAGCGGAGGGTGAAGAAGACCATCAGAGGCCTGGAGCTCCTCTGCTCTGAGGACAGGCTGAGAGAACTGGGATTGTTCAGCCTGGAGAAGAGAAGGCTCCGGGGAGACCTTATGGCAGCCTTCCTGTATCATGAAGGGAGCCTACAGGAGAGCTGGAGAGGGACTTTTTGTCAGGAAGTGTAGTGAAAGGATGAGGCATAATGGTTTTAAATTAGAAGACGGGAGATTTAGATTAGATACTAGAAAGAAATTCTTTACAGTGAGGGTGGTGAGGCACTGGAACAGGTTGCCCAGGAAAGTTGTGGATGCCTCATCCCTGGAGGTGTTCAAGGCCAGGCTGGATGGGGCCTTGAGCAACCTGGTGTAATAGGAGATGTCCCTGCCCATGGCAGGGGGGTTGGAACTTGATGATCTTTGAGGTCCCTTCCAACCCAAACCATTCTATGATTCTATGATTCTAAGTGACTTATAAATAGTGTATCCTTTATGGAAATGGCTACGCTTGCATTAATCATCATCTGATAAATATAACTGCATCCATGCCCACACTGAGGCAGCTACACAGTCTTTCCAGAACAGTTAATACAGTCTACATTTCTAATGTAAAGGAGCCCTATATTACCAAGGAACAAAAAAAAATAACACCATCCCTCTACTGTAAAGCAATTTACTAAAATACCATCATCATCCATCAGCTACTAATCTTTAAATAGCAATAATTATTAAATGTTCTTGTGCCTACTAAACCAGACAAAGACAGCATATAAATACATTTCTAGATCACTTAAGCAATAAGTTACAATGTATGTCATGCAGCTTGAGTAAATACTGTTGACTTGGAGTTCACAGTAAGAACACAGAGTGGCAGGAAGTTACATTGCCTTAAGTAGGAATACATGTCCCTTGTATTAAAGCATCTTTCTGCAGTCTTAAGGGAAATAAATCTTTGTTTATAAATTTCCCTGAACAGTCACATACTTTAAGAATCAGGTACCTCTTCCAAACTTATCTGATCATGGTGAGTCATGTTCAAATGCTGTTCCACTGCTATTGTACACAACGATCTTCAAAATAAACCATAAGGCATTTTTGCATACCCACTCATCCATGCATTTTAGCTTAGCTTCATTTGAATTTGTCTCATGCTATAAAAGAAAAAGTGCTCTCTGTGTATTGCACCTAGTACACCTACCAAATGGTTATGTTACCTGTAATGAACAGTAGCATCACAGAAAGTGGAAGCACTTGTTCACTCCTTTAGCCTCTCCAGTCTTTATAACAAAAGATTCTATATCAGGCTTTCTGGATATATTGTTACTCATGCCTTGTCCAAATATTTTTGAAGAAAATACCTGAATGATCATACCGTTATTTTTTACCATGTCACTCTACTTTGAGTCACACAATCTGCTTCTCACTGCACATTTAGCAGAACCAACTGCCCTTAGTCTTTAGAAACAAGTTATTTTGTTTACTTTTTATTTTCTTTACACATCTCTAAACTTTGCTCTTTGCTGAACCACTATTTCACGGTAAGCAAACCACCATGTTGTAACTATGGAAAGAGTTACATACACCAAAACATTCCTTATATTAGTAGAAGAGTTAGAAAGAAAAGGCATCCACCAGCAGAAGAGCTTTGAACATTTAGCTCATACCTGTATGAGTCAGACATACAGTCAGATGTGCTCAAATAGGCGATGTTCTTCAAAGTGGAAGTTAGTTCAACCATGGCTTTGTATTTAGCATTTCATCAGATTATTTAGCCACTAGTAAGCATCAGAATTTTGCAGGTCTTTAATTCAAGGCACCGATTGCTTCCAAGCATTGTTTTGGGTGCACATTATGTTAACCCAGACCTCTTGGAGTCAGGTACTGGGTGGGGGCTCCCTGCAGCTAACTGCTTAAAGATATATGACAGCACAAACAAGTGCAGGCAAATCTGAGCTCCTCTGAATTTCAGGTAGTCAGAATGTGAGCTAGCTCCAGTTCAGGATATCTATATCAACATTAGCACTACCAGCTAATACACTGTTTAAAAACCAGCATATATGAGCTTGAAATAGTGTCTGATAGGCCAGTCTAAGCTGGATTTTGTTTGACCAGCCCTGGACACAGCATGTGTGCATGCATCTGACCATTTTGCAGTCTGTAGGCAGAGCAAAACCATACATACATGCACACAAGAATGCCCAGGTATTAGGTAATCTATTACAGAATATCACTGAGTAAATCCTAGCCCTGGACAGAAGGACCATCTTAATTTAAGGCATTTATAATCTTTATTTTGATCTGAGATTTCTTCCTTCTTTAGTTGGAATCCCTGAATCAGCAGACATGGCGGCACCAACTGTTTCCCAGGAAGGGCAGAAAGTGGTGGCAGGCTCCTGCTCTTATCCAGCTGTAATTTCTGATTAATCGTTTAACAACTCTAGCAATCATTTTTTTTTTTTTTTTTTTTAGTTTGGGATTTAATCAGAGCAATAAGCTAGAACACCTTGATCATTGCAGCAAATGTAAAAATAGGGATGTAATGGTGGTTGGCTGAAGAGAGTTAGGCAGAAATAAGCTGATTGTAAAAACACTCGGGAGACTCAATAGGGAGCCCTAGTCTTTCACCTTTCCTAAAAACAATGAGACTGATAAAAAAAAAGGAAACAAAGTAACATTGACATCAACCCACCCCCCTATTTCCCCACGACCACCCCACACTCAAACCCCCAAACCAAAAACCAAACCCAAAACCTGCCACTATTTTGATATAAACAGAAAGCTCTAACCTAAGCAGTGTCGAGGCCTGGACCCCAGAATTCGATCATTCTTGAAGATCCCTTAACTGATTTTGGCCCAGTCTCAAAAAGCACAATCTCCTAGGCCAGGAACCTTAATCAACAGCCTGGGTATGACCACCCTGTTCTGGAGGTAAAAGTTTTTAATGGCATGGAAGTCACCTCTCTGCCAGGGAACCCCCCCGCCCTCTTTTATTTACAGGTACAGCTGAGAATTCAATGAGTTAATAATGAGTAACAGTGTATTTTTGTACTGGGAAGAAAACCAAAAGGAAATATTGGATGATGGAAAGAGAAAACTCTAAGCCAAAAGACATGATAACTGGCTGGAGACTAGCAAATGAACCTCATAAAATTATTTCTCTATCTTGACTAGAATGTTTTTGAAGCATGATCTAAGAAATAAATAATGATAATGAGTGTTTTAAAGGGAAACCTTTTAAAAAAGAAATCAAGAAAAGCTGTTTTAAAGGAAGAGGGCTTTCCATGTAAACAGTGATCTGGAGGACTGGAGCAGCAGAATCTGAAGTATAAGGTCACTTCTGAAAGCCTACGAATAAAAACAGGACCTGCAGGATCTCAGTCTGTTTCCTGGATTTAAACAAAAAGGCTTCTCACTGTAGGGAATATGGTCTGTAGTGTACTGTATACAGAATCCTGTCTCCATATCTTATGTACCACTGAGAATTTCTTCTCTGAGGTGAATTCTGTAGGAAGTGTCTCCTACCCAAAAATCAAGAAAATATGCTGTTCTAAACAAGTGAAACCAACCTGTGTTCTTTAAGGTTCTAAATAGGAAAATAAACAAAACAGTAAATAATTGGGAATGAAAGCTGTATGAGTGATGAACAGGACTGATGATTATCTGGTATATTGCCTCTGTGTTTCACACAGCATTGCACCATTATTCAGCCACCTTCTGAGAAAATGTATGTCTCCAGTCACCAATGTCTCTCCCTTGCTTTGCTCTCTTTAGAATAAATGTTATTGATCAGCAGCAGTCTTTTCTGAAATTG
Organism: Gallinago jamesoni; assembly: GCA_025769975.1. Taxonomy (NCBI): domain Eukaryota; kingdom Metazoa; phylum Chordata; class Aves; order Charadriiformes; family Scolopacidae; genus Gallinago; species Gallinago jamesoni. The sequence goes on along the minus strand of JAOQGH010000023.1, from coordinate 102,342,560 downwards.
GCAGAAGGGTATGAGCCTATTAAAGCTCTGTTATTAAGGTTGAATATGATTGGAAAGGAGAATTGATTCCTCCTAGATTTATATCCATTAGCTTTTTATTTTAATCCCCTACTTGTAACATTTCATCACACAACTTCAGAAGCTGTTTTTCTTTTTTTTTCCTTTCAGTCTGTGGATTTTGCTTCTGGTATCCTGAAAGAGTGACAATTATTTTTCCTATTTTTAGTATGAACATTTTGTACAGATAAATTGTGAGCCAACTAAATCTTGCAAATTATTTTTTCTTGAGAAACCTTAGCCATGTCTAGATTGTTTTGTTAGCTATCTTTAAAATTACTGCAGAACATGTAAGTTTGTGAAAGTCTGGATATCAGTATATAAATCTCCAGTCAGATCAGATTTCTTTGAATATGAAAACTGACTGTCTCTGCTTAAGAGATTTAAAAAAAAAAAAAAAAAACAGAAAAAAAAGATGAAAGGAGAACCTTTTGAAAAAATTACTTCTAAACAACTGCCACTGTTAAAAGGAACAGTTTGAAATAAATAACTTCTGGCTGCCCAGTCTGCCAGTGTTTTCTAGAAGTTGCTGTTTAAGAGCCCAAACAACACAGTTCAGTGCAAGAGAAAAAAGAAATTTTTGAATCTGAAGCCACCTATTCAAGTAGCTCTGCTCTCTCTGGTGCCACACATACCATAAGATATGCCAGCTGGCATATACATTTAAAGTTTCATTTTAAAAAGAGGATTTCTAAATTACCACTTTGAAAAGAGTTGATTACAAAGATTCTGTTGCCTTTAATGAGAATAAAGGTAGGCCTAAATAATATCAGGCCAGTCAGCTAATTTAGAATAGATCTATATAGTATCCATTCACGTATATTTGGATATTTCTCTAACATAACAGAAGTGATTTTCTAATGTTGTCCATGTTTCTTGCCTTATCTTCAGATCTGTTTGAACCCTGAGGGTGCAGCATTGTGTCTGAACAAATATTTTACAATGTCTGTTTTCTAAAACAAATGTATCTTTGGGTTGCCTGAAGTTACTATTGAATCCAAGTTGGGTTAGAAGAAAGAACAGTGTTTGGAAATGTGAAAACAAGCCAAAACACGCTAGAATCATGACCATATGAGGCATGATTTGCAAAAGTTAAGGAAAGTGTTGCTTGCCTCTGAACATCTCTGAAGAATGTGTTAACTGATAAGCTGATGATTGTCATTGTGGCATTGGTTTTGGTTTTGGTTTTGATTTTCTAAATTATTCTGATCCAAGTCTAAAGACTAATTATAAAAGAGTTTATCAAAAAGATGTTTGGTACATCAAGCACAATGAAGTGAAGATCCTTTCCAGTGTAACTTTTGAGTTTCTGAATCTGTTCTAATTCTCCTTTTAACACTGTTTTCCTTCTTTGCTATTGTTACTTTGCATCAGAATTGTTATTTTTGCATCAAGTTCTTAGACGTCTCCTCTTAATTTCATCAAAATGCTAATGAGCTGAGTTTGTTCACCTTTTTAAGGAAAATTGAGCTGCTTGTTGAGGAACAGCCTAATAAGAAGATGGACATATATCTCTCATGCTTTTGTTCAATATAGTTTCTGTAACAATATGTTACAGCAAACAATGTAGAGTCTGCTTTGGCTGATATTTTAATAATAATTACAAAAAAACATAATAAGCAGCAACATAATAACATTTAATTTATTTGATGGCTATGATTAAATGTGAATGTCAAACGAGAAGGTTCAGAGAGATGTCAGAAGAGCAAGCTTAATTTTGCGTGTTTATGTTCCTATGGAGAATTTAATTAATATCCTTAGTCCTAAATCACAGCTTAAAGGATGATCAAAGAGAAAGGAAAGAAAAAGCAAATAAAAAAAGAATTGTCCAAAAATACATGCACATCTGAAGAAATTATTGAATATTTTCAATAAAGGCAGAAGAGGTTGCTTTTAGTCTATAATTTTTAGCAACAATATTATGCTATTCCTTACTGAACTCTGGGTTTGTAAAAGTAATTATTCCGTTCAGTGGTGTAAACACTGGTCCTGAGCTTGTACTGTGATCTTCCAGGGCAAGCACAGAAAATTTAGGACTCAGAAAATAACTTTGTGATGGTGGACACTGGTTACAGGTCAGACTGTAGTCTGACTGTAGTCTGGCAGGATATCATCTCTAAAAATTGTATCAACTGAAGTGACTAGCAAAGATACACTTATTCTTTCACGACCTAAAAAACACAAGAAAGATACTATAATTGTACTAAAATAGTGTTATACATTGAAGCCTTCTCATGCAAAGCTGTGATAACACATGGTGGAGGTTGAAGACAAAACAAATCTAGACTAGTGCTGGAATAAGTGGTAGTTACTTACCAATAAGGACAATAACATCAGACGTATTACAAACAGCATGTGTAGGTTCACCGTCATGTAATTGCACTGCAGATATCTGTAAATCAGATGTCTCTTTCTATGCCTCTGTAAAGTAGTCCTAAATGCAGGTGAATAAAGACTCTTAAGGTATGTTCCACCGATCTCCTTAAGGTGTTTAATTCACAATGACATAAAGCATGATCTATAACACATATTTCTAGGTTACTAAGATGTCTGTTGGGCAAACGTTCATCTCTGGAGTCTTTTAGAGCAATATATATATACTTTTTTTTTTCTCCTTTTTACATGTAGAAATGTATTATTTTAATCCATGTCGGAAATAAAAAAGAAAATACTATGGGTAGATAAGACAATGACATAGGGATTAACAGTATTGGTGAAAGTTTTAGAACTAGGATTTTTTTCCTAATTGAGATGTTTAATTTACATAAACATCAAAATATATGTAAACACATGCACAAGAGGCACCAAGCTCCCTAGAATTTCTTTGTCTCTGTCCGTAAGTATGTTTAATTATCCTATGCAGAGAAAAACATTTTTAGTGGGAGGGAGTGAAAAAAACAAGTGTAATCCACTGGGGAAAAGAGAAGTATTACAAATTTATTTTAAAAACTCAACAACAAAACCCCCCCTCAGCCCTCCCCCCCAAAAAACCCTGAATGAGTGTACTACCAAGTAGTTGGCAGGTTTACCAGCCTACACTGCTCTGACAAAGTAGCTTTTGCAGGTAGTCAGGATTTATCTCACTACTCATCCCTGAACCTCCTCCTGGCTTGCCTTGTAGGTGTGTCAGCCCTGGAGAGCCTGCATACCATTGAAGGGGCACAACAGCTGGCCAATAGCTGGCCTTGGTCACAGGAAGGAACCCAGCAATTTGCCCTTGAGGCATCTTCAACAGTCAGTCTGAGAGACAGGTGTTAAAAACTTGATGTTTGCCTTTTGTTTATTTGTTTTTATTTAATTTACTATTTTGTTTTAGATATTATCAGAAAAATCTAATTTTAAACATTATTGCAAATAAAACTGGAGGTTCTGTTTGACACATACCATGTTTTCTTTTTATTACACTAATCATTCAACTGTTTTCCAGGTTTGACCCATTGCAGATACACATGGGCATTCTTTTCTTATTATTATTCTTTTTATCCACAATCAAACCAAAATCCCAGTTACATGAACATTTGTTTTAAAATAACTGCTCTGTATCATAATTGTTTCTTAATACTTCTCAGCTACTGATATGTTTCTGTATAAAAACATGAAGATTTATTCCCATTCTGAATAAAATCATTATTTTCTATCTAATATAACAGTGGGTGTTCCCATTATCCATGTAAATGGTTAGTAGTTTTAAAGCTTACCAAGCTCTTGAACTCAGTAACACATTATGGCAATGAGTTCTACTAGTTAAATAGATTTCCACTGTGAAAAACAGATGTCTTGTCATCAGCTGTATATCTGTTCCTATCAATTTATTTTAATTTCACTTTTAAAAGGGTAAACAAAAGTCTTTGATTTTGCTGTTTCACTTATTATTCCTACAGCTTTATGTGTGTCTCTATTGGAATGTATGGCTATCTTTTCAATCTTTCCTTTATTTCTTTATTTCTGCAATTTCTTTTAACAAAAACAATTACTAAAATAATTTAGTCTCAAGTAAACTTTGGGATAAAAACAGACAGTAAAGTGACTTTCAGGAGCTTTCATAGATCTAAGAATTATCAAGAAAAAGCCCTCAGGTAGAGATGAAATTTTTGCATTCATAAATTCTTTGGAAGTTGGTAACTTAGAAGAGAAAGAAAAATATCAGGACTTCCAATAACTCTTGTACCTCTTGATGATGTGGACCTCTGTGGTCTACTTTATCAGAAAAGTAAGAGTTGCTTCATTCTCCAGTGAGTCTGGCTGCATTTATGAGGCATCAAAATGCACAGGATGAAAAGCTTTCAAGAGCAGATGAACCTCTAGACCAATTATGCTGTGTCAAAGTGGTTGACATGAATTTGCTTACAGCCAAATGAATTGAGTTCTAACTTCCTGACTTCTTTTGGTTTCACATCCAATGTCAAGCCCTGACAATACTGCTGCTGGTAAGGTTATTTTCTTGATATTCCTCAATAACATGAGTTTCTTCAAAGGACTTTTAAAATGACAGTTTTCATAACCTAGCAGGAAAGAATTTGCAACTACAGCAATATCTGTGATTGATTGCTGGTATTCAATCAGAACTCCCCTTTTTCGGCAGAAGATAACAGCCACAGGGAAGAAAAGAGGTTAGTCCAGTTTTACAGCTAAAGAAGTATTCCCACAAGAAGAAAATGTTTTTCCCTTTTTATTCTCATAGATAATAATTTTATTTCCTGTTTTATACTCATAGATACTCAGTATATTATTAAATAATCTTCTGTAAATATGTTTATAATAGTAAAATAAACAGTGCCAGAACCCATTTCTGTCTCTGTAGCTAACTGTTTTAGTCTTCCTCTGTGCCTATGAATTGTTCAGGAGATTTGACCTAAGGCAGAAACAGTTTAGGGTTATTCTGACAGTGGATAGTCATCTGTGTTGTTGAATTTGCTAGTACGTGCATACAGCACAGGAACGCTAGTGCAAATGCCCACAAGCAATTTATTGACATTTGTGTGGTACTTCTTCTGGGCTAATTTATCTATGCAGACATCATGCTGATAGATTTAGATTGCTTTTCTTGGTATAGGCATATTTCTTCTATTTCAGTCCCTCATTAATGGAGTAGGAAGGAAGGGGATAGTACTTCTTTTGTCAGTGCTAGTAGTTTAAATCATAAGCCATAGTAGAAATTGTTTTTTCTTTGCACTTGAGAGACACTAGGATTTAGATCGCAGCTGAGTGATTTAAGGTGCTCTGGTCCTGCAGTAATCTGGTTGATTTTACATAAGAAGGACAATTGAGTGTTTTTTAGTTTCATTTTAGAAAAGCAACACCTTTTTCTTCAAATAGAAATCTGTGTAACCTGAGTGCAATAAAAAAAATCTCATTTCCAAATTTAAGATGTCATTAACTTACTTAATTTCTGAATACTTTGAAGCCATTCATCATGCTCAGCAAGAAGTAACCAACCTGGAGGAAGAGCATAATACTCTGAACATGGATGGGATTTCAGCTGAACTTAGTTTTCCTGTCATGGAGCAGTATGACATCAAGACAAGAAAAAATTGCTCACACTGAGCGGATAAAATAATTAGTTTGGTCACATAATTACTGTTAGTGCTATGTTCTATCCCTGCCATCAGGTGCTTTGCTCTGCTCTTAAGGCACTAAAACCTAATATAGAGCAAATGATCCCAGCATGTCATCAGCTTTATGTCCCTACTGCAATCACTTTTGAAGACAGAGTACATTCATGTATTTTCATTCATTATAGCTATCTCTAGTACTTCAATAGAATTGAAGACAAACAACCACACCTTAGCTTCAGAAGAGAAATGACACTACTATACTAAGCTGAAAATAGTAATGATAGCTCAAAAGTGTGTTTATTTTCACAATTGTAGTTATATCACTAGAGTAACAGCAACAACATAAGAATTTCAAAATCATACACTAAGAAAGCTCAAACAAACAAGATTTAAGGTCAATACTAATGGTATTTGTTATTGCAAACAAACAATAAGATTTAAGGTCAATATTAATAGTCTTTGTGTAAAGTTGTGTTTCATATGTTGAAATTTCATACTATTTATAGTTCATACTGTGAGAGCTGAAGTAATATATTGTTTTGACAAACTCATACTTCAAGTATATTTATGAAGTAGGCTTATATTAATAGATGAAGTCAGATAGAAGTGTCTACAATTCACAACAGATGAAACCAAGAGGAAAAAGAGGCTAGAAAACTCCTATTTTTTAAGACTACATCTTGAACCACCAAGGTGATTCTTCCTTCTCCATTTGTTGAAGAAACACTACAAGCTTCCCTCTGCATGTTGAATTGCAGCATATTCACTTCGACAGAGGAGGACTCAAAAATTTTCAGGAGCCAAAGTGATCATGTAAATAACCATGTATCCTGAATAAGCTAACATTTGTAAAGACACTATAACAAAATATAAATTTTCAGATTTATGCTTAATATCTCAAATTCTCGGATTAATAACATCCTTCATTTAGCGACATTTACCTCACCAATCAGGAATATTATACAATTTCTGTTGAATGAGAATCCAATTTTATGCAATTTCTACAGTAAACTGGCAGATCCACAGATCTGCAGATCTGCAGATCCAGCCCTCTGCTTGACTCTGTCGGAGACAACCAGCCATTCTGTAAACGGAATGATGAAAGGATTTTTCACTGGTTAAGTACCTAGATTCTGTGAAATAGCTCATGTGAAAGAAATTAGACAAATAAAGATGTTGCTTTTTCATCTATGGCTCTAAACATCTCTCAAGAATCTGACAGGTGGAAGAGATTTCCCTTTTAAAGGTATGTCTGTATCAGGATTATTTTTTTTTGACGTGAACATTTAACATTCTGGGTATATGAATCACACCATCTTAAAATCTATTTTTATAGTATAGATGGCCAAGCTTGAAAATTATCTCTATTTATTTGTTGACCAACCAAATACATGAATGATAATACTCACTGTTAAAGCTGTTATTGAACCTCGCCTATGAAGGAGGATAGGTTGTGGGTCTTCCAACAGAAAACATAGTGATAGAAAGTGAAAAACACATTGAGGAAAGAGGAAAACCATTTTGGGACAACAGTTACATGGGCAAACCAACCTCAAAAGTACAGCATAACATAATTCTGGCCTATAATCTTATAACTGAATGATCCTTAATGTGTAATTTATCAAAATGCACTGAAAGCTACTGCTGGACTAGCCATAAGTCCCAATGTGCTGAGTAGCGTACAAATTCGCAGGGTAGCCCTGTATCCCTAAGGGTTTGTACTCTGGTTTACAAGATACTTAAATGTAAGAGGGATGAGTTAATGGAGTATGATAAAACCATTGACAGGATAAGATGCTTTGGACAGAATTTGGTACGAACTTCGCAATAGACTTTTGCAGAGCAGTCTTGAAAACTACCTGTTTGAACTTGAAACTAGGAAGTTAAGCTTCCTGTCTCTTTCCCTAATGAATATCTCTTTTTGGCTGCTTGCAGCTCTGCCCAATAATAAATATGAGAGGGTACTGTATAAGTCACCATCTGAGGTTTTGTGGAAGTATCAGTTAGATTTTGACCATTTCCAAGAAGATGAATAAGGAAAATATACTGCTGTTGGGAACATCTGGATTGAGAGTACTGAAGTAGCAGCAATGAGAAAGGGCAACATGCATATTCTTGATGAAAGGACATAAGGACATAACTTTTGAAATAGAATAACTGGTGTTTTGATATAAGGAATGTGAGTTTTGCTCTGCCATGAAAAATTTACTCAAACTTAACAAATATTATAAACATTTAAAATACTTTATTTAGAAAATACTTTATTTAGAAAATGACTGAGCTGTCCTGTTGGAAACTTCTGAGATGTAATTTTATTTGTTAATAAATATAATTAAACAAGAAAAATCTGAATTTCAGTTATTTCTATTCTAAGTTAATTATAAAAAGCAAATAGTAATGTTCTGCTATTTAGTGAAATGTTGCTGCTGTAATGCTATTTTAGCATAGCTGCTTAGTTCTTCCATTAATGGCCATGTTTTTTAAATAGATGTATCTGTTTACATTTTTCAGAACATTATAATCAATATGTGTATCTTTTAAGTATAACCCAATTCTAATATATTTTTTTTGTTCTAGAAAATTACAAAATTCACTGTTGAGTCCTAAAATTCAAAATGATCAAATGATAACAGATAACAAGCATTCAAAATGTATTTTGCATAATTATTAAATTCTTTCTCCATTTGTCCTTCAGCTTCCTACTGTCTCTGTTGTCCATCAGTGAGTTATATATTTAAGAGAAGAGAAGGAATCTATTGACTGTGAAGTTGAATTCAGTTAATATACTTCATACTAGCAGGACAATGCATGTTACACAGCAGGCCTAATATCTTGTCCATCTCTAGCTATGAATATTACCACAAAATATCTGAAGTCAAGTGGTTTTCGTTACACTGTAATTCTCTGCTGTAGGATTCTCTGCAAAATTTAATGACCAAAGTTCTTTATTTGAAAATGTACTTTTACATCTTTCGCATTCTACTTGAGCACCACAAGAAAGTGAGGTATGTAAAAAAGTAGACCCACTGAAAAACATGAAAATGAAGCCTGTCACGGTATCTGAAACAAAGTGTAACTGTTGAAAAACTCTTCTAAAGGAGTAGCAAAGGAACAACTTAGTAGCTTTTATATATAAATTTATATATTCCCTGGGAATGGGTTCTTCTAATTGATTGCCAAGTCCATGAGAACAGTTCAGCACATTATTTTCTGGAAGCAGAAAGAAAGCTGTGGCTTTGAAAGGTGAATTCTGCTGAATGTGCAAGGTTAGTGTTATTGTTTAAAGCCAAAAGAGAAATTCAGCAGGGGAACTCCTTTCTTCAAACAGTTCCTACAGTAATCAGAGACCTGTTTTATCGCTGGGTTATCAAAGGTGCTGCACACAAAAAAAACCCTCTTTGCTGTATTCAATACCTTGTTCTCATTATGCTCGTTGGTAGTAGCACGAATCATCGCTCTATTTTTGCACTGAGCATTCACATTGTGAATTCACTATTGAGAACATGGAGGGGAAAAAAAGGAGTCTAGCAATTTTTCAGTTGTATAAATCTTTTGGGATCAATTAAGACATAATGATTTCAGTACATCCATATGTACCTGTAATCGTCCTAATTCTCTAATATTCTTCAAGTGAAATTTCTTTCCTGTGATCATGCCAAGTTCCCTTGCTGGTTTAATAAGAACCAGACAGAGAAGATGTGTGCTCTTGTCCAATTTACAGTGTACAACAAAGTGGCTGTCCTTTGGCCTTGAGCAGAGCTACTCAGAGAGTAGGTAGTTTAGGCTTATCCCAGGTGTTACAGAACGACTCAGCCTTCTTTAAAACACATGGTTATAGGAGCAGAAAATAGGCAACTATGTTTCCAGAGGATAGTTGATGGAGTGGAGAGATTTTAGAGCATATAATTATATAATGTACTGCTGATATTAATAAATAATAAGTAAATCAGTACCTAGTTCCCATGCTTGAAAGGATCAAGAAGCACCTCTAGTAGTCATTTGTGTTACTGATAGAAAAGGGCTATAGTTGTAATGGTAAACTGAAGGATACATGGACTTGTGGCCACCTAAAAAGGAATTTTAACCTCTGAAAGTGCTAACGTTTAAATCACCTGACCTGACTGAAGTCCTGATCCTTGCATGGAGCTATTAACTTAAGTGCTGGCTGGCCTAAACCAAAATCATGGTAAAAACCTATAGACAGTCCAGTTCCCATATTTGCGCCTGTGCCCCAGCATTGCTGAGGCTACCAGTGAGTTTGTAGCCTGTTCCTTCTTAGGACTATCTCTGAAATGGCCCAGGGAAACCACTGCAAACAAGAGTCTGCAGGAAATCACTTTTAGAGCAAACTTGAAGGTCTTAATGGAAGGAAAGAATCCACTTGGAAGAAGTGGATTCAAAATATATACACCAATTTCAAGTAAGTACTTATTTAAGCATGTGGAATTCTGCATTTTTGATTCAGCTGGCAACTGGACTAGAAACATAAAGGAAAATGTGAGTAAGTGATTTTAACTATTTCTGAGACTTTGTTATTATACAGAAACTGGAATCTTATCTAACCCTTTCTAAATCCAGTCAATCCAAACAAAAAGTAGTATGTGTATTGAAAGGAAGGAAAGACCCCTTTAAGGACACTGATTTTGACAAGAGAGTTACCTAACATCCAGAAACCATAATCGATGATAATGATGCTGATGATGCTGATGATAAAGATGATGATGGTGAAGAAAAAATTAGAAGAAAAGAAAACTTCATAATATAAAGCTTCTCAGTACCTCTGGGATGTTCAAGTGGATTACTGAGGGTACACGCTATCTCTCCATCCAAGTCATTGATGAATATATTCAACAGGACTGGACCCAGTGCTGATCCATGGGGAATACCACTTGTTACGGATCTCCAACTAGACTGTGCCACTAATCACTACCCTCTGGGCTCTGTCTTTCAGCCAGTTTTCAATCTACTTCACTGTTCATTCATCTCACACTTCCTAAACTTACCTATGAGGATACCGTGGGAGACAGTGTTGAAAGCCTTGTTGAAGTCAAAGTAGACAACATCCACTGCCCTCCCCTTACCTATTCATCCAGTCATGCCATTGTAGAAGGCTATGAGAATAGTCAGACTTGATTTCCCCTTGGTGAATCCATGTTGACTACTTCTGATAGCTTTCTTTTTCCTTCACATGTTTTGAGATGATGCCAGAATGAGTTTAGATTAGTTCAAGGATGGTGCCCATAATCTTACCAGCACAGGAAACGATAAAAAAAATGTTTGCCTCCTACAGTCATTGTTCCTAGAGTTATGTGAGCTGCATGAATCCTGAGGTCAAATTTAAACTGAGAACTTAGAGACAAACCTCTAGAGTTAAAACATGAATTTAAACACGTTTGGGACTATTTAACACAGACAAATGGAGAAACATGTTTTCTTTCATTTTTAAGTCATTACAGAAAAAAATAAAGACCCTGGAAAGAAAAGAAAGAAGAGGGAAAATAGGCTGATGATTGTGAAGGACTGAATAGTGAGTCACATTAAATGTTGAGAACATACTCAATAGAACTGTTAAACCAAAACCAAGATTATTGCTAGCTGTGTTTTTTAACTCTAGCAGTTGAATTACACTGTGTGGTTATTAACTAGTATAAGACATAAATCTGGCAGCTGCTACTCAGTTTTGCCTGACAGTGTTCAGTATCAAATAACATTCTTTTGCATATTATAAAGGAAAAGGCAAACTAGGCATGGTTATTTCAATGGCTGTAAGAAATAATTTAAACGAAGATAAAATTAATCGGTTTATGGATAGCCATTTTTACATATCAAAGTTGCTGTTATACAGAAGGAAAAATAACCCCTACAATAATTAAAGTGGAAGTATCTTTCCTTCACAAATTAAGTATTATTTATGTTACATATAATTCACAAAGTTAAACTCAGCGTCATGGTAAAGTGTTCAGTATGAATTCAATGCTCTATTGTGAGGCAGGATATGGTGAAGTAATCACGGACCACTAATTAATAATTTTATTATCATCTTTTTTCCCTATATGTGAAGGCTTTTACAGTTTTTAGATGTTTTTTTCTCCCTTTTATAGTGCTAGAAATGAATATTTAAATAGCTGTTTCCAGCCCTTGTGGGATGGAACATTTCTAATTAGGTTTATATAGCCCTTAGCCAAATTACTAGAGTAGTCTTTTCGCTGTTCTCTATGCAAAAATGTAGGCCAGTCAGCATTACACAAACTTCTGTCTCAACTAAAGCACACTTCATTCTACTGATAGCAAAGCCTGTGCTCCATTAACTGGGTGCTTGCTTGCTCAAGCGATTCTGTATTAAGAAGGAGTATTATTATATCCAACAGCAGACTATATTGTCATAGTGCATTCTAGAAATGCACTGAGACTACTGATCTCCAATCTCACGCACAATACATCCTCTACTGGGAACAGAGTGATGCTCGCTGCTAGGGCAGCTGTGTGCTCACTAGCACAGCTCTGCTAGCAGTTTGGAGCCTGCATGCACCAGCATTCTCCCACTTTGTCACACTGTTGTGGTGTCCTATTAATGGTGGGTCCATGGCAGATATACAACAGAAAGTTCAAGGGACTGAATCAGGACAGTGTGGGATAATATTCAGTGGGGAAAACCTTTACCTGATTCATGGTTATTAGAAGAGAGCAAAAATAAGAATTTCCCCCCAACCTTTATTTTACAAATATGTATTAAAATTACTTTGGGTATTTAGGATAGCTATGCAAAAGTCAGTCTTTGACTGGATCCTGCATGGATTGCTTCTAGCCTCAGCAACATACTCTGGGTGGGTAAATTCCAGAAAGCCAAGTACATGTTGTGTAAAAGTAGAAATGTGATATACCCTCCACTGGGTTAAAAACTGGCTGGAGGGCCGGGCCCAGAGAGTGGTGGTGAATGGAGTTAAATTCAGTTGGCGGCCGGTCATGAGTGGTGTCCCACAGGGCTCAGTACTGGGGCCAGTTCTCTTTAAAATCTTTATCAATGATCTGGACGAGGGGATCGAGTGCACCCTCAGTAAGCTTGTAGACGACACCAAGCTGGGTGGCAGTGTCGACCCGCTGGAGGGTAGAGAGGCTTTGCAGAGAGATCTGAACAGGTTGGATCGATGGGCCAAGACCAACAGGATGAGGATCAATAAGGCCAAGTGCCGGCTCCTGCACTTGGGCCAAAACAACCCCAGGCAGCGCTACAGGCTGGGGGCAGAGTGGCTGGAGAGCTGCCTGGTGGAAAAGGACCTGGGGGTGTTGGTCGACTGTCGGCTGAACATGAGCCATCAGTGTGCCCAGGGGGCCAAAAAGGCCAACAGCATCCTGGCCTGTATCAGGAACAGTGTGGTGAGCAGGTCTCGGGAGGTGATTGTCCCCCTGTACTCGGCACTGGTGAGGCCCCACCTTGAGTACTGTGTCCAGTTTCGGGCCCCTTACCACAAAAAAGACATTGAGATGCTGGAGCGGGTCCAGAGAAGAGAAACAAAGATGGTGAGGGGTCTGGAGCACAAGTCTTATGAGAGGCTGAGGGAACTAGGGTTATTCAGCCTAGAGAAAAGGAGGCTGAGGGGAGACCTTATTCTCTCTACAACTACCTGAAAGGAGGGTGTAGAGAGGCGGGGGTCAGTATCCCATGTCACAGGTGACAGGACTAGAAGAAACGCCAGGGGAGGTTCAGGTTGGATATTAGGAATTTTTTTTTCACTGAAAGGCTTATCAGACATTGGAATGGGCTGCCACGGATGGTAGTTGAGGCACCATCCCTGGAGATGTTCAAAAGACAGGTTGACGTGGTGCTGGGAGACATGGTTCAGTCATGGTGTTGCATTTTGTTTGTTGTGTGGGTGTTTATTTTTGTCAGAGTTAGGTTGATGGTTGGACGAGATGATCTTGAAGATCCCTTCCAACCTAGAAGAATCTATGATTCTATGATTCCATGAGGTTTGAATTTACTAATTATGAGAATCGTCAAGTGTCTCTTTGCTCTTGCAGAATGAAGTTGAGAAACTAGAAATTCATTATTTGTATAAGACATTCATCATAACAACTACAGAGAAAACAGAAAGAAGCAGGTAGAATATGGGTAGCTATGGCTGATAAATATAGGAACACAAACCTACTCCTATATGCACATTTTTGTTCATTACAGAGCAGTAGTGGGACCACAGGAAAAAATAAAACAAACAAACCACTGAAAACCTGAGATGCAGTGCATCACTCAAAGTCTGACAATACAAGTGAATCTTTAAGTCATGGCGTGGCTGTCTCTATGAGCCCTTACCATCAAATATTGGGAGCCAAGATGAGCGTAAGTGAATCCCATGACTTGAATAGAGTTACACTCAATTGTTAACACATTTTTTACCCAAATTGTCAGATTTCATTGCTAAAAAAGGCTGTATAAATAAGGAATGGTTGCCACTTGGACTATATCAACAAAGTCTCTAAATGGGTAGAACTTACAGCAGGGTAACAGCTCTTGAAACAGTCTATTGAAAGGTGCTATATTAAAAGCTAGGGTTTGGGGATTTTTTTCAGTACTACTACATTTGCATGTATTTGTTGTTGTAGTTATTGTTTGAATGCCACAGATATACTATATATATGGATAACTAATTAATAACAGATAATTCTAACATTATCAACATATAAAGGTTACAAAAGTATTTAAGTGCATGCTAGTTGAAACCTTGCAGCTTAGTAATCGACAGCAAGAATGACAATGAGCTCTTAGAAACCCAAATCTCAGACAATACAAGATTGTAAAAAAATCATTATTAATATTCTGATTTATACCTGAAAGCACATTCAAAGCCAGAAAAGAAATTTAGTACGGGTGTCATCAGGACTGAAAAAGATTTTTGTTCTCCATCCCATTATCTATTAGCTAGGATACCAAGATCCTAGCTTGGTCAAGAGTACTGAAAAGGACATATGACTTAAAATTAAAATTGTCTAATTTTGAAGACCTTAGCACGTAAGGACATCTGTTTAATGAAAGACCCTTGCAATTTTTACTACAGCCCCCCTGCAATATTTTTATTTCTTCTGTTTTTCAGACCTGAAGAGCTACTTCCTGATTCTTCCCAGAAGCCACAGGAGTACTTCACCAGACTTCATTTCAATGGGTAGTGGCTATTATTATGATATGTTTATAACACATTACACCACAATATTTAAATCAAAGTAAGGATATTAGTATTTTAAGGCACCACATAAAAAAAAGAAAAGCTATTTCTAGCTCAGAAAATTATAGTTTGATATTGACTGTTGTTAGTCAATTCCAGACAAGATGACCCTAGACCGATAATGAAATGGCAACGGGTAGAAACTAACAATAACTTCTTATTCATTTTTTCTCCTAGAACAGTGTAGTCTTATTAGACTCTAGTTCACCATTGCAGTCTGACAAAATGTATCTGAAATGCAGAATACTTGTGTTTGCAGTGCATGAAATGGAATAAAGCAGAAGAAATAAGAAGTAAAGTGATAATACTATTTATTTTTCCTGATGTCTCTTCATCTCAACAAAAGCTGGAGCTCCCTCATGTTTTCAGTTTGCAATATTTACCCAGATGCTTTCAGTGACTGGATCTTCATAATTTTTTATTTGTAGATTGAAAATCTCCGAGATGAGCTGTCGCCTTCTATTATTAATTAAAATATGAAAAAGAGCTCTGTTAGAAGTATTTTTTTCCCTTTGCTCAACAATGAATGCAAGATAAGCTTCCATACTGAGATTTGTTTCCTTTGACTGGATACCCAGAGCAGTAAAATCTAAACTAAACTAAAATCAATATATACATGGCTTTATACCACTGCCCTAGGTTTGCTCTTACAGCTTCTTATAACTTTTAGGAAAATATTGCCTTTGAAATTTCTTTTTCCACTGCATACATACTAGCTAGGAGAACACTAGAAACAACAGAAGAAGAAACCATATAAGCTGCCACCTGTAGCTGCCATCTAGCTGTTCCTAATATCTCCAAGAACAAGCTGAAAACTGCCTCCTGCGGGGCCTGAAAACTGTGCACTGCCAGTCATCTCTCCCAATTTAATGCCCGCTTTCTAATGCGGTGGGGGCACATTAGCACTACCTTGTCATTAAGGTGCAACAAAAACTTAGGTATCTTAGGTCTTGCGGTTGGTTATAGTTTAACAAAAATAATCTGATTTACTTTTGCAATGCAAGGTATCTATCTCAGTCAATTAAAAAAAACAAAGCTACTTCCTTCCCAAACAGAGAACCTAAGCAGTACAGCTGTTTCAACGAATAAGGCCATGAAACAAACACATCTTTATACTGACATGTAAAACAAGGTTGTTGATTTTTCTTTTTAAACAAAATCTGTTTTGACTGAGAAACTGAAGCAATTAAATCCCTTTAAGTCCCCATGAAATTTTGCTCAAATTTGAAAATGATTCAGTTTGCACAAAATCCTCCTTAGATCTCTACTTAATTCCAAAAAGGTTTCGTCCATCTTTAGCATAGAGATTGCCTTCCTCTGTAAGCAAATACCTGTGAAATCCATTAAGTGTGTATCTATCTCATCAGTTTCACATACTGAATTTCACAAAAGATGACAACTCACAGGTGCCACTAGTTATTTTATATTACTTGATATGATCCACGGAGTGATTCTAAATTTTCCGCATTTGAAAGACTACATACAAAGAAGGGCTTTCTATTTAAAGTAGTTATTTGGTGACCCAGACAGCAGAGTACTTGCATGGGAATATAATTCTCTCATTGTAGTTAAGTTTCTGAAACTCATTTTTTCAGAGGAGAGTACAAACCACACATTTGTTATTTTCTAGGTGTCTAACTTGAGACTGTAGTGTTTGATTTATAGAAGTCCAAAGGCAGTCAATAAAGATTGTGCTTTGAATGTATAAAATGCAATATAAACATTCTGAAAAATGAGATACTGCATATCTTAAACTGGTAACCTAGAATTTCTAGATACTCTCGAATTTAATCAGTAAAGAGCAGCAAACCTTAATTGTGTAACGGGGATAATACTCTGTTCATCTGACAAATCTTGTGGAAATAAATTCACACCTTTATGTGAAACACATGGATATGATTGTGGGGAAAATCTGGGGGGATGGGACAAAATGAGTAATATTGTCTTAAGAAAATTAGTTAAACATAAGTCCACATATAACAAAATGAGTAGATGTTATAATATAAACTATATGCAGTCAAATGGAGGAAAAGTAATTCAGGAACGTATAATAAATATTACAATACAATTGGATTAATAATATCACATAATATATTATTATTATATGTGATAGAAAACTAATAATCAATACTTTTCTTTTTTAAATTTTAAGTTCTTAGAGCTTAAACGCGGTTCTAGTTTTTCTTTTCACAGTTCTTTTATAAATCTTTAAAAAAAAAAAAACTGTCCAAGTTATACTGTGAATCACATTGAATTAAGAAAAATGTTTTCTGTGTGACTGCTATTAAAGACCAAGTTCAGGATACCTTTTTCAGATTCCTGACCCAATATGTGAGGCGTGCATCTCTATTCACAGAGGGAATCAAGTAACTCTGCAGGGGAGGGATATATTTCTGCACAATGGTGAAGAAATGTAACAAGACACTTCTATAATGCTATTTTTAGAATGTGAATTAGTTAATTCCCATACACCACAGCAGAAACTTACTAACTCCACAAATCAGAAAAAAAAAAAAAAAGAAAAAAAATAATTCCCTTCATTTACACTGGAAGATCCTTAGTTCAATGATTTTGTGCTGCCTTGTGGTTCCTGATAGTTGTTGTATTGGTCCTGGGAAAATGTGGGGTTTACATTTGTAGCCTCTAGGCAGCACAGAATACAAAATAAAATAAGATCAAGTAAAATAGAATAAAATCCTTCTGTAGCATTGTATGACCTACATACATTACACTGTAATGAATTAACGTTCCTCTGAATTAATGGGTATTTACCACCAACATTTAAAAAAAGGTAATCAAGCACTTGCATGTTTAATGGTTTGTAAGAATTGTACTGTTTCTTTTATTAAACAAATGAACCAATTTAAAGAGCTCCTTTTATAAATATAAATGATGTAGATATCTATATAGAAAGCTTATATGAAAAAAGCTGTAGAAGTAGATGCCAATTTTATTCACAGAGAATAATATTTCAGATCACTAAACAAGACCAGTTTCCTAGTGAAAACAACTGTATTTATGAAATCAGCTTTTTTAACAAAAACAGGATAAAAATTTAATTCTCCACAGTTTTTTAAAAATATAGATTTTTTTTTTAATATGGCAGTATTGAATATCAGTCTTAGCTGCTTTTCTGAAAGTTGGTGTCCTCTATTTCTTCAAAGAAAGAAATATACAGCTGCTGCTGCCCATGGTGTAAACACGCTTAGTGTGCCCTTGAGGGCCCAGTCCAACTCAGCTGAAGACAATGTCTGTTTTTTGATGGACTTCAGTGTATAGTTGAATAGAAACTTAAGGGAAAAGCTAACTAAAAAATGAGTTATACCAAACTTTAAAAGAAAAAGCTTATCTCAGACACAGTCCGAATCACGTCAGCTTTAATAGCAGCTGAATCTGCCCTCAGTGTCTGGCCATTCTGTGAACCTTACCAGCAACATGGTATTAATGCAATACGAGTGGGGAGCATGCAGAGAAGACAAAAATCACAATAAAATTTAATGCAAAAATTAAGTAGATTCTTTTACCTGAAAGAACACTGCTTTCTCTAAGCAAATAATAGAAGTCCTTATAATTTTCAATGCTTTGTGCATGCTCCTGAAAATATTACAGAGAGTAATAAAAAGTCAGACACAGAACTGGAGAAATCACCTGCACATTTTAGAGCATACAGACAAAGAAATTTCCCAATGTAATGTTATTTTTAACAGAAAACTTTTAATTTTGCTGCTAAAGTAAAAGAATATCTGCATGAGGTGCTGGAGGCTGAATTTATTACTTCAATTAAGGCATCTAGCTCTACGCCGCTCCACTCAAAGATCTGGAAAGAGACAGCTCTGCTTGAACATTTCATTTTAATTGTGCTAATAATGGTATTCTTCTCATGCAAGTCCTTAAAGGGAGAATGCAAAACAATAAAAGATACTCTTCTTTTAATCAAATGCAAAGCAGAGAGAATAGTCTTACATACAGGAGAAAAAAATAATTAACAATAAAATATAATTATAGTATTGTTATGCTGACATCATGAATGTAGCTTGGTACTGGAATTCATCAGAAATGTATGCTATTTTATTTTTATAAATATCTGTGGAATGAGGTAAATTCTGGTTATAGAAACTAGAGGAGGTGGTTTGTTTATTTTTTATTTTATGCAGGGCTAAACAAATAGCATATTTCTTCTACTAATCTGTGGAGGGAATATAGTTCCCTAAAGCAACTTTTGATAGTGCTGGTTGAATTAATCAACAATAATTCATGGAATGGTACCAGTTTAGCCAGGTTTACAGATGTTTTATCATAGAAAAGCAATGCAACCAGATGGGTGGGTCTAACTCATGACTTCTAATGAAGTTGACAGCAAATGGAACTTTTTAGTCATGGTCAAAGAGTTAATCCTTGCATTATGTTTCAGTTTTTACTCTTTCTTGAACACACATAAAATCTTTTCAAACTTTCAGAGAAATTCCAGAAAAATTTACTTTTTTGTTGCAAGCATGAGAAACAGATATCATATCATTCCAGGATCCAATCCCTGAGTGAATGGCTCAAGTATGGTCTCTGAGAGGAAAGTTTTGCCTTTCAGCACAGAATTTTGCTAGAATTCATCCCTTGGGCTCTAATTCCCACTGTTTAATATCATTTAAGATGTGCTTTTCTTTACTGGTTCACATTAAGTAAATACAATTTTATAACACTAAAGCAGCTTCAACTAAAAAGTAATAAATGAGCTTCCCCCAAGAAAGAGACACTGTTCCAATAAAAGACACTGAGCAATGTATCCAATAGTGCTCTGTGTGTGTTAGAAGATAGTAACGCTCCAAAGGCTGAAATTCAGCCTTGTGAGAGTTGGCGTTCCACTTAAAGGTCTCTAAATTGCCAGCAATTTTGCAATGGTAATTTTCTCCCTAAAAGGCATATTTCAGTATGGATACTACAGAGGGCTATTATGTGCTGCAGGGCACTGGGTCAGCTGAGGTTGGAAAAGGCTCCCTTTGGTCTCACAGATGTCAGTAAATTCTTCCTCAATCACTATAGCTTCAGGGATAAACAACAGAGACTTCAGCTCGTCCTGCTATTCTGAATTGGCCTGTTATGAGTTTGCCAACTTCAGATACAAGTGAGTGGCAGAGATTACGACTGCATCAGTAGTACTGGAGCATAGTGCTAGAAGGTGAGACAAGCATTTTCCTTTGTCAGTGAGGTTCAGGTAAGTGGGAGAATATTGAGCGTTTTTAGTGGCAAATTCTGCTGGGATGCATTTAAACTATAGCTCTTGTCCAATGCAAACCAAAAACAAGCAAGCAGGCACTGTTAAAAATTCGGTTCAACAAGGTTGTCTTGTCCAGTGTGCAAAAGCATGACAAATACTGTTTTTCTTAAAGTCACTGGGCATGTCAAACTTTTCTCGGAGACTGTGACAGTTCAAACCAAGCCATTCTCTGCTGAGAACTCTGTTCTGCAAATTGCTAAGCACATGCATAGTATCTGAGCGTGTGAGACTCATCATGCTGTCATCTTTAAATCTATTTCTATGCTTGAAGAGAAATAAATGCTTAATGTTTTACCGGAACAAAATCAACTTATTTCTCATCTTGATGGGGAATTTTTTAAAAGAAAAATGAGTACACATGCAGTAAGTATCAGAATGCAAATAGCTACCTGTTATTGCAAATAGCTACAGAAAGAGGGGGCACTAGCATATGGAGTAACCCAGACTGCAGCCCCCAGACCCCACATTGCCTCTATATTTCACCTTCTCTAATTAACTGGTAAAATGCAAAGCTGGTCCTGGCAGCAAGGACCAGGCCTGAAGACTTTCAATGGCCTAAACATTAAATGACAGATAGTGCCATGTACTTTCTGACCTAGTGAATTGCAGTGGTTCAGCTTAATCACTAAGGCTTGTTCAGCCCAGCAGAGGTACAAGTTTTTTTATTTAAAAGACTCTTAGCAAAAGATGTTTGATCCAGACAGTATAAGCCTTAAACAGTACATTAAGCTTGCCCTATATATAAATAAAATAGACACGGTTTTTTTTTTGGTTGTATAATTTAAGCCACAGGAAGGAAAATCACTAATTATTTGGATACAAGAGTATTTGAAACAAACAAACAAAAAAGTGGAATGTTATAAATTATCTAAGCATATATCCTTGTTCTTAGTTTGCAATTATTTTACTGTATAGTTTTAGATGTTTCAAAGCTCCTGCAAAAAAAATCCTTGTCTAGCTCAACAAGCAAGAGGATGCAGAAAAAGTTGTTCCTGGATATTCCAGAATTCCAGCCCACAAGTGAACAAGAGCAGGCCAAGGTTTTAGGGTATGAAATTTTAGGAAAGCTTTTGAGGCTAGACCCAATTGCCATTTCATCAGAATTCAGCACATTACTGAAACTTGCACAAGACTTCCCATTTCTCTTCCTCCTTTTTTCCCACAAAACACAAGTCAGGAAGGGGATGAAAAGTGAACAGAGACAAGGAGTTTTGCTTCATAGCTGTCATGAGGCTTTTTCAGAAGGCAAATCAGTGTCTGCAGACATTTGACTGTACATATTTAAAATGTAAGTCCCTTTCTCTTTGCTAGTTGTCAGGTTTTTTTGCTCTTCTTTCACTGATGAAGAGAAGAAGATGACAAACAAGAAAAATCACAATAAGATGAACAATGATCCCCACAAACACGGTTCTCCACCTTCAGGACTCTGCCTTCCCAGATTCAAAGAAAAGGTATGTGAAATTAAGACAATAAATGCATCAATATTTAAAAATAGTGCAACTGCAATCAGAGAATTTGACTCAGTTTCTGACGTGACACTGGCCTTTTAAGCACACTTGAGGAAACCGTGTGTTGTGCCTATTCAAAGAGCAGTAACCCACAAAAAATGCCTTTTCTGCATCCTCTGAGATTTCTCAGTCTTGTCAGTGCACCTGGAAAGGGAAACAGGCCTTGACTTCAAAAGTAGGTCTGTGTTCACCACCTTCAGGAGTATCCATCTGGTGAGGGTAAACATGCAGCATCTGGCAGGTGGCAGCACATGATGGTAGAATAAGAAATACCACAGCCTAATGCTTTTTTGTAAAACATTATTATATTAACTACAAAAATATTTATACCCTATACACAAGGTTCATTAATTTCTTGTTTTCCACTTTTCCACAAGCTTATTTTGCTCAGTTTGTTGCTGAAGTTCCCAGCAAATCATGTGGGTGTGTAATAGCATGATTTCTTCTGATCTGTTTGCCTGCCTAGTGACCAACTAAAAATGGCCTTCACAATAGTATGGATGAAAGTATGACACATGATGACAAGCCAACACAGTTTGGGCCAGCTGGTCATGGCAGGGGAGGCAAATGCACCCCTCCTATGCATCTCTTTCTCCTCTACCTCCCAAAAATCTACATCTGCAGAATGTTCTCAAGTACTTCTAGGTTTGAATAGTTCTAAGAAAGGCCCCGAATTCAAAGTGAAGCCAACTAATGTTAAATTTTGTGTCTATTTCAGACAGAAAATAACTTTGGGAAGGATCAGAACATTAAAGTACAAAACAAGAAAGTTAATTTGGATTCTATCCTTCTGCTTTTTATCAGTGTTGCAGCCTTAAATTTGCACAAAATAATATAAAATAATAAAGTGGCATTAGAAAATGATCTTAGTATCATTCCCATCAATCAGTGATTTCCACCAGTCAATTTCTACTCAGTGTTTGAAGAAATTAAGAATCCAGACTCTTAACATCAGTTGACAATTTAATAGATAAAACCCTTATTCACACGTGTTGCCTCAGCCTCCTTTTCAGTTGTGCAGTTGACTATAGAAAAAGTAACACAGAAATGAGAAATTTAGTGGAATAATTCTAATGAGGAAACGAGGTGCTGGATCCACATTTTATGGACTGAGTTTCCAAATATATGCCATTTTTTTAGATTATTAAGGATTGTAAACATTAAAATTCCACATGAAGTAAAACCTATATTTGAAGGCATGATTGGCCTAAAACTGCAAACACCTGTTGGATTTGATTTAAATATGATCAAATCAAATCACAATATGATTTGATTTAAATTTCTTATTAATACTTGGTCAATTACTGGCATTTCTAGATGGTAATGAAATTATGCACATAAAAATTCTTTAAGCCATGGGGTTGATTTCTATAGTTGAAATTCTGTTGTTGGCAGTCATAATGTCAGTATATTTTAAAAGCATGCTTTTGCCTTTTCCTAGTAGTATTCTAAGAGTATTACAAAATAATCCTAGTTCGTATTTCTTTGATTGTTAGTCACCTGTTGAAACAGGTCCAGTGGAGGGCCATGAAGATGATCAGAAGGATGGAACACCTTTCCTATGAGGACAGGCTGAGAGAGCCGGGGTTGTTCAGCCTGGAGAAAAGGCAGCTCCAGGGAGACCTTATAATGGTCTTTTAATATCTGAAGGGACCCTACAGAAGAGTTGGATAGGGACTCTTTGTCAGGAAGTGTAGTGAAAGGACAAGGGGTAAAGGTTTTAAATTGGAGAAAGGGAGATTTAGATTAGATACTAGAAAGAAATTCTTTACAGTGAGGGTGGTGAGGCACTGGAACAGGTTGCCCAGGGAAGTCATGGATGCCCCGTCCCTGGAACTGCTCAAGGCCAGGCTGGATGGGGTTTTGGGTAGCCTGCTGTAGTGGGAGGTGTCCCTGCCCATGGCAGGGGGATTGGAACTTGATGATCTTTGAGGTCCCTTCCAACCCAAACCATTCTATGATTCTATGATTCATACATGGCCAAAATTGCTATACCGCTATCACAAGCACTGCAGAAACTGGAGTGGAAATATGTCCCATGACTGAAATTCTCTACTGCTCTAGTTTGTCATAGGTATGCTGCAGTCAGTGGAGATGAGCAGATTTATACCGGACAGACACATTATCCTTGGACAGTCCTCTATTGTAGAGAGTTATTTTGAATACACACACAGCCTAATTCAGTTGTGAATTTATACAGGGAGGTATTTTCAAATAAGGGTGAAGTAGGAACTTGTACAGAGCTCTCTCTGAATACATGAATCTCCCACGCTAAGCACACTGTCAAAATGAGGTCTGATTTGTCATTTGTGCTTTTGTTAGCCAAAACGATCATAAACCTTCCGTTTCAATATGAAAGATTGCAAGCTATATAGGAAAGGTACAGGAGCCACAGGAGAAAGCACTTAGAGAAAATTGCTTATTGAAATCCCCACAGCTGGTAGTAGTCTAGAATAGGATCATTTGGTCAGTGAGGGTGTAAAGGGGTATAAGTCTAAAAATAGGGGGAAAAAACAGAGGATAAAATTGACCTGAGAAAGGCTGTGACTGAATTTGTCTATTAAGAACATTTACTCTTATTTTACTATTGTCCTATTAGGTAGCTCTGAAAAATCATAGCTAATAAAAGTCATCAACTAGTTCAGCGCAGATGTAGATGTTAATGAGGAACTTGGTGATTAGACCAAATTAAACTATAGTACATAGAAAGAGTAAAGGGTTCTATCTACAACTACAGTCAGAAAGAGAGAATCTTGTTTACCAACCCAAAATGTTCCTGGTAGGTAAGAAAATGTGCCAAGTCAAGGGCCAGGTCATATCTGCATTTACAGTGTGTCCAGAGATCGCTGAGGTCAATGTTAAAGCTTTTAATGACTTAATTTGGATTCTGAGAAGGCCCACAATGCCAATGCCTATTGCTCGGAGTAGTCAGAGCACATGGGCACCAGAAGAAAGAGGAGGATAGCAGGAAAGCACAAAGCACTTTGTTTGCTGATCATGTTCTATGGCATTGCTCTTTTCATAAATGACTTTGAGCCCGACAGCATCAAGAAACATACATTCTCATACTAATTTCACAGGTACTGTTGTAAGTGTTGGTGGATTCACTGGGAGTGATACATTCATGATACATATCGCAGAAAGTCTTTTGTCTTCTGCTTAGAAGTGTAACTTTTCCTGCACAGAACAATAAATACTGCTTTTTTACCCCTTCCTCCCCTTCCAAACTTTCACAGAAGTCTGGGTCTTAACACTAAGACTTTTAGTCCAGAGAGATCCATTAAAGCAGTTCTTGTTCTCAGTCACGTGTTGGGAGCATACTGCATCACCTTCAGGATTCCTGTAGGATGGTATATATCATTACTCCATATATCATTATATATCATTACTCCAGATCCTTAAGCAAGACCTCATTTGCAAAGTATGGATGTTGCATTATCTTCTCTTACAACATTCTGAGGTAATTTTACTGTGTTTTGTCGTGTCTCTGAGTGATTTAGAGGCCCATATGTATGCTGCAGGCTGCTGCTGATTCACCTCCAACTGTGGCATACCCCATACTGGAGCTATTACACTGCCACTGAAGGACTTTATAAGCTAGGATTTAGACTGAATTTTTATATAAAGGCATCTATTATTCCAGCAGCTTTAATCAAGCCTTGCTCAAAATGCATGAGCACTTTCTAAACACATTATTGTGTGTGCAGCTGTTGCAGGAGCAGTATACCTCTTGAAAAGGACATAAGAGAAATTATTTCTGTTGAAGTAATGAAGTTTGCAATAAGGTGACTAGCTGTAATAATATACTTGAAATTGTGCAACCCACTTGGATGGTGGACCTCTTGTAGAACTGGTAAAGCATTTCAGACTTTACAACTGAGTCTTTTTCCATCTATGCTGCAAAGGCAGGTTATCAATGGGGAAGGTCATCTTTTAAAAGTGAAATTTTACAGTGAACCATCTACTCTGTCTTGTTCTTATTGTTGCCTGAAGGAAATTACAACAATTACTTAGCTGGGAAACTAATACTAAAATAAATATTTATGTTTCCTTTAATAATATTCAGCAGGAAGAAACAGACACAGCCGGTATCATCTGTGTAGTATCTTCCCTTTCACACCATGAAATCATCAGCACCACAAAGAGCTGTGTCAATCAGCTGTTCGCAACTGTTACAGTTCTGAGTTATCTCTCACTGAACTTTGCAATAAAGTTTGTTCTGCAATAAAGCCAGTTCTGCCATCAGATACCTCCTTAGGATCTCATGATGAGAAGTCAAGGCACATTAATGGTCTGACAGGTCAGTTCAATGTTGCCTAGAACCACCTGACCTACTTGTGTTTAAAATGGGCAAATAAAGAATCATCCTAATCAGCAGTAAATATGTGCCCACTGCCTGAAAATGGAAATTTTTTTTCAGAAAATATATGAATTAGAATTTGCAATTCTTTAAGAAGAGTTCATCAAATGTCCTAACAGCTAAAAGTCCATAATCAAGAGAGAGGATGACATTAGATAACATTTCATTAAGCAAAAGCAGCAATAGGAAATCATGATGTTTTATGAATGGAAGAGAAGGAGATGTGTTCAGCGACATATATAAATTCAAAGTTATGGATTTTAATATGTAATTAAGGGAAGATAAGTAGACAAATACAGAAATCCATGGCTAATGGAGGTAATGACAATAAGAATAATTGTTGATATTTGTTTATTAATTTAAAAAAAAAAAGAATAGTTTGAGTCCATTAGTAGATGGAGAGAAAAGCCAGAAGTGTTCAACAATTTTTTTTTTCTGTAGTTAAGAAATAACAGGATAATTGATTGTAACACACAAACATGATGAAGTACTTTCCAGACCATTACTAGCAGTGGAGGCTGTTAAAAATCTATTAGGTATAAACATTTTTTAAATCAGCCATTTTGGCTCAATTGTAAACAATATTACTAAATAATCTAACTGTGGAATTTTCTGGCCTACTAAGGCTGATTTTTATTAAACTTTGAAACACTGTAAAATCCCAAAAGTTAGACTACTACTAAAATTCAAATAAGGCAAGATGATAGCTCATTGACCTTTGCTATGACTTTAACTTATTTAGGAAAAAAAAAAGTCTAAAGTAACCTGATTAATTTTACATACACATCTTCATTTTAGGGCACACATCTTCATTTTAGGGTGTGGGAAACATATGAATTAGCTCTGCTAGATCCTTACAAATGAAGGGTTCCTTTTTTTGCTGACCAGTGGAAAACAATTTGGGCTTCTCTACTGATTTCAAAGGACCCATAACATAATCTTTAACTTCAAAAATATTATCTTAGTTTTCAGTATGACCAAACACAGCCTCTTCCTCAGACATTTTGACAATAAAGTTTTTTCTTTTGAGTCTTTTGCAAACCTTGAATACTTATGCATTTTGGATATGTATAAGAAGCTTCTTTAGGACATCTTCTATAAAAGATTCCAAGATCAAAATCTCATAAAAGCTGGCCCACGTAAAATTTCAGACATTAAAATTTATTTTAATGCAAGTTAAATTTAATGCCTGAAATGTAAAATGAGGTGAAAATAGCTCATCTCAGCAACTCTAAGAATGACAAATTATAGTAGACTAGTCTGTACTGAGCTTCATTCAGATCTGTGGGACTAGTTCCATTTTCCTGGTCAGTTTTCTTGGTAAATTTTCCTGTAGGAATTCATTAATTCTGAAAGACACAATACATACACTAATCCTTTTTAGCAAACTACTAATTTTCAAAGTTATTGTTACCATCTTGATAAAAGCTCTTCTTTTTATAATCTGTTTTCCCTTTCTGTCTGGCTTTTGCTGGCCACAGACTGTCTTCAACCTAAATTTACAGTACTCTTGTAATAACAGTACTCCTGCTGCTTAAAGCAGTGTTGTCTGTCTTTGTATCCCCCAACACAACAAGCATCTGCTCATATGTTTTCCTCTCATGACCTCAACTAAGATGCAACCAAGTCACAGATTAATGAACTGTGAACTCCATCAAAGGGATAGTTTAACATACATTCTCTCCAGGGCCTTGCCCATCTGCAGGCAGATTCTCTATATGCTGCAAGAGTATAATGTCTTTTGTCAACCCCAAGCAATCTGTTTTTCCATCTGTGGTCTCTCTCTATCTTCTTTCTGTTCATTAGCCTTGGGGAATAACTAATCACTCTTTAAGACTATGCCTTGCATAAGAACAATACAACTCCAGCTGCTTGCTACTACTTAAGTTCTTTAACTGGAAGGCTAAACCTTGTAGGCCTGCAGTTAGCTCATCCATGGGTTATCATGGCTTTCCATCTGGCCTGCTTTCACAATGTAAGTTCTTCCAGTAACTGTTGCAGAACTCCTTTTTTTTTTTTTTTTTCTCAGTGTCCCTAGAGGCTGTATTGATTAGTTGGCAGTTTAAGAGTGTGATTTCTACATCCTCCAAAGTTGTTCAGTCTTAAATATATGAGCACAGGGGAGAGTTATTATCACACTTTTCGAGACATTTGTGTTCTTATTAGAAGATATGGTTGTCATCACTCTACTCTTCAGTATCTTCTACCTCAGCATGCAATCATTCTCTTTCCTTAACAAGCCATCATCCTTCAAACCACATTTCTTTCTCTTCTCTCTGTTTTTGATAGCATCTGTATTAGATGTTAGATATTCAAATAGAATTTATTTCTTCATAATTTTATCTAATTTTCTTCCACAGACAGAATCAACATTGATAATCCTTTCACTTTTACCCCAGAAAAGTCTATTTTTTTTTTTTCTGCATGCTCATTCTGACTAGATAAACAGTAGCCCCACCTTCTTTTGGATCACTTACAGGTTGGAGAACCTTAATAGCTGCCCACACAGTCTTGTCATCAAATCATGTATAGGTCGGAAGGCATCTCTGGTGGTCATCTGCTCTGACCTCCTTTTCGTACGCAACTCTGCAAATGTGTCTATATTCCTGCTTCTTGGCATTGAGCTGCTGTTTTGCAGTCCAGCATAGATAGCCAAACTGCACTTCCAGCATTAAGAATTTCCAGTATTAAGAGATATTTCTTGTTCTCCTTCTCTTTTTAGGGGTCATTTCTGTTCTTTCTTTACAGGTTGTGGTAAAATTCTGTGAAGTGTCATGCAGCACACAGCACTGCAGAGTCGGAGATTTGTTTTATCCCAGCTGTTGCTGGACAGCAGGAGATAGCTTTCCAGGCTGCTCAGGCTATTCTCTAGCTTTTTTTTTCTGGCACTCCTGAAGTGTTGTCTTTCCAGAGAGGCTCTCAGTATTCAGGAATTTGGACTACCGTTGTTTGGCTGGCACGTGAAAAAGGGAGGACAGGGAGCTGTGAGGTAAGGAACTGATTCTGGACATCTCAACTGACCTCCAGTTTCTTTGTTCTGCCTTATTTCCCCTTTTATTTGTTCAGCTTTCAAAGTCACCATGGTCTTTTCTCTCAAATTATAATTCTTAAGAAAAGGTAGTTCTTTTTAACATGCCACAATAATCTGTAATATATGCAAAAGTCCTTGTGCGTCTGGGTCACTACTCTCCAATGTAGCAGTTAGCTTGAAAGATGCTTGTTTCTTGGCCCATTGCAGGTTGCCAGGTGCAGTCCCAGACCACCTCCTATATTACAGCTGCTACACTGGACTAATACCACACACTGAGCATGGAAAGGAGCCCATCGGCTCTAGTTTTATTCCAAACAATCATAGAGGGACATGTTTTTTTTATTTTTCTAAGCTTGCCTTTGCACTTCCCACTTTTCCCCATTTTTTTTTCAGAACTATCCAACCACCCCTCCCCCAAAAAAGGAGAAAGGAGTGGGTACTTATCGTTACTTTTCTTCTGCCCTCATAACACTTAAGGATCTGATTGCATTCGTTTACACAACTGTTTATTTGCAATACATAAAAGGGCAACCCACGGAATGTTCCACTACTGTGCAATGTTATGTTTCTTCTCAGCCTTCCTGTAGGCTGACAGTGTCCGTACCGGGGGAACAAAAGCTAGGAGGCAAGCGTCATCTCCCTCCCTTCACAAAAGGCAAGAAGGATATTGACCATACATACTACAGTCAGAAATCAATAGTTTTACATTCCCCACCAGTGCCCTGGTTTCTTCTTCTCTGGACTTCACTCTGTAGACAATTCATCTTGAAAATTCCTCCTCATTTGGATGTCTGTTTTAGCAATAAAGATAATTGTCTTTGAAAGGCTTTGGAGTGACAACCTACTTACTTAATTTTCATATTAACTGTAATACAGAAGTCTAGAGTAATTTATTTCTTTCCTTTGACTGTATGGGAAGAGTTGAATTTGAAGAACATTTCTACCAGTATTTCAGCATTTGCCATTTACAGACAAATGAGTTACACAAGTTGGTGGTCTATAGCTCACCTCTGAAATTCTGAATATACATCTTCAGCCATCAGGAACTATCTGATCTGATGTTGGACTAAAATTTTCTTTCCTGCTTATGTTTATTATATGCTACTTTCTTCTTCTCTAGGAGTTATAGTTGCTTATAAAATGAGAAAAAAATCTTTCCATTTGAGTGGAACATCTGCCTTTTAAGCTATGTTTTGATCCATTTTTAAGAGTTTTGGGCATTATACAAATATTAATTTATTTAGGTATATTTAGAAATGGGAAGATTCCTGTATGAATAAATCTAATTTCAAAAGTCAACAGATAAAATGAAAAAAATCTTTCTGTTTTATTCTTATCTGAAATATTCAAATTCTTCTCTTATGAATCAAAAAGTAATTCACATTTTTTTTCAGGGGTATATTCAGATATGTTTTATTCAACTATGTCCATCTCAAACTGCCTTCAAGAGCCTCCTTAAAGAATCAGCTAAACCTTGTACAATCTCTTCAGGTGTAACAGACTGTCAAGATAAGGAAAAAATGGTAACAGGAGCTTTACTTGATAGCTATTACATTATAGAATTGGTTATAGTTTTGCAAAATCTTTGTAAATTATGCTACTGCATCAGACAAGGCAGCATTTTCCATCCACAAAGCACTGTGTACATGACTACACAAAGTTATATGTAAGCAACTAATTTGACAGAAAGTGATGAACTCAGCAAGGCAAATAACCTGTGGCATTAGCACGATATATCGGGAAGGAGAATTGTTTAGTAAATAATTTTTTTTCTTTCTTCTATTTTCATTGTCTTATTTGTGCCATTTTTATCTGCTCAACAGCAGTAGTAAATTATTAACTTCTACTTCATAAAGGCATACCTAGGATGTCTCATTTTTTGTGGGGAGCCCTGTGTTATAGTAGTTACTGACAGTTACTGACACATATTGTTTGCACAGTCTAGTCTTACAGCAATTCAATGCAAGATATATAATGTAGCAGGCAAAGCAAGCTATTAGCAGTTATTTTATGTTTATTCTGACAAAGATAATAAAATAAACAAAAAGGTTCTTAAAACTGAGACAAGTCCAAGGGCTGTTTCAGTTAACTGAGATTCCCTCCCACTTTGTCAGCTTTGTCTCTAGACATCTTGAAATGAGCAGACTGTGCTGATAAACGGGAAGGTCAGCTTTCTGTGATGGATAAAAACAACACTTGCAGGCTGATGATGAGTTAGAGACACACTTCAGGAATATGTCAACCAATGCCACCTTTTGTAGAGGAAACAAAGTCAAGAAAAATAACTGTTAAAATCAAAGTAATTGTTTCTAAGTTTGCAAAAAGAGTACAAGATGAGTATATTACATTTTTTTTTTTCCTCTAACTCATCACCCACTCAGAAGCACTTAATAAAGAATCTTCATAATCATGGATGTGCAATAGTTAACTTATACCTACCTAAGTCTCATAAAATTCTAATTTTCAAATAGAAACTAACTCTCAAAAAGTGTTTTGATTAGCTGTCATAATCTTTGAATATGGTGAGATGTTCTTGTTGGACAACCCCTTCATCTTATTTTAAAATTACCAGACAATAATTAGACGATCAGCATCGCGTACTGGGGCTAGTAAAAAACCTGGATGGGTTTGTATTTGGTTCTGAAAAAGATTTGCTGATTGATACCATATGGATGCAGTATTTAGTGTAGACAGTGACTCCTAGGGGCTGTCCAGAAAAGTGAATGTTTTTAGGTCTTGATTCAACATCTTTCCCTAAAAGGAAATAAAAATCTAATTTTGAAAAGGGTGATTAAAAAGTATGTGAAAACATTGAATCTGATCACCTGGAAAGATTACAAGTTGCAAGATGTAAGACACCATTCAGTGATTTCACATTCTTTAGGACGGTAAGCAATATTTAATTCACTTTCTGTCTGATCAATCAACACAATGTTTTCAGCCATGGCCTCACTGTAAAGAAAATATAATCTAGATTCATCAAATAGAAACATGAGGTATGGCTTTAGCCAAAGACCAAGATACATTATTTATAACTCCAGTGAACTGCTTGCAGATATTATTAGGGCAATTTTAAACATTAATAAGTCGGTTTCAGTAAACAGGGAAATAAACTAAAATCACAGCGGTTGTCTTGGGGATTTGAGGGGGTTTGTCTTTTTCTCTGCAATTGTTATACATATCTCTTTTCTCTTTGACAGAGAAAAAGAATGGTTTACACTTAGATAAAAGGTATAGATTCAGATTTTGTTCTCTGCTATAACGCTGTCTACCGAAGGTAACATCCCGAACATGCCATTCCTCTCACATTGTTTTCACATTGACTTTGGAGAAACTCCAGATTAACACCCACAGGAAAAGAAAACTATTTATTATTTTTAGCTGCATTTTACTTGGTACTAGGATGAGATACTGCAGTCTGGCTGACTTTTTTTTTAAGACAGGTTTAGTAAAATCAGGGAAGTATTCTGTTAAGAATAGGACAGGATAGAGACATTACTTTTTGTCATAATTATCAGATCTTCAGAAAAGAAGAAGGAAATTCAGTTCAACTATAATGTGCAACTGCTGAAAGAATCGTGAGGAACTCTCTGGGCTGTAGGATGCAGCCGGTTCAACTTAAGGGTCCTGGCTTTTATTCTTAGATATATCAAAGGTTAGTGATTTCTCCGAGTCAGCAAATAAGTAGAGACAGGAATCAAAACCTGCAGATGTATGATCAATGAAATAATAGAGAGCATGAGAGCAGTGAAAGAAATTACTGATGTGACAGCTGAAGGCACAGTCAGAGAGCTGCATGACCATACAGCTGTTTTCATGGCACATAATAGGGAAATGGAGGTGTGCTGGGTTGACCCTGGTTGGACAGCAGGTACCTGCCAAGCTGCTCTATCACTGCCCTTCTTTTTAGGACAGGGAAAGAAAATATAATAAAGGGCTTGTAGGTGAACATAAGGGCAGAGAGAGATCATTCACTAATCACTGTCATGGGCAAAACAGACTTGATAGGGCAAAATAATTTAATTTATTTCCAATAAAATCAGAGCAGGTTAATGAGAAATAAAGACTAAATCTTAAAATACCTTCCCCTCACCCCTCCCTTTTTCTCCATTCCAAATTTTCTCTCCCTCCTGCCCTGAGAGCCACAGAGGCATAGGGAATGGGGGTTGTGGTCAGTTCATCACACATTATCTCTCCTGCATCTTCTTCCTCAGGGAGAGGGCTCCTCACACTCTTCCCCTGCTCCAGCCTGAGATCCCTCCCATGGGAGACAGTCCTTCACATACTGCTCCAGTGTGGATCCTTCCGTGGGGTGCAGTCCTTCAGGAACAGACTGCTCCAGCCTGGATCCACCATGGGGCCATAAGTCATAGAATCATAGAATCATAGAATGGTTATAGTTGGAAGGGACATTAAAGATGTTCCAATGTTCCAACCCCCCTGCCATGGCCAGGCTCCACTAGAGCAGGCTGCCCAAAGCTTGGCCTTGAACACCTCCAGGGATGGGGCATCCACGACCTCCCTGGGCAACCTATTCCAGTGCCTCACCACCCTCACTGTAAAGAATTTCTTCCTAATATCTAATCTAAATCTCCCCTCTTCCAATTTAAAACCATTGCCCCTTGTCCTGTCACTACACTTCCTCGTAAACAGTCCCTCTCCAGCTCTTCTGTAGGCTTCCTTCAGATATTAATAGGCTGCTGTGAGCCCCAGAGCCTTCTCTTCTTGAGGCTGAACAACCCCAGCTCTCTCATAGGAGAGGTGCTGCATCCCTCTGATCATCTTCGTGGCCCTCCGCTGGACCCGTTCCAACAGGTCCATGTCCTTCCTGTGTTGAGGATTCCAAAACTGGACACAGTACTCCAGGTGGGGTCTCACGAGTGCAGAGTAGAGGAGTAGAATCACCTCCTGAGACCTGCTGGCCACACTTCTCTTGATGCAGCCCAGGACACGGTTGGCTCTCTGGGCTGCCAGCACGCACTGCCGGCTCATGTTGAGCTTCTCACCAACAAGGACTCCCAAGTCCTTCTCCTCAGGGCTGCTTTCTAGCCATTCTCTGCCCAGCCTGGGATTGCCATGTCCCAGCTGCAGGACCCTGTCCTGCCAGTAAACCTGCTTCAGCATAGGCTCCTCTCTCCAAAGGTCTACAGATCCTGCCAGGACCCTGCTCCCACATGGGCTTTCCATGGAGTCACAGCCTTTTTCGGGCATCCACCTGCTCCAGTGTGGGGTCCTCCGTGGACTGCAAGTGGATACCTGCTCCACTGTTCAACTCCATGGGCTTGCAAGGGGGACAGCCTGCCTCACAACAGTCTTCATGACGACCTGTAGGGGAATCTGCTCTGGCACCTGGAGCATCTCCTCCTTCTCCTTCACTGACCTTGGTGTCTGCAGATTTGTTGCTGTCACATATTTTCACTCTTCTCTTTGGTGCAGTTGCTGTTTCACAACAACTTTTCCCTCTTCTTAACTGTTATCCCAGAGGTGCTACCACCATCACTGATGGGCTTGGCCTTGGCCAGTGGGCAAGTCCATCTTGGATCTGACTGGGATTTGCTCTATTGAACACAGGGGAAGCTTCTAGCAGCTTCTTACAGAAGCTACCCCTGTAGTACCCCTTCTACTGAAACCTTGCCGTGCAAACCCTATAGAGTAGGTGTCCCTGTATATGCCACTGGCATTGCTAGACACAGTGTCCTTAACATTGTCCCTCATTTTTCCTCTGCCATCCATAAATCTACTTTTAACAGCAGGAATTGCTTCTTATCCCTACAGTAAAGAAATTCCTATTATCATCTTGTAAATCCATCTACTTAGTCAGATTATTTTTCCTCTAATCCAGCTGAGCTAATTCTTTCAACTAAAGAATGAAAGAGGGTGACTAATTGTGCTTAGTGCTTTCATGGTGTTTTTAATGTTCAAAACATGAAACAAGTGTTAATTAATTAACAAATATACAGACCTACAAATCCGCAAATTAGTCATCAAGGCTGTGTTTAATAGTTTATTAATTAAGGTTTTTTTATCCCGTCAGTCTAAATGAATACTTCATTCATTTTTTGAAGGAAAATAGCAAATGTGATCCCAAAGAAACAGGAAATTGTTTCAGAATATTATAAAGTCAAGTGAATAATATCATCTAAAATTGTTGAAAGGTTCCCACTATATCTGGTTGTTCTATTTTTCTAGCTGATGGCTCCTTCCATCCGCCTTCATGATACAATAATGCAAGCAATCAATACTGTTGCATGTACAACTCACATCTGTTGTATTTATCTCTACAACACCTTTTTGAACAGAAGAAATATCATTTCTTCACTTGTAAAATGGCATTGAGGAATACTGAATATTTCCATTTATTTCAATTTCACTGGCTTAATAGTGGCATAGCTACTTTTAAGCAGTTCTTCTTCTGTTAGCTTGTTACTCTTTCAGTTGTTGGTTGGCATTGTTTGTAGCTTTTCTTTCCAAGATACATAAAATTACCTTTTTAGTCTGGAAAATGAATTGCTGCTTATATTTGTTTTTCCTGTCCTGGAAACCGCAAAATCCTTCTTGTTGCTTACTATTATTGCAATAAGAAGTTAGTACTGCAGCAGAAATGGAAAGTTGCTTTTCTCCCCTGTGAAATGTGACTCACATTTCTAAATACATTTTAATCTATTTTTGTCCCTTGTGAATAAATAGTAGCTATAAGATCTATTAAAATACTGCTCCATCTAATCATGTGATGGGTAATATGATGTCGGCAAATTTGTGTTCTTCCTCAGAAGTGTCAGACACCTTCATCTCCCACTCAGTGTGACAGGATTTGCAAACATGCATCATTGCCTCAAAAAGACCCATACTGAGTCCTGCCAAAAAAAAAACCCTGTCCAAATCAACTCAATGAAATTTTAAAAATACGCCAACACTAAATGGCTTCAAAATTTTATTCAAACCCTTATTGAGCTTACTAGTATAACCTGGCGGACTACAGAATAAGCACTTCAGGAGAGCACAGGAGTTTCTTGCTTTCATGAAGATGAGAGGAAGAATTTGGGTTTGTTTGTTTTTTTTCTAGGCTAGAAAAAATTTGGTTTTGCAGCTCATACCAGAATCTGAACTCTCCTACCAGAGAGTAAATAAAAATCAGCCCAAAATTTATTTAATTTTATACTTAATCCTTACAGTCAATAGATTTCTGTCGCAGTTTCAGCCGAAATCGCTGCAACCAGACCGACAGATGGCCTTTCCACACTCCCCCGGCCAAAAAAAAAAGAGAGGAGAGGAAGAGATAAGGAGATGCAGAAGTTTAGAATGAACTAAACTATTTTAATGAAGAATTAATATTAAAATAAAAAAAAAAAAAGAAGAAGAAAATAATGAAATAGATACAAAATATACAAAACTGTATCAAGCTCTCAGGATGACAGTCCCATCACCGGCAGGCACTGGGGAAGTCCCAGAGTGGACTCAGCGATGAATGGGAACTGGGTTCCAGCTCTGGAGTCAGGAACATACGGATTGGGATCAA
>JAOQGH010000023.1:102287269-102305949 GCA_025769975.1 Gallinago jamesoni | reverse complement strand
TCTTTGATCCCTCAGCTTTTATACTGAGCATGGGGCAGATGGGATGGAATACCCCAGTTGGTCAGGTTTGGGTCACCCGTTCTGTCCGTTCCTCCCCATAGATGTGACCCCTCTACGCTTTTCTGTTTCCGACCCTCTAAGGGGCAAATAACAAAAACTGGCTGACCTTGGTTGTTACAGCAATAAGCATAAGCAGGGGCCTCTCTGTACACCATTCCTTGGCATGTGGCACAAACGTTGGTCTTATCACTCTGAGAACGAGCAGTTTTCTCCACAATATGCTGTTAATTTCAGAGAGTTAGAACAGGCTTAGCTAAAATGCAAAATTACAGAACGCAAAATTGGTTCCGTTTTACCTCAAACTGGGACAATTTCATAACAATTTCTCATATAACATGGTCTCATTTGTTTTCTTTTCTGTTTGAAAAAAAAAACAGGCAGATTATGTATTTTTTAAATTTCAAAAATTAATTTCAAAAATTTAATTTATGAATTTTAAATTATATAAAGGTGTAATTATAAATAAATTAGAATTAGAGCTGGGTAAGACCATGACTCCCAGAGAGGGATCCAGCAAAACAGAAGACATAGAAATGGACCGTGTTTCCTGAAACATTTATGTTTCACATAAGCAGAAGCTTCAGAAGCTTAAATGCTTTTATACCCATGAGGCAGAGAGCTAGAAACTCTGGGCCAGATTCCACAAGACACATCCCATAGATGATATGGATATTTTTTAAGAAGATAGCCTGGAAGAATTGCTTGCAAAGTGCATTTTTACTTCTGTATTTACATTCCTCCATCCACTCCTCCTCTTCTCGAGTACATTGTTGAAGATTTAAAACAAACAATGTAAGTTTTGAAAACAAAAGAATATGCAGCAAGTGATCTTCTCTTCCAAACAAACTCCCCCCTCTAACTTCACTAGTTCAGAGAAATCATATTTTGTTGATGAACAACCTGCTCATACAAACTGAAGTTTTTTAACTTTATACCTAATTCTGCTTTGTCAGAGAGACTTCTGCCGCTTGTTAAGGTAGATAACCTGTAATACGTGTATCAGTCCTACCTAATATTGCACTAACTACCCAGCCCTCTGTAGTGGGTTCCTTGGGGTAAACATCATACTGGAGGCGTTAGCCATCTTGGGCAAGTCACATCTGCTCTACTGGGCCTTGTACTTGAGGCTTGAGAAGCTTTAATTACCCTTAGCATGAGCAGCTGCCATGTAACCAACCCACTAACATGGCACACTGTAAAGGGAGGGTGTTGGCATGCCCCAGGCTGGTTGGTGCTGCACTCTGGTGGATGTCATCCACCTCTGCCAAGAGAAGATTTTTTTTTTTTTTGCTGCACGAAATAAAAGGCACCACAGTATGGGAGGAAGACTGAACTTCTCTGCAGATGGGATCTGTGCAGCGAGCTGTGGGAATCCACCTGGGGTCACTCCAATGCTGCACAAAGGTGGTGTTCCCAGCATTTGAAGGGAAATAAGATTTACTTGCTAATTATAGTTCTCTTCCTATTTCTATCTTACTGATAAAGCAATTATATTACACTATTCGCTGTTGTGCCTTTCTGATTGAGATCCAGAAAGAACCCTGCATCCTCCATCACCCCAGTGCAGAGCACCCTCTGAGTTTTTCCTTTGCTTTCCATGATACAGATAACTACAGTACAGATGGAAGTGTGGCAAATGTGAATGACTGCAGCTCACAAGAATCAATTACATGTAGCCAAGCAAGCCAAAGACAGACAGGTATAACTGCATCCCCTATTGGTACAAACTGGCAGTTTCACCCAGTTTATCCTGGCTAGGAACTCTGATTATGAATATTTAAACCTTCAGGATATCTTCAAACCTGAGCTAGTAAATCTTTCCTGCTTTTTATCCCATGTTTTCCATTCTTCTCTCTTTTTCTTAAAGCTGAAATTTAGCAGGGGCCCAGCATTAGTTTTACGTCATTTTTAAAATATGTTTAAAAGCAGAAAAAAAAATTATTTCTACCAATTGTACTTTCTTTCTTTGATTGATGCTGTAAAGAAGTGTTATGTTGTTAAACTCTAACTGTACTCATTAAAAGGTTGCCATTATTTGGAAAGCAGTATGAATGGAATACTTACTTTTGCTTTTTTTCCCAGAGAGATGACATAATGAATGACTGTAGCCTACCATTTGCTATTTTATAAATTGTACTTCACTTACCTCTGAAAAGAACAATGTAAGATTGTGATGATATAAGACGTGCACTCTAAAAATCTCTAAAAAAAAGTAATAAGTACAAACAAGTTGAGGTTATCATCCTTAAAATCTTGAAATCTGTTTAAAGAAACCAGCAAACTGCAAAGTGCCCCGAGGTCCATATTTTGATAGTTTGGCATAGAAAGATATGTTTGCTTCTAGAATAGGATTAAAGCAACCTAGCAGTTCACTGAATCTCTGTCTCTTCAGAGAATCTCAAGTCTCCAGACCAACCACTTCAGCACCTTTCATTAAAGGCACTGAAAGCCAAAAGTGAGGGGTAGATGGGGGGGTGTCCTATATATTTACAGTCCTCAGAAATTCCATAGCTAATTGAGTTGTTCAGTTTTCCCCGACTGCTCTCTAAAATGCACTTTTCACAGAAGAGCTAACAACACTAGTTTAACATGAACATTTCACTTTAGTCCAGTTATTTCCTGCACAAAGAAACATGATTTCATAATAGCAAGCTAGTGTAGGAGAATATATTGGAAAGGTCTTATTATATACCATGTATCAAGATTAATTATTGCATTTAGCCTAAAGCACATCAGGTTAGTCTCTGTTATCATTTAATTATCTTCCTAGTTATCTTTTAATTATCCTGTTTCCCTACTACTGCTAATATATGTAGCTACTATCCTGCATCTTTTTCCTTTATACAGGAGAACACACACTGCTTTTGAACTGCAGCACAGCTTGTGCCAATGTTATGTAAATGTTACCTACACTAGAAAATCTTTTCTTTAAAACCACAGATTTCATCATGGTAGAATACCATTAGCACAGTAATTGATTAGAGTAGACAGAACATTTAATTATTTTATAAGAATTTTTGTAATCTGAAATGTTACATTGATAATTGCTTTCCCTTTCTTATATATCTCTTCATGCATTAGGCAGAATATTGGCATGTGAAGCAGTGGGGATTGACCTTTCTCTATGCACTCACTCACTCCCCAGTGAATGAAATATATTGTGGGATAGATTCCATAGGAGAAATCCACACATTATTTGGGTTGTTATCAAGGAGGATATTTTACCTTAGCACATTTTTTTCAAAAAGAATATTAACAGGCAACAAACACAGAAAGTCTCGTTCAATAGCAAATGATACTGCAAGAGATGGTTCCTTGGGCTGTGCATGTTAAATTTTACCATTCTCTGCAACAGAATGTGGATAAATTAACAGAAATAGGGGAAATCTGGATAATGTTACAGGTGTTTAAACATCGGTGACTATTCAGTATGAGTTATGCTAAAATACCAATTGCAAGGAAACTGAATGTCATGCTTCATTGGACAACCTGGTAATGGAGACAGTGTAGTATATTGTCTGTTTATTACTAATTTAGCAAGAATAGTATGCTTCACACAACAAAAGGTATAAAATAAACTACAAAAAAAAACCCCACCAAACAAATGAAAGAGGTATCTCTCCCAGAAAGCTTACATAAGGCTCAGCTAGAGATAGGAGCTTTGCTGACGGTACATGAGCACAAAATGTGCAAACCTGATAAATGGTAACTGTCAACAATCTCTCTGATATCAACAATCAAATATGAACTATCAACAATACCCTGATTTCAGCTGTCAACCCTGTACCAAACCTGAAGATATTTAAGGAGAACTGAAGCTGAAGTGACTCAAGAAGACATTGAAGAAGTACTGTTACAGTTCTGTTTTCCCAGATATATTTGTATGTTTGGCAAGCACATCAAATATAGCACATAAAAAAGAGATATTTGTTCACTTGTCCAGAGTTTCTGGATGTTCAGTACCTTGCTGAGAACAGAAGTTCTAGTGCCAGTAAGGTAGCTACATAAATTCCCAGATGGCCACCCTGATGCTTGTCACACACATAAACACAAGCTGCTTCACTGAGTATTCACATAGTGTATAGAAGAGGCAGCATGATTTACTCTTTTCCTTGACTTAGAAAAATGATTTGAACTCACATCTTCTTAACAAAAAGTGCTGGTAGTCCTAAAGACTTATCATGAGGGGTCTCTTTCCCTTGCCAGTTAAAGCAAGGCTGGTCTGCTTGAAAAAATTAAGTGCTCATTTTGGCTACAGGCAGCCCCATGCACAGCCCCTCTCCCTCTCACTGCCTTTGAGTATTTAATTACTTGTTCAGCACAGAACATCTTCAGAGCATCTCTTGGCACAGGATCCCTCAACCACCTCTGGAAGAGGACTTCATTTCCCACTACCTGCAGAGAGAGCAACCAGCTTTAGCCTCAGGGTTGTGTGTCCTCTGTAGGTACTTTGCTCTGCGATACTGAGCCTAACACAGTGGAG
Source organism: Gallinago jamesoni (assembly GCA_025769975.1). NCBI lineage: Eukaryota > Metazoa > Chordata > Aves > Charadriiformes > Scolopacidae > Gallinago > Gallinago jamesoni. Next base: position 102,301,406 of record JAOQGH010000023.1, on the reverse strand, counting down.
TCTATATGCTGGCATGCTGAGCTAATTCCACACTCCTTCCTGACAAACATTTTAACTTTTTTTTTAATGCACAGCCCCCAAGAGCTATGTAGGGAAAAGATATCCTTTAACCTTTTGCCTTGAAAAGGGGAAGATGCTGCTAAGGGTGTACTACACAGTATTAAAAACAGAAAACTCTACTTACTGGAGACATTGATTTGTTTAGCACTTGACATCAAAACATGAGGAGAACATGGTAGTGCAGAGTGTTTTCACTTCTTCCTCTAATAATAATTGCATGTGAAATTGTGTGCTGTGGCAGCACTGATTTTTGTCATTTAGGATAAGATGAAAATGCTTGTTGGATCCAATTCTGCATGGATCTATGCTAATTTCATGGTATGTTTCCAGATTATATCCTTCAGTTTGACAGATTTTGTGAAATGTTATATGGCAACATCTGATTTATTTAGTTAGAGATGCTACCTAATGAGAAAAGTAATCAGTCCTACTAGCCTTTGCTTTCAAATATCAATTCCCGTTAGAGACATTTCTGCAAACCCTTACTGCTCTTCAGTCTATTAAGTGGAGATTTTCTGACTGAGAAAACTTTCCAAATCCACACATCATAATTTAACTGAAATATAGCTACTTTCCCCAATGTATATACTTCCACTTCTACATTTTATTAATAGCTTCTTTTTGCTGTTAAGATTTAAGCAGTTTTTCTTTCCCGCAATTATTCTCATTTGGTTGGTACTGCAGTGGAAGTACAATGAATTCACAATCTATGATGATGCAGCCATTGCTGTGACAATACCTTCTCACATTTGTTTTATGGTATGAGCTGGCGAGCTTTGTTGTAAGTCAGAAAATTCTTCACTAACATTTAACACTTTTAACTTTAACAAAAATTTAAAGATATTAAATAACAAATCATAATGGCAATCATGATTGATAGTCTGGTATTATGTTCCTTATCCTATAGATAACTGCTATAGGATGTTTTCCAGTATCATCATTTAGTCAGCTGGAAACCTATGTAAAAAACTAGACTCCTACCTCCTAAATTTATGATAAAGGGATTATTTTCCTTATTCTTTCACTATTTCCACAGTATTTATAAATGTAAAGAAACTGGCAGCTTAGTCTAATGTTACAAGAACAAAACACTGTGCTATTTTTCAAAGACAGAAGAAGGTAAAGGACTATTTTTAATACTGTTACTATTAATATTACTACTACTATTACTAGTACTACTACTATGATTTAAATTATTGATACTGTATTTTACCAAAGGTGAGAGCTTAGCCACAAAAAAGAAAGTACCAAAGCTCACAATGCTTTAATCTCAGAGCAGCTACAAATTAAGAAATACAAGCATCACTGCTTTTAAATAAAGTGAAAATGTAAAAATACTCTATAGCAAAATGTATTATTGTATTTAGTTGCTTCTTCACAAAGTCCAGATTACTAATTATTACATAACTACTGATCATTGCAATGATTCTCTTTAATGTATTGCTTAGTATGAACTATTTACAGAAATTATACTATTATATGAAGTGTTATATAGTTTTAAGAAAGTTTCTTCTCAGTTTCTTAATGGATTTTGTAACATCTCCCAGAAATATATTTATTTATCTCCCATTTTAATAAACTTTTCTAAATAATGTGAAGTGTTGTGGTTATTTTTTTACACAAAGCTGTGTGCCACCTCACAAATTTCATTACCATTGCTTCATGAAATGTCAAAAGGACCAAATGCACTGAACCTATTATAATGTACATGACATACCTAGTGTTATTAATGATGAGTTGCTGTAACAAAATGGGATGTATCTTTGCTCAAATCAGATCAACAAGCGCAGACTTAAGAAATAAACTGGCTTTCTAAGTGTACTCTTGTATACTGAATCCTTAAATTTCATGTTAAAGATGACATTCAGAAAACAATATTGTGTAAAAAGGTTATATTAAGATAATATTAAAAATTACTCTGAGGGTTTAAAATAGCTTGAACCATTTTATATTCTAACATTATGCATATTAATAAAAGCTTTAAATTCTAATCCAAGCAACCCATATATTCAGCACACTTAGAATCACAACTCCTCCTTTTTTCCTCTCTTCCTGTATTCCTCTCTCTTTTTTAAATGAACTTTTTTTTCCGTGGGGAGCTGAACACTCCATACAGTTTCTTTTACAGCCACTCCAGCATGTATGCTCTCTGGACAGGTAAACCAAATCCACAGGGGCTTTGCTCTGAGAATTTAATCAGCTTATTTGCCAGAAAGAAATTTTCAGAAGCTTGGGCTCTTGGCTACTCATGAGCACCATAGACCCTCTGGACTCCTACTGTGATGATTATCTAATCATCCAAGCAAAGAGCTATCTATCCTGATGTTTTTTAAGCACTTACCTGAGGTGTCGGATTTAGGAAGACACAATTCCTCTCTGAAGAGGACTTTCTTTCTTCATTATTATAGAAAAAGTGCAGGCATCTAAGTTAAGTGTTCAGTATGAGTACTATGTGTGTTTACTCAAGGATATACTCAGGAATTAAGCCTTCCTTTTTTTCCTTGTAAGGCTTACTCTGTAAAGATACCTCTTCTGCAGAACTTATGATATGAATACATAGCAGAAAGAGTGTCAGTCCATCCTTATAGTCTTATTATTGATATCCTCTCTCAATTACTGGGCTTTACAGATCTTCAGTTTAAGATACACAACAGTTTGCATGTTTCTGTGTACCCTGTGGCTAATTTCTCAGTGTGATAATGCATAGCTGAAATAAGGAAATGTTGGATGAGAGACTTACATGAAAATTTCAGCCATCCTGAGAAGTTTGAAGTTTGCATGATAGTAAATGTGTTCCTAGGAAGTAATAGAGTCACAGCATTAAAATTAAAGACATCATGATTTAGAAGTGAAGGTAAATTGTGAATAGAATGCAATCAGAAACACTATTTAGTTGGTGGGAAAGGAATCTTAAAGCACCTCAGCAAAGGCAACACTGAAAAAATTCTTTATAAGGAAAAATGTATCTTCATAGCCAAGACATATTCAAAGATCTTATGAGTGGAAGAGAAGCTGATATTAAAAACCTGGTAAACAACCAGATTAAATATGACATTAGTTAAAATTAAAAAAAAAAAAAGAAAGAAAAAAGAAAAACAAAGACATTTTACATCTTCAAATCTCAGTGTGAACATTTACTACCAGCACAAGATACTGTAGGTAAAAGATACCCGATTACAGTACTGGTTCTTTCATAAATTGAAAACCTTCTAGAAGGGCAGATTAAGCAAAAGACACCCAATTATCCAATGAGAAGGTTTGAGACAATGCCACTTTCTACTAATTATGTAATTAAACTGTATGGTGTAGATCTTCCCTCTGCATCAAACAAAAAAAAAGGAACAAAATGGGACAGAAACTATTAATGAGTAAATATCCCATCTCTCTAAAGCTTCCTGATCCTCTCCTTCAGAATTTTACACCCAATGCAATCTGCATTTAGGTAAAGAAGGTTAAGAAAATTCAGAATACACATGCACATTACCTATTATTTTGAAATAAATATTTTACAATAACTATTCCATATTTTGTCCCTCTATGGAGAATTTAATTATGAAAAAACCTGCAAGCTGCCATTCAAAAAGGCATGTACCCACTATGAAATTTTTCTGGAATATAAATATTTTGGACAATTCAAATGATGGCAGATAAAAGTCTGTAGAAAAGTGATCAGTTTTCTTTTTGTACACCAACACATTCCTCTTCTAGAACTGGTCTTGCTTCAGGATCCCAAGCAAGAAGCCCAGGTTAATGGTTAACAGTGCTATAGATGAGGATTTGAGTATTGCTGGTTTGGAAAAAAAATAATAAATAAAAAAAATCCCCAAAGAAACAAAGAAAAAAAGGTAGTGAAAATGTTAGATCTTCTCCTGACTCCTATTATTATTTCTGAGAACAGTGAAAGCAGCTGCAAAAGGAGTTAATCCTGTGGACAAATAATTACCCAGCATCAAAATTACAGAAATGTCAGAGACTAAGACACTGTTACATAGATGAGACAAGACAAAGTCATGGAAAATACTGAGAACATTAGAAAAACGAAAGAGATTGTATATACAAAACTGTTCTGCTGTTGTTGGTGGAAAACTTCCTATCAGAAAATGTTGTTGCTTTGTGGAATACTTAAACTGGAAATGTAGATGAAAATAAGAACTGATATGAAAAAATATTAAAAAAGAAAGAATTATCAGTAGGATTTTTACATTTATTTAAATTTTCAGTATCCTAATAAATTAACAGTCAGACTTAATTAAAGTCTTGGTAATTTTCTATTTCTTTTTGCTTGCATTCAGTATTTAAGCAGGCCATAAACATAACTTCAGGTACATTTCTGGTTAACCACATATGTCAGCAGTTTTCTATCAGAAGGTGCCATATACAAAAGTCTCTAGTTAGGTTTCCTGTAGCACCATTTGTCTAGTGAATTACTGTGCATCAGCTGCAGTGATTCAGTCCCATGATACGAGGCAGTACTCACTTATAAAGGGCATTGTGGGGATGCTACCAGATAATTATGCAGTCATTAGACTGAATATATCCTTAGGATACAAGGAAAAAAACATTTCAAACAGGGAGACTGCTTTAGAAAACAAGGTTTTACAGAACCAATACAAGGGGCAGAGTATGCTGCTCCAACAGGCACATTTATAGCTGAGCTTCGAAATAATTCCAAAGCTAAATGTTTTAATTTACTTCTGAAAGAACTGAAAAGAGCAATTATGCCTTCATGATTTATCATCTCAACTCACAACAACTCCACTAACTATACCAGAATTGTTACTAATAAAAAGTACTCAGACTCCTAAGGTAGAGAGGTGAAAACAACTCCAGAGAAGTTTCTTTTCTGTCTTTGCACTGACTCCTTGCCCGAGAGATGGAGGAAGCCCACGCCTATCTTTGGGAGTATGATGGGCAGCAACCATGTAGGCAGTTAGCACATGCACAGTACCACATTAACTGGACAGAGTGAAGGGATTTCTCGTCTTCTGTCAGATAAAGAAGAAAAAAAGGAAAAGTGTAATCCAGAGTCTGTTCAGTGCTGTGCTCTTAGAAGCTCAGAGTGGAGTTGAAATAGGCCCATAAATGTCTATGCCAACAATTTTCAATTATCATTGAAAACATTTTTCTGAATAGTATAATAAGGTTGTTATGCTACATACCAGGACTTTCATTTTGCCATACAGACCACCAAGGAAGAATAACACCTGGTGATCTGTTGAAATGTTGGAATGTGAGCTGCCAATCCAGTCCAGGGAGAGAGAACTGATCTCATACAAGTCACTGAAAGTCATTAAAACCTTTCTTCTGCTTATATACACTTAAAAAATACAAAGTCCTTACGAACAGTTTCTGATGCTGGTATCCTCAAATATAAATTCTACTTCACTTTTATCTTATCAAGTGCTGATGCTCCAGACTAGTTTTTAAAGATGCTTGACTGTATCTTTACAGAAGCTCTACTGTTGAGTCTAGCTAGTAATTGAACATCATTAGCTTGGTCATACTAAGTATGAACTTTCAAAAAAAAATCAAATCATCCCCCATCAACTGCTGAAGGTTGTTTTTTGATAGAAATCATAGTGCAAGCTGCCTAGATGTCTGAAACAATTAAGTTAACTGAGTTGAATTCCAGATCTGACCTAGCATGTCTTTCTACTTCAAATACAAATTAAAATTTATCAGCTAAAGGAGAGATATTGATGAGGCAGCATAACAGGTATTTTTAAGAGAAAAACGGATATGTACAGGCACTATGGGCTTGACAAGGGTATGATACTAAAGAATGTCTTGAGATGTGAAGGACCCTCTGCAAGGTTTCTATGTTACCACAGGTAATATTGATACTGCTACTAGGAATAATTTGTTGATGACTTTATCCTATTTATCTATCTGAAAGAATGAAGTAATTTCATTCACTTGCATAAGCATTAAGATTTTATCAAGAGCTAACAGACAGTAGAACAAACAAAAAAAAGACTAAAGAAAGAGAAGTTGAGGATTTTTAAATTGGATTAAACCACAGGGCCTTCAGAAGAAAGTTCTGCAGGTTAAGGTCTTAATTGCTTCTACCTTAATTTCTTCAGTTTCGTTTGGGTATTTTTGTTTAATTTAACACTCCAGTGAACTATCCAATGAAAAAATACTTGTGTCAGATATTACCTTTCATATTTTCACTCAAAGCACCAAATTAAGACAGTCAATATAAACCAATTTTTTTTAATGGTTCCCAGATTTAGGCTCCAATATTTCATACATCACTAAATCTATCAAGTAATGATTGTTTTCTTGGAGCTGTGGTGGAACCACTCATTTTTTAGAGTCATTTTCCTATGCTGATGTTAAGTTTTGCCTTAGTTGTTTCAGACAGAAATGAATGGCTGCCCCAAGGCAGAAAGAATCTGTAAATTTAGTTTTGCATTCCACCCTAAATCCAATTATTATAACAACCCTGCTACTACTGTTATAGTTAAATGCTTGTCAGTGTTTCTATTATAACCCTTTCTGTGTGAGTTTATAACTCAACCCTTAAAAAAAAAAAAATATGCTCCAAGCTAAATCTTGACATATATGGTTTGAACCCAGAACACATTAAAAGAACAAATCAAAACAATAAACCTGCAAGGCCACATCCTCTGCCCCAATTTTCTAAAATACCTTTTTGGGGTTTTTTTAATTTTTTAGAACGGGAAAAGGAAAATGTTTCAAAAAATCAAAAACTGAAAAATAGCCTTCAAACCCTCATTCATCTAATTTGAAAGTCAACAGCAAACGCTGAGCAACATCTGGATGAAAAATGTAGGAGCAATCAATCTGTGTAAAACTGTTGATTTCAGAATCTGCCTGGATGCTGCTATGGCTGCAGACTGCAGACTTCCTTATATTTCTTTGTCTCTTGAAGTAGGTTGCTTCAAGACAGTTAACATCTACCTGTTATATTTACCTGGTCTAAATACTAATTCATGCTAAAGAGTGAAGGGACAATAGAAATATAATTAAAAGACTTTTTCAGACATTTTTTAAAAGTCCTAATATGAAGCTATAGAGAATAGATCTGTAGGGAAAACTAGTGGCAACACTATCAGTGACACATCCAGTTAGCATCCTGACCCATTGAAACCTGATTTTTTTTTTAATCAATCGCACCATAAAACATCAAACTATGACTTTGCTTATTAGCTATAAATTAAAGTCTGTGCATCTTCCTCTCCTACATTGTTATAACCTCTGAAAAACAGCACTCATCAAGCAGCTCAGAAAAGCAACTTTGGACATGGAGAAGCCAATACCTAGTATGGGGATAGGAACGATCACAGATGTGATCTTAAAATATAGCCAGGAGCAACCTGTTCTAATATATATCACTTACTGAAACAGGGCACTGGGGAACATTGGAATGAACTGTGCTACCTTAGGATGCTGGAGAAAACATTTTCAGAGAGCTTTGATTTTCAGCCTTTTCTTTGTGGTTAGTTGATGGTACTCGTTTCTTTGTAAAGCATTATTCATCCTTTATTTTGTTGACTTTTTCTAAATTACTTCAGAAAATGATCAGAGAGTTTACAGTTACAGATGATCCCCTAGGTTTACTTGAGAATCTCAATAGCTTCTGGCAATAGCTTCTAGCTTACTTTTGATGTTGTAAGACTTCCTGTGCCATTGTTCTATGGCTTTAGAATTCCTCATAATCTCACTACAGATTAGACTCAACTAATTTAATGTGTCATCAGCAGGCTATCACCCCAGCATGACCTTTTACAGATCCTTAATTAATAAATTAAAATCCACTAATCAGAGTAAAATGCTTGCCCTCCCCAACTTAACCTTTTGAAATCTTGAAAGAGATCATTTAAATCTCTCCCTGGCTCCGGGCTTTTGTTTATTTGTTTGTTTTCTTTTGTGTTCAGCCTTTATTTCCATTCTTACTTCCCTTGACAGAGCTTGTTAACTTACTTGAGAGCATACTTAACTTTTTTCTCTTATCTTTTATGAGGTCCAAGTATTTAAATGGTCTCCTTATAGTAAGAGAAATTATTTTTTGCATTAAGATAATATTGACTGGGCTGAATTAGCATAGATCTGTTCAGTTCTAGAAATTGTACCAATTTACATCAAGTGAGGATTTCACTCCATATGTTTTATACAACATCTGCATGGCACTCTGAGATGTCGGTAGAAGTATGTTCATGCTTCAGATTTCTTCTCTTTTGTTGGACTTTAGTATTCTGCTTGATTGTCAGAGCCAGTATTTTATGATTTGGTTTAAGCACAATTCACTCCTATAATGTAATCTATTCAGCTTACTCTTTATTTCCTGAGGCTGCAACAGGGTATATAGAATGACCTTGTTGTGAGATGTAAGTGTATTAATGTGCAATATTTCAGTGATTTAATTTAAAATGCTACGTTCTTCCTCTGTGTGAATACAATCTAAATGGCATGAGGAACTCTTAGAAATGTATGGAAACATTGTCTTTTATTTATACTGCTAAATATACTTGTAATATCCTTGGTCTATATTTGTTTGCATTTCATTTTACAAGGAACTCATACAAACAAGGGGAGTTCCCTGATATCATGCTGTCATGAGTTAACCTCAGCTGGCAACTAAGCACCATTCATTCATTCATTCCACTCCAGTGGGACTGGGAGAAATCATAAGGGTAATAGAGGGAAATCTTGTGAGCTGAGATAAAGACAGTTTAATAGGTAAAGCAGAAGTTGCGCGCACAAGAAAACCAAAATAAAGAATTAATTCACCACCTCCCATCAGTCAGCAGGTGTTTAGCCATCTCCAGGAAATCAGGGCTCAATTGCATGTAACAGTTACTTGGGAAGACAAACACCAGCCCTCAGAACATCCCTCCTTCCTTCTTATTCCCCAGTTATGTATCTTCCCCAGCAAGACATCACACGGAATAGAATATTCCTTTGGTCAGTTGGGGTCAGTTGTCCCAGGTGTATCCCCTCCCAACTTCTTGTGCACCTCTAGTCTACTTGCTGGTGAGGTGGTGCAAGAAGTAGAAAACTCTGTCACTCTGTGTAAGTACTGCTTAGTAATAACTAAAATATCTCTGTATTATCAACGGTTTCCATTAGCCATTAACTTAAAATGTACAATTTTATATCTCTCCTATGAGTTTTATGGCCTGATGGCCCAGGGGTCTTTTTTTAGTATTCTCATGCACAGAACACTAAAGAAGAATTTGGGCATTGTTGTATTGCAATTACCAGCTTACAGACAAAAGTCTGTGAACTTTCTTGGACTAACAAGTTGAACTTTTTGAAAGACTCCTATTGAAAAGCAAGGTCAAATTGCAATTTTAGGAGCAGAATAGATTTTATGAACTCTGTCATCACTTCATTTTGCCTCTATGCAAAGAAAATTGTATCTTGTGTTCCAAGTCACAGAACATTTATTCTCAGATAGTTTTACACTGCATACACTAGCAAATATTTTCTGTCAAAGTGTTTGTATCAACCATGGAACTTTTACAGAAAGTAACTACATTTCCATGACTTGGAAGAAATAGATTTCATCTGGGGTTGGTACATCTTGTCTCACAGCATAACTGGAATATATTTCCAATTGTTTAAGTACAGTGTAGTGATCAATAAAGTAGGATTACAGCTATTTCTGTACTATTTAAATAAAGATTATAAACCACCCCCCCCCCCCCCAAGTTATTACTTGACTCCTGATAGCACTGAAATCTAAACAGGATCTTCTATGGATTTGGGCATCATTAAACTAAAGAGATACTAAAGAAAATATTTTGAAAGTGTCATAGTGAACTGGATAAAAATTATGACTTCCAAATTATAAACTAGGAATTAATGAAGATTATGAGCAAAATATATTGTCCATTGGAAAGGATCAGATATATTGTTGCATTTATATATTCAAAGCCTCAGGGTATGAATACAAAACCTTTACAATTAAAACCCTGTGCACAAATTCTAAAGCATGGCAGAAGAAAAAGCCCAAGTGGGCGCTCACTGTCACTGTGGGCTGGCTGGTTATATCCTACAATACTGAGGCTGTCCAGAGAAGGTAGGCAACTTATGGAATGGAATAAATTCCATTTCTTTCCATTCCTTATGGAATGCAATAAACTTGGCCTGAGTGGTCACCTGTCTGTGATCCAAGATTTGATTTTGTGCACCCTAACTGTGTTAACTTCACTAGTTCTTACAGGAAGGAATTTTGTTGAGCAGTGTCAGAGTATTTCACCTGAAACCATACAAGATATAAAAAGTTACAACATAGAAAGACAAACTGTTGAGATGGTAATAATGACTCAAAGATTCATAAAGAAAAATATCTACCTTAATGGAAACCCTAAATAAGCCTCACAAACAGAAGATGTCAACTCCACATGACTTTTTATCTCCTGTTCAACTTTTCTTAAGGGAGTATAGGCTATATTAGGACTCATTTTTTCAATCAAAAAGTAAGAATAGAACACCTCTGTTATTTAATATGTAGGCAATTTTTTGTGTCTTCAACAGCCTTCATCAGCATCAATGTCAGTAGCCTTTAGCATGCAAATAGGTACAGTTGCTGTTGTGGAAATTGTATAATTCAGATTCAACATCCTCAAAGCTGTAGAAGTGAAGGAGAAATGCCATTAATTTCTCACTGCCCCAATTTACTGGGAGGCAAGATTGACCTGAGAAAGGGCTGATCTATACTTACCTCAATTAATTGTTAATGTGTAAATGAATATTATTAATGTTGATCCACCATGTATTGGATTCAGATCCTGCCATTATTGCTATGAATCTCATCACAGGGTTTTAAAGAAGCCTGCATTCTTCTCCCTTCCCCCCATGCCTCACCCCACATAATGCACACATTCTTAATAATCTTTTCATTTCTGTTTTGCTGGAGAGCTAGATAAGGGAAGATGATTTTTGAGTCAGAATTGTGAGGTCTGACTTTCCACTGAAGCAGATCTATGGTGCGCACAAAAAAGATGGTTTGACTGTAGTTGCATTTATGTTGGGTTTAGTTGGTAGATCTAATTTATTATCATTTTACAGATTAAGGAAAAGAAAAAGAAAAAGAAAAAAGAAAAAGAAAAAGAAAAAGAAAAAGAAAAAGAAAAAGAAAAAGAAAAAGAAAAAGAAAAAGAAAAAGAAAAAGAAGAGAGGAACACCTTGCTAAGGAAAAATATCCAACAAGAAACTCTTTCATGCAAGATGCCTGCTGGGGAGTCTGTAGGGTCAATAAACCATGAAAGAGTGAAGGAAGTACCTAAAAATTTAAGAGTTGAAGGAAAAGCATTTTATTCTTTCACATGTGTGTCTATTGCCAGAGATCTTAGGCATTCCCACACCTGAACCTTTCCTCACAGAAGGCTCATCAGAAAATGTGTCTGAAATTGATGTGTGAATAGAAGAGGTTTCAACCCAACTCAACAAAATGAACAGTAACATATTGATATAACCAGCTGGTATTCCCCTAAGAGTTGTAAGGAAACGAGTATGAAATAGCTAAACTGTCAAAATTGAATGTAGTAATAACTTCCCATTTATAACTGCCTTAGTACTGTAGAATGGAAGGTAATGTGTTTCTTCTGGTTTCTTTGGAGGGGAGAAGGAGGGTGATTTTTTATTTTCCTTCTCAAAATGCTTACAGGAGGACCTGTTGAAATGCTAGCCAGAAAGACAAATCAAAGCACTAAATGAAAGAATGAGATTTGTCGTCCTTAGGATTAATAATAAAGTTATGGAAAAGTCAACATGATTCTTACTAAAGGAAGTCTGAATGTCAAACATTTTTAAAGGAGTCAAACTGTGTATGGACAAGAGAGATGGAGTCAAAAAAATCTAATTAGCTTTCTCAATGGTACTCGACAACATTCTTCAGTGAAAGGTTTTAGTGAAAAAAAAACATAAAGGGTTAAAACCAGTAATATTGCAAGTTAATTACTGGTTAGAAGAATAGGAAATCAAGGATAAGAATAATTAAGCATCTTTCACAATTTAGGGAGGTCATCAGTGGAGGAAGATATACAGGAATCTGTTCTAATCTGCTCTTGAAAATACTAATAAAGTCATAATAAGCAGAAATTCATGACAAATTTGCCAAAATAACTGTCCAATTCACATTGGATATTTATATTCAGACATCTTTGCTATTTCACATGCCATTGTGCCCTAATGTTACAGACTCTTCTAACTGGCCTTCTTTCCCTAGCTAACACACTTTATAGAAACCGTAATACTGTCCTCAAAACACAGCTGAATTAAAAGTAGTGAGATATATACATATATATTTTTTTTTCCCTTCAGTTGACACAACACATATCTACCTTACCGGACCCCAGGAACCCTCAGATAACCATCAGGCACCCTTTTATTTCAGAGTACATGAGATAGGACAGGACTAAAGCTCACTGAACAGTTTTATCATGAGCTTGTAAAATAGTTTTTGCCGTTGCAGATTGCTGGATCCATTGTAGTTTCAGAACATATAATAACTCTAAAAGGAAGCTGACTTTTTGTAAGAATGTTGTTAGTTGTCTTCAGGCCTCCAAATTCCATGGAACAATTAAAAAGAATAGGATAAGAAAATAATTAGAGGAAATATAAGCAGGAAAATATCCTAAAATTTTAATACAGTAATACATTTAACATAAATCTGTAGTTATTTGCATTAGGGCTACCGGGGTTTGAAACGTCAATGATTCTGGGTGAATTGAATCAACAGCACTAAAAGAAGGCAACTAACAATATAGTTAAAATTCTAAGAAAATTGTGAAAATTTTGCATACAACTAGACAAAGCTGCATTATAAACAGTGGTTTTGCTTCAGCGTTTTATGTAATTGATACTTTTTGTCTGATGAACCATGTTCTACCCCACTTAAAATGAAATAAATGACAACAGTATTTTCTAAAATGGATTCCAAGACAAAAATGTGAGCTAAGCTATACACTGACAGAAAAACGCTCTCTGCTGAAATGCTTGTAGGGAATTTCTAAGTTCCCTTGGAGCATTCATCTTTAAGGCAGATAATATAAAAATGAATAAATAAACACTGGTAGAAATAGAAGTAGAGGGATGATGGGAAAGAAGCATTTCTAATAAAAAGATTTGTACAGCCAAAGGGCAAGATGGGTCAAACAAAAACTGTCAGCAGTATGATAAAAGAATCCTGACATATTCTCTTAATACAGCATTAATGTCTTGCCATAGTAGTGATCTTTGTGACCTTAGCAAGATCTACTGTAATTTCTCATGAGAACTCTGTGTTGACTTATAACCTTGCTGATACACACAGGAACATATAAATGGCACAGATGTGCTATCAGTTAGAAACATAAGCTTCTTTTGGATCTTTTCAAATCCCATAGTTCATTGCTAAGGAACAGGAATAAAATAAATACATTTTGTGTGACACAGAAATGTCTCAGTTATAAGAAGGAAAATGTCATGAGTTGAATATTAGTGGACACTATGTGGAGCTGTGGACATCATTACATAAAACATGTCGTGCGTATCATCAGCTGCACTTTTGACCATTACGTCTCTGCAGTCATGAAGTACTTTTTTAGAATGAAGATGTCATGAGCCATTGCACAGATTTTGGCCTTTGAATACTCAACTGCTCGGGAAAAGTTCAGCTTTTCAGTATTTCCTGGTTTGATTTAAAGACTCCTTACCTTTTCTGTGGTCTGTAACTGTAGTTACATTGTAGGGCTAGGTAGTATGAGGATAATAGTATACATATTTACATGAATTGTGTATGAGAAGGTGCATAGGAGGGTCTTATTTAAAGAGTTTAACAGATAAGCATCAGGAAAATACCCAATAGGTCTTAAAGCATAATGATCCAGTCAGAGTGTGACTAAAACCTTAATATATTAAAATTGGCTGATTAAGTGTGACGAAACGAGGAGAAAGGACTTCACTGCGAGGTTCAAATTAATTTATTTGGACTTCACTCACAGGTCCAATACGTCACTAGTGCAGGTCCTATGTGTACAATGGCAATTACACTATTGCAATTAAAAAGCAATCCGCGGAATACACTGTTGCAGCCTACAAGCGATCCCGACAAGTAACACCA
>JAOQGH010000023.1:102269993-102285082 GCA_025769975.1 Gallinago jamesoni | reverse complement strand
TATACTGAGCATGGGGCAGATGGGATGGAATACCCCAGTTGGTCAGGTTTGGGTCACCTGTTCTGTCCGTTCCTCCCTATAGATGTGACCCCTCTACGCTTTTCTGTTTCCGACCCTCTAAGGGGCAAATAACGAAAATTGGCTGACCTTGGTTGTTATAGCAATAAGTATAACAACAGGCCTCTCTACATTCCATTCCCTGGCATGTGGCACAAACATTGGTCTTATCAATCTGAGACCGAGCAGTTTTGTCTACAATATGCTGTTAATTTCAGAGAGTTAGAGGAGTCCTAGCTAATCTGTAAAATTCCAGGACACAAAATTGGTTTGGTTTTATGTCAAACCAGGACACTCCTTTTCACCAAAGTAGACAAACCCAAAATCCTTAGCTGCTCCATGTAGGACATTCATTCCAGCCCTTCCACCAGCTTTGTTGCCCTCACATTTGAGTACTTTCACATCCTTCTTAGATTGTGGGTCCCAGAACCACACAAAGTGTTCAAACTGAGGCCGCACCAATGTTAAATACAGTAGGATTATAATCTCTTTTTGACTGCCTAAATGTAGAATTTAATGCATATTCTAAGTCAAAAATTTAAAGTGTTTTATATTTTGAAGTCAGCAGAGGTACTAGTATCTATATTTATGCTACTGGTTTATGAAAACATCTGTTTATCTTGAGTGTATAAAAGCTGAGAAAAGATGATGCACAACTTGTAGGAAGAAAATTAATTTATAAAATTATTTCTGTTTCTAGACTTCTAAAAAGTATGTCCTGGTGCGTCTATGGAAATTGAAATCCTCAGTTTGAAGGAATAAAACAGGAATGTTATAATGAGAGTTACACACATGCACCCCAAACCCTACATGAGAACAAAACTCTATATTTAAGACTAAACGTCACGCTTTCCCCACCACTTTTTTCTTTTTTTTTTTCTTTTTTCTGTTGCACAAGAATTCTTAATGGGTTTCAAGAAGGTATGGGTTTATAAAATGGGAAAATAAGCAGAGGTCAACATTCTTCAGAACCACCATTTCAACAAGAATCAGAAAATTAAGCAGAAAAGAAAGGAGGATAGCAATTTCCCAACCATAAACCAAAGTAGCAAAAAATAAGTGGAGAATGATTAACTACAATTGTGCTCCTCTTGGATTTAGAAGCAACAACATTCATTATTTATTTCCCAACACCGAACTGAGATTAATAAATTGGACATATGCTTCACACTAAGGATATGTAATAAATGTCTTTGCTATTTTGCATGCTAAAACACAAAACCCCATACTTGTCAACTTCAGATAGTTGAACTCCATATGGGCTCTTTATATTCAGAATATATGGACTCTTTATATTCAGAAGATCTTTCCGCTAAGACAGCCTCATGGTAATGTGTTTTGGTGCTTGACTATGTTTTACAGATGAGGAACTGAACCAGAAAAAAAGATCTGAGCCCAAATTCTGCCTGTAGTATGCTCTGTAGCAGCCAGTTTTTTCAGACCTCAGTAAAGTGAGTAAATCAGAGAACAATTATAATGCATGATTTGCTCAAGATCTGTTGAAAATCTGGTGCAATTTGAAACAAGCTTATTACCAGCCTTCTAAATGAATTCTAAACCTAAAGATTGTCAAGCGTGATTTTAGTATATCTTTCATGAACTGATATATATTCCATTGTTTTACTATTTTAATGAAATTAATACTATAAAAATCTCTTTATTGAGGTTAAGCTATTCAAATAAAGAAATATTTTATTTATTAAGAGATATGTTAACACACCCGAGGTTTAGATGGATACTTCCCCATGCTTTTGTACAAAATTTATCTGAACATAAATAGATTTAAATAACTGGAAAATCTACATAAAAATAAAGAGCCCTACATATTTCTACTGTTGATTAAAATTTATTCAGTTTGTTTAGCATTCAGGCTCCAGAAAGCTTTCGGTGATAGGATGACGTTGCATGCACAACATGCAAATAATTTTCTTAACACATGGCCAAGACAAATATGTAGCATGTAATTTCTTTAAAACATTCTTCACCAATAAAAAAGAAAGAAAATACATGGGTATGGTTTTCATGATAAAGCACACAAAACAGAGCACATTTTGACCCAGAGAGAACAACTGTTTTGTTAACAGTGAACAAACTCAAAATAGCCTATTCAAGGCAATTTGTTGAATATTTATGATTAAAAAAATACATTTGTAACAAAAAACATTTATTCACAAATCATTCACAGATTATTCAACCAGTTTGAATAGTAAGTAACCTCTTTAAGGATCCTCTTTATCCTTTAGGATGTTTTTTTCCTCAATGTTTTTTTTCCTCAATTAGTGAGACCTGTGAGTCATGGGGTGTTTATAGCCCCTGTACTCCCATCAAATATGAAATTCTTTAGTTGGGTTGCTAAGACAGAGAAAATAAAAGGCATCATAGTTCAAAACTACTTCTTTATTGTAGGTGGTTATAAACACAGCAAAATGACAAGAAAGTAGGATATGCAGTAGAGAATAACATAGGTTTATGACTAACAGAATACATTTTTGCAGAATTATTTAACAAAAGCTTTATTTCAGATTCTTGGTTTGTTGGTTTTGCTTTGTTTTGTATTGTTTTGTTTGGTTTTTGTTTTTTAAGAGTAAAAGTAAAAAGAAATTATAGATGTATTTGCAGAAAATGATACAAGTTGAACAGTCACCAGAGAGTACATGAGAGAGATTTTCTGTGGTCCATAGGTAGGGAGGTCCAATCTCCCAAGGTAACAAAGGAAAAAAAACATTAATAAAAAAAAAAAGTATTAGTTGAGGTGTGCAGGATTATACCAAGGCTGTGCAAACCACTTCATGTCTACCTTTTTCTTCTCAGTTCAGGATAACAAGCTAAATTAATGCTCAATTTCTGTAATTACAAAAATCTGTATAGACTATAATGACTGAATGTAGGGAAATGCCAACATTTAATACAACTCCCTTGCACATAAGCATTGTAATATATGATGTTTATGTCCTCTTTAAGGCAAAGCACTTATGACTTATTCAGCAAGCTGGAAGAATGTGCTCAGGGTAAAGTGGTAAAAATTCGTCATACGTGGTGTTAGTGGAAGGACGAATACTTCATTTTCTGTACATATTGGGAGTTACACGGAGAATCAACCAGTACTGCAGGAGGAAAAATTTACATCTCCTGGTTTAGATGGATACCACCAAAAATAAAATAAAAAATAAATTCCAATCTAATTCCTACCGCAGCTACAGGTTTTCTATGAAATTCTATAGAAGTTACATGACAAGGCCCTTGTCCTATGGCTGGGTGCCAGCAGGTCTAAGATGTGCTGCACAACCAGGACCACAGAAGAAATTATTCATTCAGGCCTGTCCTTATTTGTGAAATGTCCTACATCTGAGAAGGCAACTGTAACTGACATGTCAGGGCTACCACAATTTGGAATTCCAGGAAGGAAAATAGTTACATATATTGTACAGTAGTTCAATGAATACCAATAAATATGATGGGATTGCCTTGAAAAGATGTAGAAGAAAGATGTACTGATCTCAGTTCTGGGTTGCTGCCGACTCATTATGCTGAAGTTATCATGGGTCCTGAAGTTATCCATGAGGTTTAGGAAATGACATAAAACACTTTCAAAAGAACTGAGTGATGTTGCCTGGGTAACTTAAAATCTAGCATCCCGTAATGAAAGTGCTTAACTTAAGTTCTTAGGAGATTCATTTTAAGAATCTTGTTGGCATAATCATCTACCTCATTAGACTGGTTCCATGCTAGTGTGACTGAACTCTTGTCAACAGAGTCAATGCAAAGCAAAATTAGTGCAGTGAGGTGAAGAATCAGGAGTAAAATGAATAAAACAGTCAAATTGAACTTTCACCTTGTCAGACTTTTTTCTTGTTAATATTTATACAATTATGCTTATCTAGATACACAAGAGGGAATTAAAATTTGAAAGGAATAGTCTGCGATTTCTAGGCTTTCCTTTGGATTTTTTGGGGGGCGGGGGATGGGGCAGATTTTTTTTGTTTGTTTGTTTTTTTCCCTCTTTAAAATAACCTGTCAATTTCTGGAACTCATTATATTCAAGTAATGCATCTAAGCAGCATGCTGCCCAGTGAGTACTTAAAAATGGGATTTATTCCTAACAATATGATGATTAGGAAGTTACATCAGTTATTTCCTATGCAATGCCAGAAAAAGGTTGTAATTTTGGTCTCCTCAAAATCTCACAATTGAATAAAATTAAGAGGGTATCTACTACTGATTCGTATATATCATCTTGAACAAATTTACTTCCGAAGTTAGAAGTGTATATTATCCCTTATATGCACTTAAAAAATCAAGGAGTCAGTACTTGAAAACATAGCATATTTCCTTTTGTTTCTCCAAACAGACCAGCAAACACATTGAAAACTAAAGAACCAAACTCTATGTTATCACAACTGTACTCAAATTCATATCATCAATTTCCACCTAAGCACCAGACCTGCAGCACTCTGAAGCAGGCCATCCAGTTCAACACGTTGGAGCTCTTCCTTGTGCCTGGAAATATTTCAGTATGCTCTGGGTCAGAAAAGGAGCGAGTGTAGCTACAGACAAACTAAATGCGCTCAGGCTGTTGCTTGCACTGAGGTCCAATGTCATAGAAAGGCCTGTATATATAACCTACAGCTCCCATTCCCCAAAGGGAGAGCAGCTGCATGGAGGCAGTCCTCTGGAAATTGTTCCTTCTCCACCTATACGGTACTCAGGAATTGTTTAGGAAAGTACTGGTTGACCTAGAACACGGCAACATCAGGCACATTTTAAGCCATTTAATATTCTAACTAATCAGATTCGAGTACCTACCAAGTTCTCTTGATGACTTTTTTTGACAAGTATAACTTCTGTATTCATATAATTATTACAGATTAGAGATTTGGGTATCTAAAAGAAGGCAAAGAACACCAGTAAACTAACACCAGTAAATATTTTAAACACATGTATTATAATGTGTGTACATAATGTTGCAATATGACTTCCAACAGAAGATATCTGAACTCTTTATTGCAAGGAGAAAAGTCACAGTAGGAGGAAGAGAGATACCATCTGGACATGTGACCACATGCATTATTGGTTAAGCACACCTCATAAAATGTTGTATGGAAGCATAGCCCTTTTCATTATTTTCTTCTTTCATTTTTTATAGGGTGGTGAAATTACCTAAACATCTTCTCGCACACTATAATAAGGCAGCCAGGTAAATGTCCTTTTCTTATGCTCTTAAAAGGTCTCTTAAAGAATCTTATCAAGATCATTATAGGACACAATAGTCTATATTGAATGGATGAATACTGTCAAGATTTTGACAGTCATACACAAGCACATAAGCAGCAGAAGTGAGAAAGAAATGTTTTCATTCCTGGGCAAGACAATAGCATCTTTATGTAAAACTAGTTTATAATGACAGAACCACACTTGGACATTTATCCACAATGCAGTGAAATGCCTTGGACTTGTTTATTGGCTCTACTTATCAAAACACCTCAAAACTAGAAAAAGAGACAGGATCCCTACCTTGAAGAGTTTTCAGTTCACTTTGTGTACAATAAATGCATCTTAATTTAATTTATTCCCCACATGACTATCACAAACTCTTACTTTTGATTTTGTAATCTCAGTTGAAAAAATAGCCCAAAGATATTAAGATAACTGTGTGTTTTAACCTTTCTACAATTATGTAGATGATTCAAAGATGACAGCTCTATGACACCTAAACCCATTTAGTGGATTTAAATGATATTTCAAACTCCTTTGCATAATGGAAGAAAATTTGGAAGATGGAAAATCTTGTAATTTGAATGTAAAAAATTTCAAGCTTGAAGATCTACTAAAAAGAAACTCAAGATAACAGACTGTCATCACTGTATGAAAGATTCTGGGAAGGCAAAATGCAAAGAGGGAATTAATCAGAATGTACAAAACAAATAGGGTACTTAAACCCTATTGTCATTCTTCTGGAAAAGTTAAATTGTGTAAGGTGAAGCTAGACTTGGAGGAAAAGAATAAAAGAAATACACAGAATAATTGGGCTAGATTAGATAACTTGAATGGATGCAAAGTGAATTTGCATCAGTAAAACACATGCATATAACAAATGCTACTAAAAATAAAAACTAATTTTATGATCATTTTATTCCCTTGTCCTTCAGTTAGTTCATGTTCAAACACTAAAGAAAGAATAAAGAAACTAATGCAGGCATATACAGAAGTATTTTCATTATTCTAATATCATAACTGTATTCCCATCAGAAATTATTTGTATTCAAGCTAATCCTAACATATATTTATTGCTTTCCTTTACTGTTTTACTGTACTGCTCCTGTACTCCAATTCTCCCACAGTTTTTTCTTCACACTTACTGAAGTTCCTATGAAGTAAACATTATTGATCCCTTTCTTTTCATTCAATGGGTGGGTAGTTGTGATAGTATTCCCAAGCTGTTGTGTTAAGCATGGTGTATTTCATTTGGACCTGTACAAGATAGAATGTCTGTAAAGTCATAGTGTCACTTTCATCAAAGTTGCCTGTAAACTAAATCAACAGATTATGTTTCAAAAAAGATTTGGGAGGAGGGAAGGGAGAACTGAGAGAGACACAGACCATAAAAAGAGACACTTGTCTTAACACCCAGTTTAAGAACTTATTTCACTGCAGTGTGTTCCGAAATGACTGGTCATTGTGGGTACTTTTTCCCTTTCAATGACAGCTATAATACCAACAAGGTCATAAGAGATGGAAATGAAAGTGTTCTGTGTTCTCCCCAGCTTAAGCTTACTGCAATGAGGAGTCCTTGGTGTTTGCAGTCAGAGGCTGCCAAGAAGCATAAAACATCCCGTCTCTGGCTAGAGCTCAGTGGTTATTAACTACATTTCAGGGAAGTATCTTCATGGCAGCAGATGAAATGGGGTGTGGCAACAAGATGAGAATTCCTTTCCTCCCAACCCTGCCCCAGGTGTGCTAATACCGGTGCTCTAATACTAATTAGAACACCAAAACTAGCACGTGATTAGTTCCAGGCTACACTAGACCAGAGTCTTATCTTGATAAAGCCACTATAAATCTAGAATAACTCTACAGAAATTACACTTCACTGCAACTAAGATGAGAATCTGGCTTCCCACATACAACCCTTGATTCTCAGCTCAGGACAGCAATGTCACATCAGGATGTTTTTTTGGTTTATTTGGGTTTTTTTTCTTTTTTTTTAATCACCCAGAATTTGGAGCTCAACACTGTCACTATTTTTGCTTGAGTCCCTGAATCACTTGACCTTTGGAAAATATATTTCAACAGACTATGCACATTTCAAATCAATAGTAGACTTAACAACTTGATTTCCTATAAATTTATTTTCTAGACCATCCTCTGAAAGAAAACAAGCTCTGTTCCTTCCTTCCTTCCTTCCTTCCTTCCTTCCTTCCTTCCTTCCTTCCTTCCTTCCTTCCTCTTTCTTTTCCCTGATCATTCTCATGTTTGCACCAAATATCATAATTTCACTCCAAAAGCCAGCCCTCTGTAATGTACTCTGAGTACTGGCAAAATGAGAGTCAGTACATGCTCTACCAGTCTTCAAGTTCTATGTGTGTTGTTGGGCAGCCAGCAAATCAAACTGAAAATATAACTATTGAGTCCACTTTACAGCTTTCTTTCACCAGAAGAGAGAATTTCTTCTTTAACTAGTGATTTTTATTAAGATATTAGAAGTTGAGACTTTTGAAACCTCTAGCCTTCAGCTATACTTGTTGAAACTCATCAAGGTTTTTATATATTATTTGAGGTAACAGGCAGAGAACAGTCATATTTGTCTTCCCTTAGTTTTTTCCTGGCTTTGGAAACCATTATAAAAGCAGAGTTGAGGAGATTCCTTTTGTGTGAGAGTATATACTATCTCATTAGTAACTTTTCTCTTCCTGGACCTATATAACATCTTGCCAATTTATTAAAGGAAGTGCAAGATAGTACTTCTAGGAGCCCACTTCATGCTACAGTATGATTCTAAGGCACACGCCATTTATCAGCTTCTTTCCATGCCTTAAAAATGGAAAAATTGTTTATAGTCAAATCTCCTTTCTTTTTCCTGGACTTATTAACAGCTCATAGAGAATCTGAAAATATATTCAACAAAAAATACAGATCTCCAGCAATGCCTCAAAATGAAATTAGGGTAAAGAATAAAGTCAGTATAAATTGTTAAACCAGTAAAGTGCTGAAGTTTTCCCCTAGCAGGTAAATTTTCAGACAACAATTTTCTCATTACCTTATATTTCTCCCAGTTTTAGATACCTAAACTTTCTGTCTATGAAGTAGAAAGAACCTTAGAAACAATTTCCATCATCCTGCTTCCACTTTTTCTCTGCTTTGGAAATTTGTGGTATTGCTTTTTCAGTGGACTCCTGATTTGCTGGACCACTTCTTTAAGACAACATCGAATTTGCTGTGAATGACATCCTTTTATTTACAATTGTGGCCAGTAATCCAGCCTGGACCAATTAAAGGAGACTGGAGGTCTATCACTTTTTGATAGTCAGATGCTAAGGTTAAAAAAAAAATAAATCTTCACAAGGGAGACATAAACCCCCTTCAAAACAAAGTAGTGAGGTAGGTTACTGTCTTATGTATGATCTTCTCACAAATATGAAAACTGACTGACTTCAAAAAGCTTTACTGGAATTCTCACATTGATTTACACAAGAGTCTAAGTAAGAATTAAGCTCTTTATGTCAGTAGTCATGGGTGATTTTGTTCTCTTAGGTTTTCTAAGCATTCAAGTGTGGAGAATTTAAAAACACCAAGGAAAAAAATCCTAATAAACATATATAGGCAGGATGTGCAAGGAAACAAACAAAAGCAAAAGACGGATTACAGATGCTTAAAGGAATGTCAATGGATTTCTCTTTCTTTACCTATTCAGTATTTAGAAATCAGCTTCCTCAAGAGACATGCATGCAACATAGTTACAATAGGAATGTTGTCTCATCTCATGAACAAATGTAACTTAATGTTATCATGTTTTATATATTTCACTTCTGAACTGTGTTGTGTTCATAAGGCTGTCAACTGCTTTATCATAAACAGCAAATACAATTTTTCTCATCCAAATAGCAACGTTTATGAGAACTGAAACCTTCATCTTGCTCACTCACAACTGATCTTTCATAAAAATTTTTCTATCCACCATTCTCAAGTACAGCCAAACTTTTATTCTGTTTAAGAATACATTACTCTCCATTTCATCCTATGAATGCACACAAAACCACTTTGCTAACACTTCATTTTATACTACCCATGCTCAGAATATATCCTGTGCTTTGTAGAACAGACTGTGTAAGTGTCCCCAGGAAAATGGAAACATGTTTAAAGCATTTTAAAAATAGTGGTACAGGTTTATATACAGGATACAAAACAAATAATGATTTGTTGCATTCTGATGTAATGCAAGAAAAATTATTAAACATAAAAAAGCAACAGCATTTTTAGATTCCCCTTAGTGGATTCCCAAACTTCCCCCCTCAACTGTTTGTCTTACAGTAACTGTGGAAAGTATATTTCAATCTCTTTTATTCACTAGATACAAACTTTGTCCAAAAAAGGAGAAAATCCACTGAAAGGTTCTAATACATGCTTTGATTTTACATCAGAAACATGAATTTATACCATATCAGATTCTAGACTATAGATCTGAATCATCCACGTACATTTCTGTACTTGGTGTTCACATAAATAGAAAATGAATTTTAGATTTTAGGGATGTTAGATACCTATCTTGTATAAATTATTCTGAGGGATCTTTACCTTGAGTATAGTTTTGAATAAGTTTTAAAATGTGATTTTAAAATAAGCAAACCATATGTGTGCCCAACTTTTAAACTAAGGCTGTACGCTGTGCTTCTCCTCAGCCTCTCTGATACTCAGAATCTGGCATTCTTACCTAAAGATTATTTAGTTAATAATATTAAATATGCATAATATAGGGCATATCTCAACTTTTAATTGTCTCTAAATTTGACAATTTACCAGAATTACAAGTTGTATAAATGACTTCACATAGCTAGGAGATAGTATTCTAACAGAGGATATAATAACTTATATATATAGTGTGTGTTTATTTTTTATCTACCTACCTATGTATCTCCAGGAAAATATTGAGGAAAAGGGGATTACTACTGAATGGCATAACGGAGAAATAATGTCCAGAATATAAAAAAGTCCGCAAGGAGTTTAATTCAATTGAAAGGCAATTGGAACAAAAATTGAGAGAGCAATAGAAGTTGCTTAAAATATGACTTTACTCCTTTTTTTCTCTATTCAGTCTTGTCGTGTTTGTTACTGTTGATTACAAATCTTATAAAAGATGATGGGTTTGAATGTTTAGGCTTGGAGGAAGGTGAAAAGAGGGTCACTTTGGAACTGCTTTGATACTCAGTCTAGGACAAGCAACCTAATTCTTTTTTCCTGTGGTTTGTTCGGAAGCACCTCTCTCAAAGGGGTGAGAGAGGGGTGAGAGGGGAAGGGGTTTCTTGCACAGGAGATTGTGGGGTTGATTGACAGGGTTTTAAACTAGATGTGAGGGGAGAGGGGGTTAATACTATTAGACTTGACTGTAGCAAGTTCACATCAGGGTTAGGGGGACAGGGTGCTAGTAAGGACCTTCAGCCTGGCTCCCTGAGCCAAACTGATGACACTGCATTACAATCAAAGTCTTATGGAGAAGAGCCAGCAGCTCCTGACGTAGTTGAAGTAAACAGCAAAACCTCAAGAGGTGTTCCCTTAAAAAGGCAGCACAGCCAACAGCCCAGCTGAAGTGCCTCTACAGAAATGCACACAGCATGGGCAACAAGCAGGAGGAGCTGGAAGCTATCATGCTGCTGGAAAGGTATGATATAGTGGCCATTACTGAAACCTGGTGGGATGAATCCTCCTACTGGAGTGTGGCTATTGAGGGCTACAGTATATACAAAAACCGTTTCAAGCTCCCAGCATGATGATCACGTCACCAGAAGGCATGGGTAAAAGTCCCAGGCTGGACTCAGTGATGGAAGGCAGATCTGGAGTCAGGAGTGCTCACATTGGCATCAAAGGCAGACGAACAGACAGGGTCCTCCTTGGACGTCGTCCATTGAAGAAAGAGAGTTGACCCTTTGATCCCTCAGCTCTTGTACCGAGCACGATGCAGATGGGGTGGAATACCCTGTTGGTCAGTTTTGAGTCACCTGTCCTGTCCACTTCTCCCTACAGGTGTTCCCCTCAATGCTTTTCCACTTCCAACTCTACAATGGGGTAAATAATGAAGTTACCTGACCTTGGTTATTACAGCAATAAGAGTAAACAAGAGCCTCTCTGTATACCATTCCTTGGTATAATCAGATCTTACCACTGTGAGAGTGAACAGTTTCTGAACAACATGCTGTTAATTTCAGAGTTTAGTTAGTTAAAGAGACCCAGCTAAAAAGTAAAATTACTGAACAGAAAGTTGGTTCTATTTTACCTCAAACTAGTACAGGACACAACAAATTCAGGTATTTCTGAGATTGAATTATGAAATTATTATGAAGCATTATTAACCTGTCAAATAACGACTATTAAATGATCATGAATGGTTTCAAAGAGTGCATTTCACTCCTGTGTCAGTGAAACAATTCAAATAAAGAGCATAGTGCATGGCCACTGAGTGATTTGATTATGAATTTTACAGAGCCTGCAGGAATTTCTTTAAGGCCTTAGATTCTGGAAGAACACTTAATTTGGGTATCTACCTTGTCATTTTAGTAGTTTTCAGTTTGCATGAATACAAAGAAAAGATTTTTAAGGTAAAAAAAAAAAAAAAGCAAAAACAAAACCCACAAAAAAACCCACAAAAAAACCCAAACAAAAACCAAACAAAAAACCCCACAGAAAATTAGTAAAAACAGAAAAACATCATAATAAGAGAGTTACTTGAGATGCTCCTAGGCTCATGAGTTCATTTTTCCTTAAAGTCTCAATTTCCATTAAGCTTCTAAGTTTCACTTTTCTTGAAATCCATATTGGTACTGTTACATACCATGGAAACATAGCTGCTCTCTGTTGAGGTGGCTTGATTTTAATTTGAAAGATACAGTCTTCTTGGGAAAGACTGCCTCCCTCCATGTTTGTGTTTTGTTTCCTTCCGGTCAGGCAAGAAGAATATTCTCTTATATTCTGTATGAGACAAATTTTAAGAAAAGAGAAGGCTATAGATAGTATGGAAATAAAAGATGGATCAGGGATATTGAAGGGATACAGAAGATGGAGTGGAATGTGAAAAACAAAAAAATATATTGAATTTACAATCAACTGAGGAGAAGCAGAGATTAAATTGTCAGAACAATTAGAAATATGAAAGACACAAAGGGC
Organism: Gallinago jamesoni; assembly: GCA_025769975.1. NCBI lineage: Eukaryota > Metazoa > Chordata > Aves > Charadriiformes > Scolopacidae > Gallinago > Gallinago jamesoni. The sequence goes on along the minus strand of JAOQGH010000023.1, from coordinate 102,272,656 downwards.
TGTAAAAAGAGGGACAGAAAAGGGCAGTTAGGACAACACTTATTCCTTCTGAACAGATTGAAGCCTACTTTTCTGTGTTTACAGAAACAGACTTGGAGATGAACCTGAAATAATCAGCAAAAAGTTGTTGCTTCCTGAAGTCTCAGAATTTAAAAGGCTCGGGGTTGGTTCCATGATTTAAACAAGCCTTGGGTTTTTTTTTTGCAGGGAAGAAGGTAAGGAAAGCTGTCAAGTTGTTTGACTGCTTGACTTTGGCAGTATTGCCCTTTACACAAGGATGAGTTGCACCCTAGACAAACTCAATATGATCTTCAATAAATTATGCTTCTTTTTTATGATGTATTCATTTATACTCTAAAATGCAATGAGTGAGATTCTGAGGTAAACCATGACAAAACACTTAGTTGTGTGAAAGCGAGAAAAAAGCTGAAAAGGAGGAAAAAAGGAGGGGGGGGGGGAAAGGGAAAAAAGACATAGATTAAACTATGAATTTTTAAGCAGGGCAGAAAACAAGGAATTTTAATCTGTTTTTAAACTATACAGTATGAAAAGACAGTATCTTCACCTCACAAAAATCACTGTGGTTATCTGAATGTGCATCCTCAAATTTTACTCACAGTTAGTGTTGTAAGAGTTGTATGGTAGTCTGGACAAACAGCAGTCAGGAACTAATCAAATATTTTGGCCTCAAGAAATTTTTATTTACTCATTTATCTGCTTTTTCCCTGCTTAATTTTCTATTATTTTATTTTTGAAAATCCCAGTTTTGATTAAAATATTTTTCTATTGATTTTTCTGTTGTTTAACTGTTGTTTTGATAACAGATTTTTTGACAGTTTGATTCTATCTCTTCCAACTTTTACAGAATTATAGACAGGGATATTCAATTTGGAAATTTGTACGTTTAACAAAATAAATTTTCTATACTTCCGTTATAACTTAATGCTTTTTAATGTAACCTAGTACTGATTATCCTGAGAAATTTCTCGTTATGGCTTTACTTTCCAATACATAGTTATTCAATAACTATGTTTTAAAAATAGTGAGAAAATAAAAACCTTCTTTGTACAATGAATTCATAGGGCAAAGGTTTATTTCCCTCTTTGAAATCAGTGCTTTTTGAAGAAGTTGAAACACAGGAGGCAAGATAACAGGGTAATTGACTTCTGAGAGATTATTTTTTAAACATTACTATTAGATAAAGTGCAAGAGTGTATACTTAATGCACTGTTTATTTGCATAAATGACCTTTAGGTTTATAAAATGTATTTAATTTTATGGGTTTTAGGACTTAATATTTGAAAACAGTTTGTGTTCTCTTGTGAGCACAGTTATATCCATTTTGCTCATAATAACGGAATCCCCAATACTCTCTTTCGCAAATAAAATGGAACAGGTTTCCATTGCGTCATATTTTTTCCAATTGATTATCACCACATGTAATGTTAATATGCTGTTAAATTAAAAACTTGGCTAAATTCTGCTCCATGACAGCTGGGTGGTTGGTTTTAGTATGCTATGGATCATATTCGTTATTGGCAAAGAGCAGAATGTACCCTCTAGTACACAAAAGACAAAGCAACTTTTTTGCCATCACAGAAATGTGTCGGGATGACTCACACAACTAGAGTGCTGCAATCAATGGCTACCAACTCTTCAGAAGAGATAAGACAAGGAAGGAAAGGTGGTGGGGTGGCCCTCTATGTTAGAGACAGATTTAAATGTCTAGAAGTTAATAATGGGAATGACAGTGTAGAGTGTTTATGGGTCAGTTATGGGGAAGGCCAATAAGGCAGACATTTATTACAAACTCCCAAACCAGGACATAGAAGTACATGAAACATTTTACCAACAACTGAAAGAGCTCCTGCAATCACTCGCCCTTGTTCTTGTGGGGGACTTCAACTTCCCAGATATCTGCTGGAAATATAACACATCAGAGAGGGAACAGTCCTGGAGGTTCCTAGAATGTGTGGAAGACAACTTCCTAACACAGCTGGTGAGAGACCCAACCAGCGAAAGCACCGTACTGGACCTGCTGCTTGTTAACAGAGAAGGTTTTGTGGGGGATGTAAAGGTTCAGGATCATCTTGGGCAGAGTGATCATAAGATCATATTGTTTTCAATTCTTGCAGAAGCAAGACAAGGAGGCAGCAGAACTACCACCTTGGACTTCTAAAAGGCAGACTTTGGACTGCTTAGGAACATGGTTGAGAGTGTCCCTTGGGAGACAGTCCTAAAGGGCAAAGGTGTCCAGGAAGGCTGATCATACTTCAAGGAGGAACTCTCAGAAGTGCAGGAGAAGGCCATCTCCAGGTCCCACAAAAGGAGCAGACGGGGAAGAAGACTGGTCTGGCTAAATAGAGGGCTTTGGCTGGACCTCAGGGAGAAAAGGAAAGTGTACAACCTTTGGAAAAAGGGATTAGTTACTCATGAGCAATATCAAGGTGTAGTGAAGATATGTAGGGGAAAAATGAGAAGGCCAAAAGCCCAAGCAGAACTTAAGTTGGCTATCACAGTTAAAGATAACAAGAAGAGCTTTTTTCAATATATCAATACAAAAGGAAGGCTAGGGAAAATGTGGGCCTGCTAATGAATGAGGTGAGTGCCTTGGTGGTGGAAGACACAGAGAAGGCGGAGCTGCTGAACACCTTTGCTTCAGT
>JAOQGH010000023.1:102242571-102269893 GCA_025769975.1 Gallinago jamesoni | reverse complement strand
CCCCCAAGTCATCTCTGCATAGAGGAGGCAAGGCAGAGATGAAGCTGAGTCGCATGACAACTCCCTGCATCTCACCTTATTGTGCTCCGAAACCAGTTCGGTTGGGTGCTCACATACACCCATAACATCCTCATTTGAAAATTAAGGAAGTGTGGCCCCGATGACAGTTACTCCATCATAATTTATGAGTATCTAAAGAGGACAAGTGTTAGCTTTAAAAAATTTTAGACTTAATAATGGGTATCATTCATTTTTTTTTCAGTGTACTGGGGAAATTCTAACCTTTGGCCTTTAAATTACTCTTCACCTCCTGGCAAACATTTACATGTTAAGAATGGCAATCATTCCTTTAATGTTGAGTGGAAAATTAAATAAATAAAATCTACTTAAAACCACTTCTTACTATTGACAAACTTTTCACTTTTCCTTCTCATTAGATGAAAACAGCTAAAAACAGGTGCCTTAGGTAACCCCTAGCCATGTGGAGACAAAGGTACTTTCAAGGGAAATTCAGTTTTCAGGTGGATTAAATAGTGTTCTGGATGTGTCCATCTCTGCCCATGGTTTGAAAAAGGGCTCATATGGCTATCTTATCAGTTTCATAATGTGTTTATTTATAGGTAGTTTAAAACTAGGACCTGCTAGCCATAAAGTTAAATAAGCTAGAAATATTTCAGGGGAGAACAAAACAAACTATAAAAAATTAGAGAATTTGTTCCTTGAAAACAGATAAATACACCCTTGAGCAAATGGTAAATATGGGCTTGGGAACAGTAAGAATTTTACAGTATTTGACAGTAATAGACCTACTGAGGAGGAAAATTATTAAGCCTAAAGACTATATAATCAAGAATAAAGACTTTAAGTATTCAGGTTTAATATTAAAAGAGGAAGTTCCCTGTATGAGAAGTATTGAGTTGTAAAGTAGTTTCTCCAGGAAAGCAATAGAAGACTTATAGGTTGGTTTTGTGGTGTTTGGCTTTTGGGGTTTTGGGTTGATTTCTTGGGGGGGGGACACGACACAAAACAAACACAAGAAAACAACCCTAAAACTCTGAAAAGCTTATACCACAGCAGGGAGAGAGAAACATTAGGTTAATTTCTACCCTTTCTTTTCAGAAGGCCACTAATTGTAATATTTCTGTTCAGTTTTCAGTTAACTTTTGGCAATATTACCAAAATTATCACCTTTTATTAACAGAAACTGTATGTTTGTGAAAACTGCAAAATGAGTAGCGGTGAATTTTGTCCTTAATCTCAAATGAGGTGTAGATTGTGCTGTAACATTAAATTTCTCTCAAATCAAAGGATTAAACAAACAAAATTTTAGTCATAGTGTTATTTACCGTATGCATATTTGATAACTCCTGCTGAAACTTATCATAAGAACAGTGTCTTTGTATTTCTTCCAGCTTCCAAATTCAATGTCAGTCTAGTTTCTAGGACTATATTTCAGTAAATAAAAATTTACTATGAGCCAAATTCCATTTAAAGTGATGAGTTAAAGGAAAGAAAGAGAGTCTCAATCCCCCACATTTTCTTCTGACTCTTTTCTTTGGAAGAACCATATTAAATGGTAATTTTTTTCTTTGCATGTCTGCTTGTTATCCCCATTGTGGAGTTTCTATAAAACACAGATTTTCATTTGGTTTCCCTTAAGGAAATTGCACTGATTTTCAAGTTGTACAAATATCAGGAAGGCTGTTTTGTATGCTTCAAGTTAATATGTTCATGTAATATCAAACCTTGTATTCAATTAGATCTTGATGTATGAGCTACATTTCTTAATGTAATCCATCAGACATTTTACAGGGTCAACAGCAGAACTGCTGAATATGATAAACATGCCAAAGTCATTGAAGGATTATGATCTGGTATGAATATTATAAATGAATCCCATAACAACAGTACAGTTGGAACTGTTTGTCAACGCTTTGTCATAAATTACCTGGTTCTGGGAGATTACAGTAGCATACTCATGTCTGTGGTTCTTCAGGGCCAAAATTGTAACTCAAAATCTTTCCAGAATGAACTTTCTTCTCTAGAACTGCCTGTTTCTTTTCCACATTGTCCTTCTTCAGTTTTTTAGAAGTAAGGATGATCTGGAAACTGCCAAATGTGTGCAAAACTATTATCTTTAAGAGTATGTTTTTGATACAAGAATATGTGCCCTCTAATAATACCATTGTTGCCAAAATTTGAATAAATAACATTGAAATATTGATAAAAATAATGAACACTCCTAATTACCACTGTCACAGCAATATTATTGCTTATACAGACAGCAGTAAGGATATCAATCTTTGTACTAGGTACATGGTATGTCCACGTATATGGTATATCCAGGTAACTTCCTAGTCCCAACATTATACAACTACAGCTACAACTACAGAGAGAGATTCAACCAATCAGCTAGTAATAAATCTTTTTACAAAAGTAAGAAAGAACAAGACCACAAAGCTGGCAAGCTGTATCTTTGCTTTCTTCCACAGCTTTCTAACAGCTATGTTGTAACTCTTCAGAGCAATAACTGATCCTACTTTATGCTCAAAAAACCTAGGGAAGAGTTCAGATCTCTTTTAACCTGCTTTGGCCTTGAAGTCAATTCTTCTGAGACCTGTCTATCAATCAGAGATATGGGTAAGCTGAATCCACAAGAATATTTGAGAACTGTGGGGAAAAAGAAAACACCACAGAAAAGTGAAGTTCTTACCTGAAATGGATTAATGAATACACCGGAATATATTCAATTAAACTAACTAACTAACTAAATTACAATGAATAAAAACCAGATTTTTCTTTGTCCAGGTTAATTTGGAACTAACAACAGATCATACTGTCTAAAACTTTAACGAAATATCAAAAACATTGTCTGTGAACTTCAATTTTCATTTGCAAAGTTATGAGAAAATTGCAGTTGTTCAAGATCAATTACTGAGAGTGAAATTAAGTAAAGAGACATATATGAAGTAATACCTTATAAGTGGAAAGTGTAATCACTGATTATGGAAGCAAAAGGAGACAGTGAAGTAACTTTCTTTGGCTAAAGAAAGTAAGATGTGAGGGATATTAGCAATAAAAATAGGCTGAGAACTGGTAGAATGTTAAGTGCAGATGGGCAGATGGTAAATCATAGTGGTTGTGACTTAACACTGAAAATACATCTTTGTGCTATTGTGTGGATAAATAAGGAAGATAGAGCCACACTGTATGTTATATAGGGAATCAACATTACCATATGTAAAAAGTCTGAATATTTTGGGGCAAGAGTTTTGATCTCTAAGTGTTTTCAAATGAATTCAATTATTTAAAAATATAGTAGCCGTTAACAAGATTGTTTGATACACTAGCTTTAATTTTCACTCAGTCAAAAAATCTGAGAAAATTCTGAAGAACTGGAACACATGAAAGAAAAGTCAGAGTGGGAGTTCATAGAAATATTTAAGTATAAGAGAAATTTCTCAGGAATTACAAAACAATTACAAACTCTATAACATAGTGATGAAATCAGCGTAGAATGAAGAGTTCTTAAAAAAAAATTTACACTGATAGAATAGCAGGTCTGGCTCATAAATGTGACTGTGTTGGTGTATACTTTGATTTCTCCAAGGTCTTAGAGTAATGCATTAGATTTTGATTAAAAAAGAATACACTACACAAAAATATCAAAGAATTGAGTATATGTCATTTAAAACTGGCTTTTTAAATACAACTCCATATAAGCCAGCAAAGGAATATCATGATAAAGGATACTTTTGGAAATTACCTTTTGGGGATTTTTTGCTATACTTTTATCTGTGAGCTATATTATACAGTAACTTTCTAGTATGGCTGATAAATGACACCGTCTGATGAAGGAAGTGTTAATAAGTAAAGCTATTTTTTTTTCCCTTTAGTACACCTAAATGTAAGTAATTGCAAAATCTGCATTTGAGATTAAAGAATACGTCATATGCATCTGCCCAAATTTTGTATTGCTTAAACCAATAATTTAGAAGAAAACAGTTTTCAGCATTACAGTGTTTTCCAACATAAATTCTTACTTGTTGTGCTTGTGAAAAAAATGTAAAGAGATCACTTTGGTACAGAGATCATGTAAGAACTGCTAGAATTCTATATCCATTTCAAGACAACAAAGATGTCGGGATCGTCACCTGAAGTGAGGTCACAGCATTTATAAGAAGTGTGAAAAAGCCTGATAGAAGCTCAGTTGCTTCCACTAAATTTCCTTATAACAACTTAGACGGATGCTTGCAGTCTGCTGCATTTAAGATTTCTAATGAGATTCACATCAACTATTTCTAGAAGACAAGCATTACAAGTCTTAAAGAGAATTTATTTAAAAATGTCAATAGATGACTTGTTCGTCAGGAATAGGTAATTAAGAAAAATATCTGATAGTAGAGGATTTTCAGACTTGATGGCAAGTACACAGTAAATTCCATTGACTGGAAGTTTTGGCAGATTTGGCCTTTAAATACAACAGATTTAGCCTCAGAGCCACTTTGTATTGAGAAAAGTTGGGAACTCGATACTTGAGCACATAAAGTTTGTGAGGACCATAATCTACAAGAGAATATGGCTATTAAAGTGTCAGTAGGTAAACACCATTGCCAGAGCTAACTGTTGAAAGATGTGAGTTTATCAAAAGTTGTAGTAATGAAGCTCTAAGTGGGAAATGGGGCCATATGATCTTCTGTCCTTGCACAGTCATTCCTTCTGTTTTTTTGGTGAAGGGCCCTGGGGAAGACAATATTTGAGAACCTCACAGTTCTCGCAGCAGACCATGACCAAGTTCTGTTTTCCATTGCTTCAGTTTGCTGTCCTCAGAGGTAAGGAAAGAATATTGCACTTCAATCAGCACCCCTGGACCCTCTTTTGGCTTGATAAATTCTTTCGGCTTTCTTTTCTCACCTTCTTAGCAGTAGCAGATAAATGGCTACACCCAGAGCAGAGTACTCTGGGCCATGCTGATAGTAAAATATTCCTGATAATATTATATTTCTCAAAAATTCTTTTCTCAGCTTGTTAGTGGCTCTGGTTGCTTATCTTCACCCCTTTTCCTGCCACACTCTCTACCGGATAAGAAAGGTTAGAAGACAAGTAATATCATTCCTTCTGTACACCTCCATCCAGCTAACATATCCACATAGCAAAAATGTGAGTGAAGAGAGGTGAAATATTTCTGATCACTCTTTAGACAAGATAATCAGTGTTCAGCTTCTTACCTTGCGTATTCTTTTTTCATCATGAGGATGCCTAAAGATTTGTTCTGAGGCTCTCCTAAAAGTTTTGTTGATCAGAAATTTTAGTCATTCAGATAAGAGAAACTATCATGTATGAGAAACAGAACAGAAAACAGATTAAATTGATATCGAGCTTGTTAAGAGTATTCAGCAAAACATAGATTTTAAATATAAATATGTATGTAATGTAAATACAAACATATATATATATAACAATTGGAAGACAATTGTGACTCATTTCTGGTGTCAGCTGTACTTTATAAAAAAGGTCTGAGTTTGAAAACTAGTAAATTTATAACTTAATGGTAGCCATCAATCAAATGAATCATTTGCAGTTGTTGATGTTACAGTAGGGATTTGATGCACATTCTCTGTAGACTTCTAGAACTAACACTTACTTAAACTCAGCAGTTTGGAACTCTGCTGAGACATACTTTTAGGACATTCTGTGGCACATTAATTATGCTTTTATCCAACACAGCTTGAACAATAAGAAAAATTACATTTTTTTTGTCTTTAGATAGCTTCCATTGTATGTGAGCAATTTTGGAAATCTTTAAAACGCTTCTAGTAGTGCACAACTCTATAGAAATCTTTAATTCTCAATTTAGCAACTCATAAGTGCTAAACCTTTTACTACTACCTTGCCTTAATCCACCAGTTGTGTTCCTCACTCTCAAAAGCAATTATGTATGCAGTATGTAAATACATACAAAAAAAAATATGTTTACCATTGGATATTTGCAATATACATTTCTCATTCAAATACAGATCCATGTGCATTAGCTCTCTTCTTAGTACTTACGTTTTCTCTCATGCAGTTATAAAGATTATTTGCCAACTTTCAAAAGAAAGCATACAAGTTTCCTTTCCTTAGTGTGCTTGCAGTGGGCTGCACAAACTCTTCCTGAAACTGTACCTAGAGGTCCTAGAAATGGTACTATGACAGAGGAGCAAGCATTCCTTGAATCCTTGTTATCATGTCTTTGAATTTGGAAGTGAAAATCAATATTAAAGAACTGAACCTGAAGCCAAATCAAATGAAAAAAAAAGAAACCAAAACCAAAACCAAAACCAAACCAAACAAACAAAAAAAGAAATAAAGGCAGAAATATGAGATAGAACAATATAAATTAATAATTTAATTTAAAACTATGTTTTAAAATTGTGTGACTTGTTAGTACTATGTTGGTCTCCAAGCTTTGTCTCAACATGATTCTGGAGCTTTTTCAAGTGTGCTTTCTCACATAAGAAAGCTTTTGTGCAGTGATTGTCATTTCCCTTAAAACATGAGAAAAATGTAAAAAGATTATATTCAGCACTCTTTCACTTATAGACTGATCAGTTGACATTTTTTATGTAAAGCAATTAATGAATGAACTCATTCTTCATCTATTAAGAATATGGAAAGATTGAATGTATTTGTAGAGCTATTAATATGCAATATTCATCAACATAAAATTGAATTAAATAAGGCACAGGTGATCATATCATTACAATACAGTTGAAAGGCAATACAGCACTTCAAAGTTCTGAGAAGTTCTATAAAGCAATTCAGTGAAGGTCATTCATCAGATATCTTCTCCAAGCAGAACGATGGAATAGGAGGATTTCTGTTAAATCAGAACACTGATTTAAATGTAATCTACACAAGTGATTCATGCCCATATGATTTCAAGTAATATATATTCAAAATAAAGATGTGTCAAATTATAATCACTTACTAATGCATATTTGCTTCAGAATTAGGAAAAAAAATATTTAACTATTTCCATGCACACATTGATCTGTGATTGACTAGCTCCTATAACAAATTTATGTTTGGTCTTTGTGCTTTACAGTTTAATTACTTACTCTGCTTCATAACACAATTATGCGAACAAAATTCCATCACTGTAAGTTTGTTCATTTTCTGTTTCAAAACTATGCATTTTCTTGTTCTTATTTCTTACATAGATCAAACTATATGTAATTTATGTAATTAACTTACATAATTCTCAGACTGTACCCTGAGCATAGTATTGAACAAAACCGAACTGACTAAAATAAAACCAGAGATTAAAATTATTGATTTTTCAGAACATGTTCCAAAGAGTTAAGGCTCTGCTGTGTGTTACTTAAGTGGCAATACTGCCACTTGAAGGTCCAAATTCAAATTAAAATCCAAACACTTCCTGGTCAGCAGTCATCTGGATACTCACTCAGTGTTCATTACTCATGTGTGGACACCAACCAAGACTTAGATGAAGAGAATATATAAAAAAAGCAAAATGTTCTAAAATGTGACAAGGAAATTTTTACTGTGATTTCTATGGGATGCCAGCTGAAGAGACCTTACTGTCTTAAAGTATGTGAATCAAATATTCTGTCTTTGTAGACCAGAGAAAAATATTTGTTGGTTTGTTGGTTTTTTTTTTTAAAAAAAAAGGATTTATTCTTCAATTTTTATAATCACATTTAAGGACCTTTTTTTTTTTTTTTTTCACTGCAATTGTAATTTTGGAAAAAAAGATTTTTGAAAATAAACACATTTCTGTTGCAGAAAACTCCTTTTAAGTTCTTCTTGAGCAACACTTTTATAGCCAAGTGGTTGGAAACAACTCTGCATAAAATCACAAACTCCATCTGTTTTAGGGAAATCTGGGAAACCTTAAAAAATAGTAGGGTTTTAAAGCCTTGCTTACTAGCAATTTTTTCAATTTTTTTTTCTGACTAACTGTCTGAAAATAAAAGAAAGCTTGCATATAAATATTGGGAAGAATATTAAATAAAACATTAGGAGGATTAGAGGGATCTTTGAAGGATACTAAATAAGCCTCAAGCTCGAATAAACTTCTCTGAGATTTTTAGATTCTTTTGCATGGTTTTGGAATCAATGATGAAACTGAACAGTAACATTAATTACATATGTGAAAAATCAGATTTCATTGTCCAGCTTAGATGTTAATGACTGCCCTCAGCAAGAAAAGACGACTTACTGTGTAGGAACAGATGTTAAAATAAGGGATTAGTGTACAGAAAGACATCTACATAGAACCTGAAATTTTGGAAGAGACAGAAAATGAAATAGACATCAAATTCTTTTATCAGGTGAATCTCTAAACTTGCTCTGAAATATTTGATATCAGTATGACTTATCTTGAACAGCAGCATAATACAAAAAAACATCTAAATACTACTACATAAATTGTAAGTACCTACTGTCAAAGAATAAGGAAAGAAAACCTTAAAACAGGTCAAAACCAAATGGAATGTTCTTATTTGCAATTTAGATCCTTCTAGACAGTTTTTGGATACAATAAAGCAATGTGACTTGAAATGGTAAATGATTAAGATTTTCTGCATGAAGCATATACTGTGTATATTTTGGTACCATAGGGAAATACTGTGGTTAAAGAGTTTCTTAATATCACAACAAGCAATTCTGCCACAAGAACCCAATATTATCATGTCCCAGTTCACTCAGGGATGAGCTACATCCTTCAGCGGTCATCTCTACTTTAGAGTAATTTTATTTGTAGTCAAAAAAGAGGAATTTCCAAAGATTTATTCTTAGTTTCAGTGTTTCTTTATTTCCTGTTTGTGCCACAATCAATCAAAAAGCAGGAATTCAAGTCAGCCTGCAGTGGCTCATGAAGTTGTTGATAATGTAAGCATGGAAGTCATTTGGAAGAATATTAAGATATGCACAAAGGGCCACATAAATATAATGATTAGAGTAACAGAAAACCAGATAAATTAAAGAGGGAAAGATCATGCCCTTAGGGATTAATAAGAACTTGTGCTAAAAGCTTCTTAATTGGAACTGACTAGTGTAAAATGGTTCTGGTTTTCCATCACCTTTTGAAAATTGATAAACTTCCAAATAATTCATAAATGTAATGAAAAGGGTTATTTCAGAATACATAGAGTAGCATACCAGCTATAGCTACTAGCATAGGGTACCAGTAAAGCAGAAGATTGTTAAATTTACCTTAAAAGGTCCTGGTGAGATTTTATCCATACAATAAATTAAAAAAAATTAAAAAAAGGAAAGAAAAAAAAAAACTGTTTGTCCTGGACATGCCTGTGGACTAAGAAAAACTGGTAAGATAGAGGAATAAAAAACCATGTATTAACCAAAGAAGGCAAAAGCTGTTGTCTGTTGTATTCAAAGGATATAGTTATTAAACAAGGAGAGAGGGAGAAGGAGAAAGAGAGAAGGAAACAATCTGAGCTTAAAAGATAAATTATTGGTCATTAATACATTTAAACTAGAAATTAGAGGAAGATTGTAAAATAATAAACCCCAAAAGTCATCTTCTTGTTTGGCTACAGGGCTAAATCTGAGGTTCTGGAAGAAAAAAAGAAAAAAGATTTAGGAAATACTGAGACTGTAATTTTAAAGCAAAGAGGAAGCCACCTCATACTACCATGGTAATGGCTTCAAGTTGCACCAGGGGAGGTTCAGGTTAGATATTAGGAAATATTTCTTTACTGGAAGGGTTGTCAGGCATTGGATTGGGCTGCCCAGGGAGGTGGTTGAGGCACCATCCCTAGAGGTATTCAAGAGATGAGTTGACATAATGCTCGGGGCTATGGATTAGTGTTGGGTTGGTGTTGTTTTGGGTGTGATGTGGGGTTTGTGTGGGTATTTTTGTTCGTTTGTGGGTTTTTTTTGGTTTGGGTGGGGTTTTTTTTGTTATTTTTCTTCATTGGTTGGACTAGATGATCTTAAAAGGTCCCTGCCAATCTAGGTGATTCTGTGATTCTCATAAACACCACGAATAGGACTCTGTCATCCCAGGACGTACCTGTGTCATTCGCATGTTACTCCTCTCTTTCACAATTACAGTATGGGTCACCATCATCTCAGAGTCTTGCTTTTTTCAACTTGGTTTTGGACAAATCCTGACATATAAATCATTGGCTCCCATTGACTCTTACTTCTGTACATCTCTTTCTATCTCTTCTTTTTTGCCATGTAAAGTTTGTGAGACCTAATCAAGAAAGTCTGTCAGTAGTAGAAAACGATAAGTAACCAGACATTTACAGAAGCATCTGATGCACCTTCCTGCCACAATATTAACATATTTTTAATCTGATTAAAAAATCATGTGCTTCTCTATGCTTCTCCAACAATGAGATTGTCCAACACCAAAACCAGAAACCTTGCAAGTCTTCTTTATTCGTCCTCCTTCCATGACACTAATTTGCTAAGGAATCTTCTGTGCTGTTTAAAAAGTATTCTGTTGCTCCCTGCATGAGAAAAAAGTAGGCAACAGCTCTTACTGTCAAGAAGATCATGAAGAAGTCTTTTTTTTTTTAAAAAAAAAAAACATTACATAGCTGAAGGAAATGAGAACTCTGAGTCTTGGAATGTGCAATATTCTAAGTGTTTTAACTTCCTCATTACTTATTGTATTTCTACAATCAAATTAAATGGGATTGTCACAATAACAGCACCAGCCGTAATAGGATATGAAACCCCAGTCCACCTTAGTTGTTCAATGTTATAGCAATTAAGAAGCACCTAATTTTTCTTAGCCTTTGGTGGTCCCAGAAGACTCCTCAGAATGTGGCCTTTCTCAGCAAATCAAATCAACCTTTTTTATTAATTATGCAGGGTCTAAGCCAACTTATCAAAGGACTTTCAGTAGCAGTACTTCTGTTTGTATTTGCAAAAATCAGTTGGATATTTACAGTTCAGGAACAACTCTTAGCATGACAAAATACTGCTACGTACAGAAAGATGCATATAATAACAATAGGGGCACAGGTTATGCAAGTGATGTTTTTTCAGGAGGTAATGAGCTAAGGCTGCTGTCTTTATAAAGAGAACAAGAGTAAAATGTCCTATATATCACTTAAAAACTCATACTCTAAAAAAATAATTTTCTAATTTCACTTATTTGTATAGGTCTACAAATGACATAGTGTAGGAAGACATGGTCAGAGTCACATCTAGGAAAGCAATAAGATCAATGTGTCAGAGCCCTGAGTGCATCTCAAGAGGTTGTGTTAAAAGTACAACTAAATCCATCTCAGGTACCTAAAACAAGTAGAGTGAATAGCTAGGATGACTAGACTTAATGTAGGAGTATTCAACAACCTGTGACACACAAGACCTTAAATCTCACTCAGAACTTGTTTTATTGTTACGTCTGGACTTATTAAATCCATAAATCTCAACTGCAGGACTTTAATTCCATACTCTAACAAAAAGAAACTCTTAAAATAGCATTTTCCTCTTCAACATGTTCAAAACCAGGCTCACAATCACATTTACCCATTCCCTAAGCAAACACTGGGTTTTACTATCCCATGTACTGCAAAAACCATAAAGAAATTTACAGACAGTGTCTTCTTTGTTTTGATCATCAACCAAAGAAACATAGAATCAAATTACAGATGAAATAATTATCTAAAGGGCAGAAAAAGATTCTTGTTGAGGATCGGCTTGAAGTTTACACAGCTACCACAAGAGAAATAGCGCCTTTTTCCAAATCAAGAAAAGCTGACATATTTGCTATTAAAAATAAATTGCTACTTAATTCCATAATACTATTGTTAATTTCACTCTTTGCTATGACATTTTGGCTATATTTGTTCTTTCTTGCAGAATGAAGTCTATTTCATGGAATGAGCAAATATGTTTTTCACTCTATCTTCTGTTGATTTCAGAGTAGCATAACTACAAGTGGGAGGAAACATGGCTTTTTAATCTTTCTAACTAATGAAATTAAAGTGTTCAATAAGCCTCTTACTATTCTCACATCTATCACCATTTCATATTAAGATATGCTTTTTTTTTCTCAATCAAGTACAGAAACTCCCCAAATATATTATTCTGGTTATTTACTTACCAGTTTAATGTAACCAGACAGATCAATTTCACACCTAAATTTATTATCCAACATCATGTACAATCTATTCTTTAAAAATGTGATAAGAAATATCCACTTTCTGAATTTGCACGTGTGGGTTCTACTAAAATGATTTCTGCTATATTAAATTTTATTTTTTGAGCTAACATAAGTAGAAATGTTGAAGCAGAAATCTAGTTGTACAACAAAAGTTGTCTTTCCAATTTCAAGTATATTTTCATAGTCCATATATGAACTAAGAGGTGAAGATCACCTAAGCATACAAGAAATTATTTAACCTGTATACATTGGCTGCAAGCTTTTCTGATAGGCTCCTTGAATAATTTGCTCAGTGTCTCAATTACCTTACATCCCTACACTTTACAATTTAAAACTTATCCCTAACTTTTTCACGCAGACTTTTGAAAAGAATGAAATAAAATCTTCCAGAAGACAAATGGCAATAGGCAACATTAACAATAAGCATTTTCTCATGTGAGGCGTGTTAGTATTACAAGTAACTTTTTAAGCAATGCTGATGTTATATTGGCATAAATCTGATGCTAGCCCAAAATTTTGACAGCCAGTGGAAAAAAAAGTCACTAACTTTCTCTCCGTTGGTTCTTTTGCCCATTTTACCAGTAAGTGTGCTAAAAGATAAAGAAGAAAAGAGTTCAGAGAAAACTCTCACATCTGCTGAGCCAATCCATGAGGTTTGTAGTGCCCCTGTGAAAGGACAGAAAAAAACCCCAAAACAAGGGGGAGAGAACATGGAGAGAATGAGGGAGTGGAGAGAGGAGGAGGGAGCAACAAAGGGAATGAGAATGCAAGGGAATGAAGGGAATGCAGCCGCTATAGGACCCATATAGGGACACAGGGGAAAAAAAGTGAGAAAGAAGGAGCAGCAGAGAGAAACTGCTACGTCATGACCTCACCGCCCTGTGCCACTCATTCCTTCATTGAAAGGACTGAGTGCAACCCATGACAATGGCAAGATGGGGAGGAGAGGTGTTTGGAATGAAGTAAGCCTGAGAAAGGGCAAGGATAAGGGATTTTAAATGTCTGTCTTTTTGTGTTTCCCAATAGCTGAATAAATACTTAATTATTTATACTAATCTGCATTAAATTTCATTAAATTCCCCAAGGTGAATATTTATTATTATTTCCTCAGCTGACCCAGGAACTTCCTGGCTAATCTCTGCAAGGATGAGACAGCGGACTGATAGGAGGCAACAAATCAATTTGGCACAAGATGATTGACTCTTCCCTAGTGCTTTCACAACAAAACATTTGATTAACTGTTACAGAAACTCTCCCAGTGAGGATTTCCACAGTCTCTTGGATTCCCTCAGGCAACTCCTGCTCCCTGGACAATTGATAAGGGCTACATCTAGATTTATGTGTTTCTTAACATCCTAGATGGAAAATCTAACCACCTCAGAGACTCCCCCAGGTGGTCCTTGCTGCAGAATTA
This sequence comes from Gallinago jamesoni, assembly GCA_025769975.1. Classification (NCBI taxonomy): domain Eukaryota; kingdom Metazoa; phylum Chordata; class Aves; order Charadriiformes; family Scolopacidae; genus Gallinago; species Gallinago jamesoni. The sequence goes on along the minus strand of JAOQGH010000023.1, from coordinate 102,256,328 downwards.
GCCAAACCATGCAAATAGTAGTAAATAGTTAGTAGACATTTTTTCTGAAGATAAAGAAATGCACATAGGACGGTCTTTTAGTAAAGTACATAGACAGGACAGCTAGAGGATGCTTTCTAGGTAGCTTAAGAAAATCACTAGTGGAAGATTTTGCATTAAAGGATTGTGGGGCAGCCAGAATTGAAAACAATAGTGCCTTTGTCAGTCTTACCTGATCCAGTTAAAGATGCTGTTGCAAGGACTCTTTCAAGGTAGATACAATCTGGACAGTGACTGAGCAACAGGCTTGGGAGAGTTGATTCCCCAGGTGAGGATTATGCTAAAAGGTTTGGGGAACTTTTGGAAACACACTCCTTTCCACAAAATCCTTGTTGGCCACAGCTGTGTACTCACGCTGCTTGTATATGTAAACATCATTTTAAGTATTCAGTGATTGCTCTCCTTGTCTTCTAAAGGGGTGACAGTTTCAGTAGGTGGTTTAACATCAAAAACTTGAACTCAACATGGCAAAGCCTTAGGGTTTTTATTTGAGACAATAGAAGGGACATACTCTTTGTCTCATTTTCCTAGCAGTTTCCATACCTCTGGACAACAAGACTTTCAGTACCTCAGTTTAAGTCTAAACATTTTGATGAGGGAATAAGGACTTTGTAATAGCTTTCACGGTGAGAGTAAAGCTCAAAGACCTGTCTTTAAAATGTCACCAATTTGCCGCGATTGAGAGACGGGACACAGCTTGATGGATGCAAAACGTCGATTTATTGTGAACAATTATTCCTTTATATACACTTCTGAAGACTGCATGCTTTAAACTGATTGGTCCTTTTGCACACACACTGCTCACACGGCTGTGTCCGATTGGTCAGCGATGTACCATAACTCTAGCAACCATATCTTATCTTGAGGACACACTCATTAACACCTCTTTAGGCAGGGGCCCTTATTTATCTCAGTGTTGTATCGTTTGTCCTTTTATGGTCATGGCTATCTTCAGCTTCTTACAAGTTCCAGCACATCCCCGCCTATCAATTGAGCAGCACTCAGGACTCTGCTATTCAGGCCCCATCCTACACACCTCCATGCTCCATTCACCACTAAAAAATAATTTTATAACCATCATTTTCCATTCATATATAGCAGCAGGTGGCACTCAGGAAGATGGGCAATCATTTATGTCCTATATTTATATTTAGTAGTTTATAAGCTATAATACATTGAAATCATACAGAAGATTCATTTCTCTGGGAAGATAACTGTCTTTGAAATGTTCTCTTACCCCCAAGACATAATGAAAAGTTATGTTTTGCCTTTTTAATAGATAAGTCTATAGGCTCCCATAAAATACTTGTATGCACCTGGCATGGGTAAAAGCTTAAAAGGATTTTGGGCTGCATGATCAGACCTTTACTAAAGCAAGACTACTCAACAGCACAGTGTTCCCCACTTTCCAAAAACCCCTCACTTTCCTCACTTTGGTTGGGAATTGAGAAACATGGATTCTCGATCTAACACTTATGTACTAGCAGAAAACTTCTTTTTAACAAGGGAATACCACTTACTGATTTTCTTTTCTCTACTTGAAGGTTCAAAGGCCCATAAAAGTGATTGAAGATCGGTTTTGCTCTGAATACTTGAAGAGATTTCATGGTGTCAAATCTGGAAGATGAATTCATTACTTAGGATTTCCAACTCCTCACATTCAGAATTTGTGAGCTGGATCCCACTAACCATAACAAACTTATTAACAGTCATAAGAGTTTAGTTAAGTACAAGTAGCCGAGCACATTTGGCACTTAATATAGGCATAATTATTCACATTACTGTTTTCTCCAATGCAACATTTAGAAAATGTTACTTCAGGTGGAAAACTGAACTTGTCACATATTTCAAGACATGGATATCTAAGACAAAAACTTAATGTGGGCGCTCCATGATGGTGTCAGTCATCACTGAAAAGTAATACATTTTTCTTCCAGAAAATTATAAAATGGTTATTCTCTTTAAAATTTTTGTATCAAAATGGATTTTTAGTTTCAGTGCCTGCAAATCTTACTTTCTGAAAACCATTTCATAATAGTTTGTCCCTCACTTAGGCAATATCCTCAGTGATCCATTGTAAGATTCACAATTTGAAAAGCAATGAAGAATATGGTACACTTTAATTGCCTCTTGACTGCAGGTAAGTTATTGAATAGGTAAAATCAATTTTACTATACAGTGAGCAGGCATGGAATTAAGGCAGTCTTATTGAAGAGCTGGTCAAAAGTAATTTGCAATTGAAGAGTTTTCCATCAGAAAATGCTAATTTACCCATTACAGCTTTACTGCCAGCCAGGACTGCCCAGTTTACTGATAACCTACCCAAAAAGGAAATAAAAGCTGCAGAGTCAGGTTAACTGACACTCTATGTAGAGAGCTAGGGAGAATTTAATTTTTATTATTTCAATGTGCTCACGAATTCATTATCTTCTTGTGGATAAGAAGATGGGAAGAGAAATGTCTGTGCACACTTGGGTTTTTCCTAATATATTTTTACTGCAAAGAATCATATTATACAATGGTTTTGATATATATCTTCAGAGTGTCTGTCCCAGAAAACCGGTTGTTAAAGTTACAGGTTTTATTTCTATGAAAAGTGGTTTTCTATAAGAAAAGGGGTTTGGTTTTTTTCTTTTTTTTCATCTTTTTGAAAAAAAACCCACCTAGCTCCCTAAGCACAAGTCAGACAGAACGGGATTTTGGAACGAGATTTATATTGCGAGAAGAATACCCTGCCTTACAAAATTCTCTCCTTAACTGTTTATATTATTGCTGGTTCTTTTGTAATCCATTTCTCTTAGCTTATATAAATACAGTTCCAAATATGGAATATATAATTTCATATTTGACAAGTTACATTAATTTGCAGGAATTCAGACCAGTATTTGAAGTTCCAATAAAATTTTAACTATGTTCAAGTAATCTACCTTCTGTCTTTTTTTTTTACTGAATATTAAGTGATTATCCCATTTCTAATATTTAAACTATATGTCTCCCATGTGTATAATATTTCCCAAAAGATCTTATAATCTGAGGTATGAAGATAGAGTAATAATGAACTTTCTGCAGCTTTTATAGAATTGATCACAGAAACATAGAATTGCCTAGGTTGGGAGGGACCTTTCAGGTCATGTAGTCAAACCATCAACCTAATACTGACAAAAAGAGCAGTAAACCTATGTTACGAAGCAGCACATCTACTCATTTTTTAAATACCTCCAGGGATGGTGACTCAACCACTTCCCTGGACAGCCTGTTCCAATGCTGGATAACCATTTCAGTGAAGAATTTTTTCCTAGTATGCAATCTAAGCCTCCCCTGGTGTAACTTGAGGCTATTTCCTCTTGTCCTATCTCTTGTTACCTGGGAGAAAAGACCGACCCCCACCTCTCTACGCCCTCCTTTCAGGTATTTGTAGAGAGCAATAAGGTCTCCCCTCAGCCTCTTTTTCTCTAGGCTGAACAACCCCAGCTCCCTCAGGTGCTCCTCCTAGGACTTGTATTCTAGAACCTTCACCAGCTTCATTGGCCTTCCCTGGACTCACTCCAACATCTCAATGTCTTTTCTGTACACAAATTAGCTTGTACTAAGAGTGGCACATGTGATAATCCCAAGATATTTTTATTCAAGGTAGTTTGGAGATGGTAGACTTCTCAAAACTCTTTGAACTGGAAAAAAAAATTAATTTCAGGCTAACCCATTTTCCCTGAGAAAAGTAGATTAATTGAGTTTATAACTATAATCAGTAGTGTTGCAAGAAGCTACCAATCCACAGCTGTCCAATGCAGGTGGCATACCTATATGACATAAATCAAACTTTGTGCATCAACATAATTAGACAGATTCGGTACTGCCTGTATGAAGGAGTCATAAGTAAGGATTCCCCAGCCTGAAGAGATAGGCTTGTTCGTATTCTAGGGTGCCAGTTATGTAATATATGACCATTAAATTTGCAAATAAGTTTTGTTGTGAATGAAAGTGAAGAAGTTACATAAAATAAATATGGCTACTGCACAGAGTAGGAACACAAAATCATGTTGTCCTGTTTTTGCAAATGACTGTAAAAATTCAAAATTTTAAAACATGAAAAAAGGAGACATTCACTCCCATTCCAGATTCTGTGGCAAAAAAAGCTCAATTATTTTTTTAATCAAGAACTTGATTCTGTGGCATTGATATAATTACTCCAAAAAAAAAAGCCCCACTGATGCTGCAATGAATTGAAGCTTATTAAGAAGTGTCAGGTCTATTAAGAAAATCTCAATGTTTACCAGGAACATGATTTTTATTGTTGATTCTCATGAACCAAAAACAATCAAAGAGTCTGAAACAAACCTTTGAGAGGATTTCTCAAAACAGATATTTTCAGGGATATTTGTCAAGAAATGAAACTCTGTTGTTGTAAAAAACCCCTTTATATTAAGGTCTAAGATGAGCTTCATACATTTTCTTCTTTCCTTTCTTCTTTACTGACATAGTAGTTCACAATGGTTTCTTCCAGAATGAGTACAGTACAGTGAACCAATAATTAACCTATCAATGTCTTCAAGTAGTCATTCATGAGACGCACTGCCATTATCAGAGACTAATTAATTATCTGAGGGTAGAGCAGGGGACAGTCAAGTCTGCAATAGCTCCAAATGCTGTCTACTGGGAAAAAAAAATGCGTTTTAAGGAAGTCTTCCATACGTTTATTTAAGAAGATCGGTATTCCAGAGGGAAGTCTTCCCCATTTTTTGGCAGCCACAGTTAATGTGATTACTACTTCACTCCTTTCATCATTCCAGTGGGATTACTGCCAGAGGAAGGTAATAATTAAGACTAAACAAGAAAGATATAGCTGTAAATTTTTCAAACATATATTTAGGTGAGTTTATGCTTTGTACCAGATCTGTATGCGAAACTTAATTTAAACAGTACCAGTAGCAGCACTCATTCAAATATAATTTCCTACTAGCTTCCTTTTTGCTCTGAATGGATATAAATCTTAATAAGAATCTGAATGAGTATTTGGTGTGATGAAGTGAAAGATTCTAGTGAAATATGGCACTGTCTGCTCTTTACAGGAATTATGGATGTGTTGAAAAAAATAATCAGTGACATTTCTATCAAGTTTGGTTGATGCATCTTCCCTATTCAGAGCATCTGAAGTCAATCTGATGTGTTCCGGGGTACTGTTTTCAACTCACTGTAGTGCCCATAGCATGGTTACTCATTTGAACCCTAGCTTTGAGAAACCCACCATACAAACTCTCCCACATAAAGACACTTGTAGACACTTTCTTTTATAACAATAAACAGAAAAGTGAGCGTTCCTCAACCATGCATGACTTGAATTATGAAGAACTGTTGATTACAGGAAGCTGCTAAGTATAAATTTGACCCTGTTTCTGTAACCCAAGCTTAATAGTCTTCATTGAGCTAAGTACCATACAATTCCACAGGAGTTTTCAAAAAGGAGATGCTTTAGTGATACTAGTTAAGGGTAGTTTTATAAGCAGCAACATCTGAAATAGAAAGAACTTATATATGTCAATCTGACTAATGGTCAGCAAATGAGTGCAAAAATTAAAACATGTAAAATTTTATATTTCTATTTAGTCTGTAGTATATTCTTCTTTCAGATCTATGGTCATGTAATACCACAGGAAAGTAGTACTAATATGCTTGTCATAGTGAAGTTAATGTTTTTTGTATATTCAGTTTTGTTTAATTTAATTTAATTCAATTCAGAATTGTTTAACTTGGAATCTTTGAGGTCAAGTAGTATTAATCTACAAAAATGAAACCAATTAACCATTTTAGTTACAACTCTGTGAAAAGAGTGAAACTCAAGTTTAAGGTTTTCTTTTAGGTCAGTGACATCTTGCATCTGAGACTCCAGGGTTTTACTACCTTTCCACTTGGCAAGTATTTACAATATACTGTGTTGCTTTTACTTAACTCCATAATAGACCATGTCCTTTCAATAACTTGATGTTGAATCTGTAACAATGCATTTCAGAAATGATCCAAATAATCTTTGAAGACAAAACGGTTTATCTCAATGCTTCCAGTTCTGCTTCTAGGACTAATAAAAGACAGAAATGTAACATGGTGACTAATTTCTGCCAATTGAAAGCTTTCAAGCTTTCAGGGGGATGGAGACTGTCAGGGTCCAGAGTACTTCCCTCTAGAAATTTAGTTCTTTGCAATTAAGGCCAGCTTGCTGATAAGAGAGAGCTGCAGGGGAAGCCTTGACAGACTTAGGGGTCCTTTAGTAGCACAGAATCTAGTTCGAGGTCCCCAGGAATCAGTACTGGGTCCAGTCTTGTTGCATATACCCATCAATGACCTGGATGAAGAAATGGAATGCACTGTCAGCAACTTTGTTGATGAGACGAAATTAGGAGGAGTGGCTAACACACCAGAAGGCTGTGCTTCCACCCAGTGAGACCTGGATAGGCTGGAGAGTTGGACAGAGAGAAACTTGATTAAATTCAACAAGGGAAAGTTTAGGGTGCTGCACCTTGAGAGGAATAACCTCATGCACTAGTACAGGTTAGGGGCTGACCCGCTGGAAAGCAGGTCTGTCAAAAAAGACCTGGGAGTCTTGGTGGACAACAGGACTATCATGAGCCAGCAATGTGCCCTTGTGGCCAAGAAGGCCAATGGCATCCTGGGGTGCATCAGGAAGAGTGTGACAAGCAGCTCAAGGTCCTCCCCCTCTACTCTCCCTTGGTGAGGCCCCATCTGGAGCACTGTGTCCAGTTCTGGGCTCCCCAGTTCAAGAAGGACAGAGAACTGCTGCAGAGGGTACAGCAAAGGGCTACAAAGATGTTTAGAGGACCAGAATATCTCTCTTATGAGGAAAGGCTGAGGGACTTGGGTCTTTTTAGTCTGGAGAATACCGAGGGGGTATCTTACCAATGCTTGTAAATACTTAAGGGGTGGGTGTCAGGAGCATAGGGCCAGTCTTTTTTCAGTGGTGCCCAGTGACAAGACAAGAGGTAACAGGCACAAACTTGAACATAAGAAGCTCCATCTAAGAATGAGGAGGAACTTCTTTCCTTTGAGAGTGACAGAGCACTGGAACAAGCTGCCCAGAGAGGTGGTGGAGTTTCCATCTCTGAAGACATCCAAAACCCACCTGGACATGTTCCTGTGCAACCTGTGGACCTGCTGTGGCAGGGAGGGGGGTGGACTAGATGATCTCCAGAGGTCCCTTCCAACCCCATATCATTCTGTGATTCTGTGATTCTGTAACTGGAAGTCTTCCAGGATGAAAGCATCAGAAATGTGAGAACTGGCATAACTTTACAGTGTAGATCATGTCCTTACTAAGAGTATAAGGCATTTGATCATCTAACAAGGTCTCTGGAGATTCTATTTCATTAATCACTGGTTCTAGGATGATCTGACATTATTATTATTATTTGTCCATAGGCATGTCTTTCATTTGAACAATCTTTTTCTCCACATAAAGAGAAATGTTAGGTGAGAGAAATGGATAAAGAAAATGAAAAGTGTCAACACAAAAGCTAGAAATTTTAGTAAGGTTGACACAATTATGCATGTCTTATGCTGTCCAGATTTTTTTCTGCCTAATCAATAATTCAAATAATTAATCTTTGCAAGAAACAGAATTCAACATAATTTCAATATCTTAAAGAAAAGAGTAACATTACTTTGAACACTTGAATTAATTTGGTTTATCACTTCCAGTATCACAGCCTGAATGGATCTGAGCAGCAAGAGGCAGGAAAGTGCTGAAGAATTGCAAGTGTAACCTACAGTAGCTTTCCAGAAATCTGTGTATTTTTCAAATAAATTTGTATTCTGCGGTGTCTTGTGAAAGCAATGAAAACCATGAAATTATTCTAAAAGAAATTGCTTTTAGATGAAGATAATATTCAATAGCAAATTAGACAGTAATGAAAATTCAACATACGTTTGAAAAGAAAACCATGATTGATTTAATCCTGAATATTGTAGGTGTTCCACTTATTTATTTGCAGAATTTTTGTTGCAGTAAAATTCATGTCTGAGTTAACTATATTAAAATATTGCCTTGTATCTTCAAAACACTTCTTAGATACAAAAGACATTATTAGGAGGGTTTTAATAGGAAACCATGCTTCACAGGTCAAGTTATCTACACTTTGGAGGATTAGAAAATGAATGGATAAAACTACTTCACATATAACTTTATTTTTTTAATGAAGACAAAAAGTAAAATTGTTAGTATTTTATGTTCAGCTATTACTGTGTCTTACACCCGTCAACACCAAAACAAGGAGAAAGTGTGTGCTTTGTTCACGTTTTTCGTTCAGCAGCTAGATGGTCTGTCAGAAAATGAAGCATTGTTTCAATTTGTTTAACTCTGTTCTTGTTTATAGAATAGAACTGTCTGTTAATTGTACAAATTACCACTCCATGGGTTTATGGTAGCACATGAGGTTGAAATAACTTTCTGCTGAAAAAATTGAGCAGTTTTGTGTAAGGTTCGATATTTGCAGATGTGATCCTGAGGATGGTAATTTGTTTTGTGGATAATATGCATAACTGTTTAAGGGAGTCATGTAGTTCTTTAAAACACTGGTAGAGAAATAACCAGGACAACAATTAGAAAAGCATTTTTTAAAACAGGTTTTATAAAAATGCTAATATTAAAGTAACCTAAGATGAAAAATAACTACCCCAACCAAAAACACTTGTGTTGACTTCCATTCTCTTGACATGTTTTCTATCAGTTGGTGTCATCTCTACTAATGAACTGCTGCTCACTCTGAAGATGACTGGGTTGTTTTCTGCCCAAGCAGGTAATAAGAAGGTAATATATCTCCCAAGTGGTGTAGGCTTACATTGAAATCTAACACTGCTCTTGGAAAGAAGCACCAGGATTTTTCTGTCAGTCCAGTGTGCTATGGAACATCCTGTAAATCTTATTTGTCACTAGGGAAACAAGTTTTGCCTATCAGTTGCTGAGAACAAAAAAGATATATCTGGAGTTTGAGGACTAGGTAGACCACTACTGATCTGATCCAAAGTGACATATCTTTAGTTTTCTATTTTAGATTTTTGACATCTCTACCTTTGAAGGAAACGTTACATCTACACATAATACTGTAATCTTTCTCCAGACTACCAACCAGAACTCACTGTGCCATGCTTAGTACCAACATGCCAGGGTGACAAATCATTCTCTAATAAGATTCAGAGACTGAAACCTCCTGAAGTCTCTCAGACTGAAGAAATGGAAGCACTAATACTTTACCAACCTCATGTATACACAGTCATGTCTCTGAAATTAAGAAGCAGAAGCATAGCAGCAAAGGCTGTTGCCTTTAGAAGTACTTACTAATTATTTAAAATAAACCAGCTTCATGAAATGCCAAGTACTGAAATAGGAAGCTTAAGCACATGGCACTGACAACTTTTAGGTTTTGGTTTTTTGTTTTTTTAAATGTGTATGTGTGTCATCCCTACGGCAGCAGAAATTTATCTTTATCCAGAGCAGTTAAAAATTTTTAATTCCCTTGTCAGAAAATTCATTATAATTTTTGTAGTACCTGAAGGAGACTTGAACAATCAACGAATAAATGCCAGAAGTGGCACCTAACAATAAAATGGAGAAACCTTGTTTTTTCAGAAGGAAGGAATAGCTAAGGAAGTTACTCATAACTTTGCCGTCCATCAGATAACTGCTATCTCCTTACACTTACAGTTAAACTCATGTTACCTCGGCAAAACATCTCCCAGGGTATAGAATGATCTAAAACTTGATTTAAAACAGATTATCTTTAATTAAGGATTATTAGGACTGGACTCCAGACAGCAACAGCCCAAAAGGTCTTTTATATAATTTGCCCTAAGGTAGAAATATGAAAATGTGGCAGAATTCCTGCAGTTTTCTACACGGCCAGAGCTTAGCTCTCACATACAATATGTGAGGTCTACATACACTATATATGTGAGACAACTACTTGCACCACAAAGCATGCGGGGCTGACTGGTCTGTTAACGAAAGCTGTGTGGGTGTAAACAGTGGTTCTGTGATAATAAGGAGTCACAGATTTTTTTAACAGATTAGTTTATGTTTCAGGCAAAGGACATCTATGTTCTTAGCTCATTTAAAAAACAATGGAAACTTGCATCTCATACAAATAAAGCTTTGTGCAGATCAGCGTATAAATGCATGACCTATTCACTCTGCTGTTGCAGTTAATCATGTGGTATATTACTCTAAATCACCATCTGTTTGTATTAGTATATTGGACTGTGAAGTATGGCATTTCAGGCTTCTGATGCACAGTTATTGTCAGGATTAATGTCAGTGGCCAGGTTACTCAAAACCCCATCCAACCTGGCCTTGAATACTTTCAGGGAGAAGGCATCCACAATTTCTCTGGGCAACCTGTTCTACCACTCTCACAGTAAGAATTTCTGCGGTCTTTTTCCAGTTTAAAACATGTTATCCCTCGTTCTATCACTATACTCCTTGATAAAGAGTCCTTCTCCATCTTTCCTTTAAGTACTGAAAGCCTGCAATAAAGTCTTCCCAAACCTTCTCTTCTCCAGGTTAAACAAGTCCCCTAACCAGGAGGAGGAGAGTGAGTGAGCAATTGCGTGGGAGTTAGCTGCCAGCCAGGGTCAACCCACCACAAGGGGTTAGTGACTTATTTTAATATCCTGAAAAGTGTTAATTAATCTGCTGTCTCTTGCATAATACTCTATTCTGAAAACTTTCTGTCTCCATTTTCTTGTTTTGTTTTTTTCCTTGTTTTGAGAATTTAAATACTGAGACCCAGTCATGCACATAAACCTCTTAATATTCACCTAGTACTTCAAGTACTTTCAAGCAGCACTGCTTTTATGGCAGTACTGTTGCCATTAGCATTTCCCTTAGAGGGTTTTTTCTCATGTATTTCATTAATCACAATGGATGAATAAGTAAATGTATCTATCATAAAACCCCTTTCAGAATTTGTCAGAAATATTTTTTTAGATAATCATCTTTCCATTTACTAATATTAATTCTTTCATTTCTTCCCTATTTATTGTCAGATTCCTGCATCATAGGAATCTATCATGTGGTTTGCAACTTGGTCAGTTTGGCACAGATCTTGACAGTTTACATTTGACTTGCCTTTATTTTTCTTCCATTTCTTATTTTTCCATAACTCTTGCTCATTGTTCAACAGAACTTAGGTTATTCCACTAATTTTGACAGTCTGCTCAGAATCTACTAAACTTTCTGATTTGGACCTGATGAATTTCTCTGTTGAAATGAAACACAATGTATTTCTTTCTTCATGTTATGTGATGTTATACAGTTTATCCATATTCCTCTTTTTATGTCTATTACAGACTTTCCTAAATGTGGTGGGTATATTTTGAGTCACCAGCATATTCCAAAATGTGTGTCAATCTGTCATCTTGAATCTTATCAAAATCAATAAACACAGATACCTCTCTTTCTAATTACTTAATTATCAGATATATTATGAGAGAATTTGATATATAGTTGGGAGGACATGTGATGCTCAGGCACTTACAGTCTACTTTCCTTGTAAATTATACTTGAGGTCACCCATGTGGAAAATATCATTTCACACATGATTTGCTACTTTGGGGAAAAGAACATTAAGATTCACATTTCCTTCCTAACCTTCATCTTTGAAGGCTCATCTGATATATTACCGTAAGTGTGCTATGTACTACATACTGCAATATTGTTTCACAGGTATGCCAGAAAGCCTCTGTTTCTCTGCTATCTAACTATCTACCTATATACCTACATGTGGCCTGTCATGTTGTCTTTTCTTTTGACAACTAGAGTGACAACAATATCTAATTCCTTATAACTTTAATGCTTTAATATTTTTTCCTCTCATCTGTTGTACCTTGGTTATAAGATCAGTTCAGCATGAAGCAGAAATGTGGGTGGTAGGCAGGATAGGGATTAAGTTTTCCTTTGATATGAAAAACATCTTGCAGGGTGAAGGTTTCAGAAAGGGACCCCCATAAATTAATCATGAGATGAAATCTTCTAAAAAAGACAACTCTCTTGTGAGAGAAAATCTAATAAGAATTACTCCTTTCTCTGAGATGTGGAATTGCCATTTCCTTGTGTAAAATAAATTCACCTGACAAGACTTCACTATAGACCTAAATGTTCTACAGCTGCAGAACTGCATACAGCAGATGTGAAGCACTACCAATCCTACTGGGGGAATTCTGACAGCTGTCACAAACTCTCTACTCATTGTCAAGTGACACTGTCAGTCCCATTACTTACCTCTTTACATGTCAAGGGAACGTTACAAGCATCAAGCAAAGTAAAAGGCAACTTTTGAAGACTTATCACAGAATGCTTGTAATAGTGGTTTTATCGAGTTCATATCCAAAATTCATTTGCAGAAGTAAATCAAATATTGGTAAATCTATCACATTAATCAAAACAACCAGGACTCATCTATGTAAGTTGCAAATGGTATTTCAAAATCCTGGTAACCAATCTGTTTGTCACATATCAGTCATAAATAATCATAAATGATAGTTTGGTAATAAAGAACCATTTAGCCTGCACTAGGATTAAGTAGTGCAACTAACTGAGAAATGTCTGAAATGATGTAAATTTAAGCATTGTTAGAAGAACAGAGGCTTGAACTGTGTCAAAGTTAATTTAATAAGTGAAAGGAATAATGAATACCAACAGTGCAGAGCCTTGGTTTTAAGCAATAAGAAAGGAAAGCAGACAGATAGGTCATTCTAGAGATCTGAATTCCAGAAGTCTATTGAAACCAGATTATGCCTATAGGAAACTCATGCTTCGAATTTTAAAATGTCACAATGCACACAAAATGGAAAACATCCTCATATATTATTCAGTCTGCTGTATCTTGGCATTATAAACCACTATCATGTTCTTTGTAAGCTGTGATCCACCTTCCAGTAGAAATATGAAAAATGTTCTATTATAGCCAAATATTGATCAAAAAAGGCATTTTGATGGGACCTGAATATATATATTTCATCTATTAAGAAAGAAAGTAAAGGTTAATGAAACTATGTGAACAATGCATAATGCTGAATAATAAGGAGGTCACACGACCTTTTCCATTTCTGCTTAAGGCCAAAAGTAACATTTAGAAGTTCACAATATTTTCATGCTTTATAAATGTGGTATCATATTCTCTGCCTGGAGAAAGAAGAATTTATAGGCTTCAGGAGTGTATACAGAGATAATATAATATTAAATAATACTTAACTGGAAAAGTGATTTTATATTCACTTAGTTCTGAAATTACATATTTATTTGGAAGTTTGTTATATTCAGTAAAACAAAGGAAATGTGATACAGAGGACAGGAAATCAAGCTATAATATTTTATAGTATTTTTATATGAGTGTCTGGGAAGGATTTGCCACTATCAACTGTAATACAATATAGATATTTTAATGATATGTAACCAAAAAAGAAAAAAATAATAATTTGGCATCCCTAATGAGAGTAAATAGCATTATCTAAAGTTCTATTTTATCACATAATCATAAGTATTGTATTTGGAGGAAGAAACGGAAAGTGTGGGATTAAATAAAAACCATTTCATTGACTTTCTTGTCTTGGAAGAGTCAGTGGACAGTGAATGGAAAAATGAGGATGCTCTCTATAGAGCACAAAAGATCTCAATCCCTACATGTAGGAAATTGGGCAAGGAAGGCAAGAGACCACCA
>JAOQGH010000023.1:102231044-102242119 GCA_025769975.1 Gallinago jamesoni | reverse complement strand
GGGTCGGACTAGATGGCCTTTGGAGGTCCCTTCCGGCCCAGATGATTCTATGATTCTATGATTCTATGATTCTATGAGGTAAAATACACCATTAAACCTGAAAGGCCAACTGAGGTTTGAGAATGTTAAAAGAAGTCATGCTTGCAAAAATTTCTTCAAAAATATGATACATTATCTTCTTTCGAGTACTTGCCAAGAATAAAATACTAGCCCTGGAGAAAAATTTCAATTAAAAGACAGAAACAGCTATTGCAGATATTACTATAGGATAATATACACAATTTAGTGCAAACCTTTTTATTCTCAGCCCTCAGTTTTTGTCTCAAAAGATAAAATAAGTTTATGTGGTAGATATACTGACAATTAATTCATATTCCCTATAAAACTTCCATATCTTATCTTCCATATTCATAGCTAAGCATATGATCAAGTGATTACAGAATTGTAGAATCACAGAATCAGAGAATAGTTGAGGTCAGCGTCTGGAGGAAGAGACCTCCAGACCCTTCCAGTCCAAGACCCCAGTCTTCCAATCCAATCCCACTGCTCAAGCAGTGCCACCTAGAGCCAGCTGCAGACTTTTGTATTTCTCCTTGTTGAACTTTATGAAGTTTGTGTCAGCCTGTTTCTCCAGCTTATCAAGGTTCCTCTGGATGGCAGCACAACCCTCTGGTAAATCAATCACTTCCCCCAGTTTTGTGTCCTCTGCAAACTTGCTGAGGGTACACTCTCCCCAATCATCCAGGTCATTAATGAAGATCTAGAACAGGACTCGATGCAGTACAGACTCCCTGGGTATGCCACTAGTTGCTGGCCTCCAACTAGACTACATGACACTGATCACCAAACTGGTCCTAGCCATTCAGTCAGTTTTCTATACAGCTCACTGTCTGCTCCTCTGGCCCATCCATCAAGATCTTGTCTTTGTGTGTCTTAAGGGAGACAGTGTCAAAGGCTTTAGTGAAGCCCAGGCAGACAATATTGACTGTTCTCTCCTCATCTGCCAAACCAGTCACTTCATGATAGAAGTTTATGAAGCTGGTAAAACATGACTTCTTCTTAGTGAATCCATCCTGACTACTTCTGGTTACTTCCTTCTACATGTGTCTGGAAACAGTTTCCAGGACTAGTTGTTCTATCAAGGGATCAAGGTGAGACTGACCATCTAGTAGTTTCTCAAATCCTCCTTATTGCCCTTCTAGAAAACTTTCATTCACAATCCTCCAGTCTGTAGGCACCTCTCCCAATTGCCATCACCTTTTGAAGATAAACAGGTGTGGCTTCACAGTTACATCAGCTAGCTCCCTCGGGACTACAGGGTACATCACACAAGGGCCAACAGACTTGTGAGGGTCTACTTTGCTTAAGTATTGTCTAATCTGATTCTCTTCCACCGAGAGTATATTTTCCTTGTTACAGATTTTCCCTTGGGTTCTTGGGACCTTGGGTTCCTCAAGGCTGATCTCGCTAGTAAAGAATGTGGAAGCAGGTTCCCTGCCTCATTCAACAGTGGGCCTGCATTTTCCCTAGTCTTCCTTTTGCTACTTACATACTTCTAGAAGCCCTTCTTGTTGCCTTTGACATCACCTACCAGATTCAATTCCAGTTGGGTATTGGCTTTCCTAATCACATCTCTGTATGCTCAGACAGCGTCTCTACATTCCTTCCAGGCTGTCTATCCCTGTTTGTTTTTTCTGTATTTCCCTTTCTGTGTTTGAGTTTTTCTAGGAGGTCCATATTCATCCATGTAAGTCTCTTGTCATTTTTGCCTAACTTCCTACTGGTTCAGGTGAATTGCTTTTGAGCTTGGAAGAAGCAATCATTGAAAATCAACCAACTCTCCTGGGATCCTCTGTCCCTCTGGATCCTTATTCCATGGGACTCTTTCAAGCAGATCCCTGAAGAGGCCAAAATCTGCTCTTCTGAAGTCCAGAGTTATGACCTTGCTTTTTGCCCTTCTTCCTCCTCTCTGGATACTAAACTCTGCCATCTCATGGTCACTATAGCCAATGCTGCCTTATGGCAGCTCCCTTACTTCCTTGTAAGTGTGTGTGAGATCCAGCAGAGCACCAGTCCTTATTGTCTCCTCAATCACTAATAGTGGACTTTGTATTAAACTGACTTGCAATTTTTCTATACAAAAGACTTTTAAAATACTTTACATTCAGAAAAATAGACTGTCTTGTTTTCCATGCCATCACATGCACCAACATAAGATTTTCTGTAATCAAGCTTTAAATTTGATAACTTTGATAGCTTAGAGAAAAATATTTTCCATGTCAAGAGATAATAACACTTGGTCAGAATCTCATAAATATTTTTCTTAATTTTAAAAATACATGAAACTTTTCTGTTGTTTTCATTTTTTTCTCACCCTGCTTTCATAAAAAAAAAAAAAAGAGAGTTGGTTTATTTTTATTTACTGATGTATCTATTTATATACAGCTTCATCACTTTAAATTCTCCCAAAATACCCTTGGTTTTGGTTTGAAAATCCCAACATTTAATTCCTAGTCAAAGTTCAAGAACTCATAAAAAACCAAAAACATTCCCTTGGTTTTGACTTCATGTAAAACTCTTGAAATCAATAGGTGGTGTTCCACTGGCTCTCTGGACCATAGGCCAAGTCTTCAGGGGGAAACCATGGAGAACACTTGTTTATAAAACATTCTAGAGACCCCCTGAGAACTCTTCTAACATAAGAGACTCCATAACTCAAATTTCTCTTGAATGAACTGGATCTTTATAACCCTTGCAATTACCATATATTTTATGTGAAAATTAAACTGTTCACCCCCACAAATGTGCGCACACAACACACACACACACATATATAATTTCTGACTGATGTCTTAATGGTAATTTCAGTAACCATTTCCCAAAATTACATCCACCATATTTGAGAAATTGTAGCAGTCCAGTTAAGTTCTCACTGACTGGAAAAAGGGAAAAATAACCCTCATTTTTAAAAAGGGAAAAAAGGGAAGACCCAAGGAACTACAGGCCAGTGAGTCTCACCTCTGTGCCTGGCAAGATCATGAAGAAGATTCTCCTGGAAACTATACTAAGGCATATGGAAAATAAGGAGGTGATTGGTGACGGCCAACATAGTTTCAAGGGAAGTCGTATCTGCAAATTTCGTTACCTTCTATGACTACATTACAATGTTGGTAGATCAGGGAAGAGCAGCTGACATCATCTACTTGGACTCGTGCAAAACATTTGACAATGTCCCACACAATACACATTGAGTTGTGGTCAATAGCTCGATGCCCAGTGTAAGTTCCTATGCTATTTAATGGAATTCCTTTTCCGGGAAAATTAAAAAGAATCTCAAAATTTGAATCTGCAAAGTTTTTTTAGTTGTGGCCTTATGAAATTAAGTGCAGGAAAAGGTCATGAAATTTTAAGTTTTTAAGATGTGTTACTCAAATGTAAAATTATTTAGGTCTCTTATTATGGAATCAGGAGTAAATGTGAGTGGTCAGCCATATTGAGAACTCAAAAAACCCCAGGTGTCGTGATGGCCACACAAGTCTTTTATGTAATAAGCTTAAAAAATCTAGTTCTATTTGTTGGTGTGTTGATCTAATTGAGAAAGACCTTAATTATTTAGCTAACAGAGAAAATATGTTGAGAAAACTGCCTTTTCTTTCATGATGGAACTTTAGATGCAAGGCTAGTGCAAGATTTTTTCTCTTCAATATGTTTGGACATTTTTGGTACCTTGCATAATGTTGCATCTAATGATACAGTGCAAGGCCTTACATCATAAATTATCATACTCTATAGTACTTTTAATGTCAGTGGGAGTAATTATGGAAAAAGGAGTAAATCCATATAGATAAAGGTGTCAGTATCCGTTGCTTCAACCTATGGAAATTATTAGAAAATCTTTTTGCATGATCTGTCCCTTAGCTCTTAGCACTATAAAATGTGGACAACCATCAGTACTTAAAATGTTTCTATTATTTCAATCTAAGCATGAAATATGTTGCATGAAAGAGATTGTCAGGGTGAAATTTAAAAATTTCTGAAAGGATATTTCAGTGCATAATTTAGGAAGGGTCTCCTTTCTGTATTTGCTTATTTATTTGTTTAGAAAAGAAAATTCAGTTATTTTCTGACTCTTAGCAGGGACCCTTTTTTCCCTTTTATATATTCACAGGCCCATTGATAGCTCGTGGCTTATTAAATCTTTAATAAATAACATTATAACTTATCACTGTAAGCTCAAATCAATACAATGCTCCAAAGATAACGTCATCCCTGACCTTTATGTTTCATATCATTTTTATTAAACTTAGATAACTCAGTAGCTCTTCATTCAGAAGATCATATTATAAAATGAACATCTGAAATTGTCTTTTGGAGTAAATTTGCAGCCAGTACTGCCACAGAAAGCCACAGTGTCAGCCTGTTGCTTCATCTCGTCAGAAGATATCTAAACTGGGCACATGAAACTATAAATAAACAATATTTTTAAACGTCTATATACAATTTTATTCTATACATACTTTAACCCCTTGCCAGAACTTGTCTAATATACATGACTTGACTTTTATGTTAAGTGTTTGTACAATATAAGAATAGACACCAAACATGCAAAGTCTTTTGATTTTTAGAAAACTTTGTTATTGTATATACTGAAATGAAATATAGTCATATGTAAGGACTAGATGCTATGGAAAGCTTAATAATTGTATCAACTAAAGCAAATTTTTAAGAACATAAACGTAAACCCCACATTGTTACTAGAATATAAATTCTTTTTTTTTCAATATTCAGTAAACTTTTGTCTTAATTTTTTTGGTAAAATCACAATGATTTTCAGTAACTGTTATGATTAATTAAGTCAGTGTATTTATTGCAGCATAAACATGAGTGGAATTCATTCCTGTTTAGCATTGTATAAAACAAGATTCCATATAAATGATATTACAAAATCAATGTCCCCATACAGCAGGGAAATAACATTACTAGAGACAAAACAGCAGACAAGAGACCTAGTTTGCCTCCAAAAGGCTTCAAGTTTTGCCCTTCAAAAGAAAGGTAGCTTTGGCTGTTTTAAATTCATACCCTAACATCCTTGACAATTAAATGTTCTAGATTACCAAAGGACAGAGAATTGCAGCATTAATCAATTTAAATCTCTGTATTGGGTTTGCATGGCAAAGTTTTGGTAGCAGGGGGGCTATAAGGGTGGCTTCTTTGACAACCTACTAGAAAATCTCCCCATGTCCAATAAAGCTAATGCCAGCTTGCTTCAAGACAGACCCATCACTAGCCAAGGCCAAGTCCAAGTCCAAGCCCAAGCCCAAGGCCAAGCCCATCAGCAATGGTGGTAGCAGCTCTGGGATACCATAATTAAGAAGAAGGAAAAAAACCTCATGCAGAGCAGCTGGAGGCAGATTTTCAGGCATAATTTTATACAAAGGCTGCTAAAAATATGAATAATATATGTCTACTACTTCAACTCTGTAGACCACATTTAAGATACATAAATACTATTTTTATTCTATTTTTCTTAGATAGAGCTATAAACAGATACTAGTGAGCAAATCTTAAGACGTTGATTTTTTTATGCTCAACAGTAGTATTTCTGCAGAGATTGAAAGAAGATTTCAGTCCTTATACCCTACATCTTTCTTCTACACATTTTTGGGAGCTTTATAGTCTAGACTATTTCATTGTTCAGTAAGGGCCTGAAAGGCATTGGCATCTTTGCAGTGATTTTAATGAGCTTTGTATCAACTTTATTATGTTCTGGAGAAATGGAGCATTCCTGGGTGACAACACAAATTCAGATTTTGAATAAAAGTAGACATTCAAAGAAGTTAAAGCCAAAAAGATTATCATCATAATTTAATTTTTCTATCCCATGTAACATAGACTAAAATATCATGCAGAAATGACTACATCAAACCATGTGGGAAATTTTGAATTCAACTGGTGAAAAAGAATATTATAAAAGGGCTGGTGGAACAAATAAAGATAATAGACAGAGAGAGAAATGAAATTTTTAACGGGTGGTAGAAGGGAAGTCCTCATGTGATCTTCCTCAAGGATAGACCTTACAATGCTACTCTGGCAGTAGCTAGACTATGCTCATATACATTCTAAGTATTCTACTCTCATCTACCACTCCTCGATATGGGACTAGAAATCATCATAAACATCCCAGAAGGCACCATGACAGCAGTACAGATTTGTCTGGATGGGAAAATTCAGGGGTTTTTGCTTCTTACAACATCTCAAATATTAACCTGTAAGGCAGAAGTGATGACTTCACACTGTAGAGCACCCGCCAGTTCCTCACAGCACAAGATGTGGTGCTGAGAATCTTGAGAAAAGGCAAAGAAGCAAATAATGGGATCACAACCCTGATTTTCAGGAGACCAGAACTAGAAAAGTTCAGGGATACGTTTGGAAGAGGCTTATGAGAAGTTGTCCTGATTTTAAAGGATCATACCCTCCAGACTCAAGAATGAACAATTCTGAAACACAAGAAAACAAAGCAAAGGCAGCAGGAGGCTTGCATGTATAAACAAGGAGCTTCTAATGAAACTTGAACATAAAAAAACCATGCGTATAAGAATTGAAAAGAAGGTGAGGTCACCCAGTAGCAACCAAGAATAGTTTCTGGTCATCCAGGGATACGTATAGGAAAGACAAAGTCCACCAGGAGTTTAGTATCCTGAGGGGTATGAAGAACAAAAAGGAGGGCTTCCATGTTTATAACAGCAACAAAAGGAAGGCAAGGAAAATTGTGGACCTGCTATTAAATGTGTCAGGGAACCTGAAAAAGAGAAGGTTCAGGAGAATCTGTGTATAAAGACGTGTTGTGGGGAAGTAAAGAGTACAATCACCACCATAGCCAGTGCAATATTTGCAAGCAGAAAGCCATTTAGGTGGACCAATGTCACAATAAACTTTCCTTCCCTCTCTTCCTGACATTTTAGCTTTCTCCTGAATTTCTGGAGCTGGCAACACTGATTAAGCTTGAGGATGCTAAATGATTCAAATCTGCCTTATAACAACATGTATCAACTTTCATAAGCCAGGAAAACTACAGTTGATTGGGTAGCATTATGCATTTATAAGGTTTAGTTCCTTCATAGCTAATGTGTAGTCGTTATAATTTAGGTCAAATGAACTGGATTTGGTTTTGTTTTTGTCAAACAACAGAGAGAGTAAAAGGCTAAACACAATTGATAGTCGGTATGAAAAATATATTTTTGTATGCAGTTTTGTTCCTTCCACACCCTCCTCCCTTGTGGTAGCCTGTCCATTCCCTGTGCCTTTCTCTCCTCAGGCATGAGCTGTGGTACTTACAGGAACTTGTAGGGTAACTGTCAACTTCAGGACAAGCATTTGTGATCAGCAGTGACACTGGTGGGGAAAAACAGGCATACTGTTGTTTGTCCTGGAAATCTTACCTGCCATTGTATGTGCAGGGTGGGGAAAATAAAGTTTTCATTTATCTTCTAGCTTGTTCTTGTCATGGAGGATAACCACTGAAACTCAAGTAGCTTTTCAAATAGCCAAGAACATTCTTATTTTCAGGTCAATTGTCTCATTATTACGCACTTAGTTTTTGTGACATTTTTATATATCAGAAATACGAGGGACTTTACTTAGACTAGGATATGTTTTTTGTATTAATGACAATAGAGAATTTCTTTTGCGTCTTTTGCATCTTTGCAACTCTCAGTTGCGGTATGTGAAGGAGTTACCAGGAAATGACACTGTACTGCCCATCAGTTGAGCCTTGAACACTGGCTCTCTCATGCTCTCAACCCACAATTGAAGTGATGTACCGTGACTTCATCTGGATGCTAAGACAGAACAAGCTAACAAGCTAATTGAATTTACCTAATGGTTCCTATAATTTAAGAGCATGCATTCCGCTATGGTGGGTCAGTTGGCATCCGTTACAATTTATACTTCGGCAGTTCATTCCTGACTCTCAGGCTGGGGTTAAAGAAAGGTTTGAATATTTTGCAGGATTGGTTGAAAGGAACGCTGCCTGCCTTTTTGCTGTGAGGTGTGACAAAATAATTGGTCCATGCTGTGGAGGTAATGATTCAGGATTATGTGATATTATTCTAATATGCTGGAATTAAAACAGTAAACAACAATTACAGCAAAAGCTTAGCTTTTGGTGTTGGGGAGATGACAGATAGGAGTGATATTCGATATGTTATAATACTGTAAAATATGCTAACACAAATGAATTATTGTTATTTAACTCTGGATGGCCTTTTCAGATGTGGTTTGATATTACACAATTAAATGAGGACATCAAGTTTTCCAGAGAATTTAACTAAAGAGCAACTCCATGACAGATGGCCTGAAAGCAGAGTGAAAAATGGCAGGATGGTAAAATTTATCAAAAACTACAATTAGTCTGCTACAGTCCAGATTCCAATGAGAGAAATGAGAAAAGCTAAAGACATGCAGGAAATAAATTCACTTGCTATCAATCCTCCCTACTGAGTCAGTCTAGGTGCTGGGATACTGCTGCATCTTGTAAGTACAACTGTTACTAGAGACTATTGTATTAAACCAACAATTTGATGGCATTTGAAGGTATGCCAATTAGGAACCATTTTCTCCACAGAGTTAGCTGAAATATTAGAGTAATTCAAAGTTATGTCCCTGTCCATGTTGTGAAAGCAATGCTCTGCCAGCCATGAAACCACATGCAGCTCAGTGGCACTTCTAATTGTAAGAAGGAAGGAGAATCACCTTTTTGAGAAGGCAGGGAACCTGTAAAGCATGATGAAATTTATGCACAATGTAAAACTATACGCTTTTCTTCACTGGGGAAAAAAAACAATCACGTTGGAAAAAACATGGAACCTGATCTAAACTAGCCTGAAATTGATAAAATTTGTATTTAAGTGTCCTGTGTACTATACTCATCATGGAGCCATAGTCCAGGCAATTCATATTAAAAGTGATGGAATAAAGCTATTTATATAGAGACTAAAATTACAAATATATAAATAGTTACAGTCATATCAACAAAGTTCCTTTGAGATTAATATTGGGACCATAGAGTTCCCTTTAAAAAAACATTTTTTTAAACATTTTAAGACTTTTTTTTTCCAAGCCCAGAATAGTATTTATTTTTATTTAATATATGTATATTTCATTTGATTTTGTCCCAGAAAAGCATTTTGCTTCGTGTAGAGGAAAATGACATCTTGTAGTGCATTTATTTATTTATTTTTCCTTTAAGTATGTTAGAGGAATTTAGATATTGGACATTGAAGAAGATTTACAAAACAAAAAGAATTTTGAAAATATATTTATATGAATATTGTAACCAAAAACTATTTTAATAAAATATTTGTAAGATCATTGTGTCTCTATTGATATTGCAAATATTGAAATTATGTAATTATGAGTATGTAAAACAAAGTATTTGCATTATCTAGAACTGATTTAAGAAGCATTTCTCCTCAGACCCTTCTGTTCTCCAGGTTGAACAACCCAAACTCTATCAGCCTGTCTTAATAGCAGAAGTGGTAATGTCTTTAAGACATATGTTTAAGCTGAAAGTTAAGATTGCTGTGAAGTTTAAGGGAGACAATTACTCTATCTCTTAAAAAAACCAATATCTACAAAGGCTGTTGACAATTCATCTTTTTTTACACTGTTGAAGTTGATGAAGACCGTGATTTTATAAAATTGATCAAAGTGACAATTCACTTTGTTTATATATACATTTGTCTACACATTTTACTGCTTTTTTCTTTTGTTTGCAACTACTACTCTAGTTGCATTTGTAGAAAACTGTTTTCTGCTGCATTTAGAACAAATGTTTAAATTATTTTAAAATATTTATGAAATCAAAACTGTGCTATGATTGAGTAGTAGTATGGATTCAGGGTCAGGGACCTCCCAGACAAGGTGGAGAGGAAGGTAATCACAAGTGATAGTGCATCAGAAAGGGTTACAGACACCAGCATAGATATTGCTGTGGTGACAATCACATGTGGAAGCAGGACACTGAAGGTGATGTTTGAATTATGAAGGGGGAGCATATGACAGAAAAAAGAAATAGAAAAGTGTGAAAGGTTTATTTTTTTTTTGCTAATAACTATTTAAGGTTTAAAATTCGGAAGTATTTTAAAGGGTAATAACTAAGGATGAAATATGAGATTTTTTTTTAGAAAATGTGCTCAATTTTTACCTCTTTAGCTTCTAACTTGCTGAGAAGTGGAAAGAAAAAAAAAAGTTCCTCCAAACATTTTTCTTGTAGTTCTGCCCAGAGCAACCTGGAACTTACTTTATGTCTTTGCTAAAATCCACTTAGAAGTTGCATGTTAATCTGGGAATGGAAAAGGGAAAGGGAAGGAAAAAGAGGCATGTTTCATAGAGATTCTTTTTATATGCTCAATGCAGATTAAAAAACAAAAGTATTTCTAGAACTGAAATTATGAATTTACTGAGTTTTTATTTTTTACTAATACATCCACAGAAGTAAAAAATAACGAGCAATGGCTTTAATTACTTCTCCATATTATGTATGTTTTGGTTTTCCAAATCATTCCTGTAATTGCTTTTACAAAAATAGCAACTTTTATAACAAACTGAAATAATTTTCCATGTTGTTCTCCATGTAAAGAAAGTTCTAAATGTGTCCAACTAAACTGTACATTAATTCTAAGGTAATTTTAGCTTATTTGAGTAAGAATATGTAATATTTCTTGTTTAAGGTGAATAAAGCCATCCTGGAAATGCATAAGATTTATCGTTTTCTTCAAGGCATCCTAAGTCTTCATTAAACAGTGACACCCTTCCTGCTAGTCTAAATAGTCTTTATTTTTATATCATCTCTGTGTTAGATCACTTTATACTGAGACATGGTTTCAGCAAGGAAATGGAAGTGATTATGAGATGCTTTAGTTTGTGCCACCTTATATCCAACAACATTTGACCCTAGTTTCTCTCTAAGAATCATAGAATCATAGAATCATCTGGGCTGGAAGGGACCTTCAAAGGCCATCTAGTCTGACCCCCCTGCAGTCACAGGGACACCTCCAACTAGACCAGGTTGCCCA
>JAOQGH010000023.1:102197642-102230944 GCA_025769975.1 Gallinago jamesoni | reverse complement strand
CTCCAGGCTGAACAACCCCAGCTCCCTCAGCCTGTCCTCATAGCAGAGGTGCTCCAACCCCCTAATCATTTTAGTGGTCAAGAAATAGTATCTTGACCAACATAGGGGATTCAATAGGTTATAGATCAGAGTTTTATTATGGTTTGAGGCAGCAGTGCCACATACTAAATGAGTAAGATGCCTTCCTCTGCTATTTACAGTTTTGGGGCCATCAGAGCTCTGAGCCATGGACTTTCTGCTGAACAGTCTCTATAACAGCTGCTTGAAAGAATCAGTTACAGCTGGTTGGCACTAACCAGACACAGCTCAAATACCTGATAAGCAGTGCTTGTTTTTGAACAATTACTGGACAACCTATCTATTTCACTCAAAAAAAAAAAAAAAATAATGAATTTGAGGGACATAGAACTCCATTGAGATGTTAAAGATGTTTCTTTTTGTTTCTTTTGAGATGCTAAAAATTTATTTTTTTCCCAGAACAGAATCACATTCCTGACATTGCAATGAAAACTTGATACCCACAAAAATGTTGTGGTTGGGTATTTTTGTTTTTTTGTTTGTTTGTTTTTTTTCCAAATTCCAGATGTTTTGGTATTGGCAATGCTACTAGTCTTTGCTATGTAAGTGATAAAAACATGTTCACATGTTCACAGTAGTTGACCTGATGATCTTGGTGCTTGGTTAGATAGCATGTCAGCACACATGCTGTGCTTATCTTGTAGTAGCAAGATGCTGAGGCAACTGCTGTACTATCTTAGGAGATCCTCAGCTCCTCTTTTCCTTGTCTGACTCCTTCACAAGTACAGATCAGTCAGTATTCTTTTCTCTACAAAACTGATTGCCCAATCTTACTTCATGATTAGGCTGGATATGGAAAGGGTCTCAGTAGTTATCTTTTCTTCTATCTTTGTTATACAAACTTATTTAAAAATTTCTTTTAAATGGGAGGTTTTCACAGTTCTTCACTTGTGAATCTTCACAAGTAAAATGAAGTTATCCAAAGGTTCCAAACTGGAACTGCTGGAAACTGATGTCTTTAGTTCCAATGAATAATCCATAGAGCACATTGGTTTATATTCTCCCTGTCAGTATGAAACAGCCATGTCCAGGTAAGAATGCCTTTATTGGGTAATTCAGTTGGGGAGGCACATAAATGCTAGTCCGAAGACAGTCCTGGAGGTTTTTCAGATCAGCCTCTCACTTGTAACTTTTTCTGGCAGTAGGTAAAGTCAGCCTGTGTTTTCGCTACCCAAGGTTTGAAAACTTCTGAAGACAGACATAACCTATTCCAGGGAGGCATTTCCCTAGTGATTTCTATTTACCTTTCCTAAAATAGAAAGATTTATTATAGAAAAGACAGCAGGACCAGAACTTCTAATTGTTCTGTAATATTCATATGTGTCAAACTGTTTCATATAAACTATAAATCTCCAACATAGCCAGTGTATTCTGCATTTGAAGCTAAGAATAGGGGAAGAGATATTTGTGTATTGCTTTATCAAAACTCAGTGGCACAATTCTATTTACCCCTGACAGAAAAATGTTTAATTTATGAATTTAGCAGGACTGAATATATATATTGAGTTTGTAACAATAATACTTATTCAAGTTACTACAGATTTCCCACACTGATGACTGTGTAATAATCAACTTTGGGACTTAGCTGGTATTTATATCTTTCTACTTACCTGTCTCTCTGTCTGCTGAATTATATGTCTTACTCAAGAAACAGATGGGTTACCACATTTAACACTTCCTTAGTTTGTTTTAGAGAGTGTACTGAAATCTGATGTTGTTTTAGGATTTCTGAATGATCATTTCAATCTCTGAAAAAAAGTCTTTTGATACTGATATATATTTCCAGAGTATTTAAGTCACCAAATTTCAGAGGAAAGAACTTACATGATGAAATATAATATAAACACAGTTTCTAAGTCCATTAAAGTTGTTAGAATCTGAAAATATGACATTTATTGTTTTTATGATTCTCTGAAGGCAATTTATATTCAATATCCCATAAGAAAATACTTTTTAAAAAATAAATTTGGAAACTTTCTTCACCTCTTTTCCTCCCATGTTAAGGTGAACCACTAATGTAGGCATGACAGCTTCCCTATATATAACTATTCTGTCTGGTTTATGAAAAGGCCTAGATTATACAGTGATTGATAAGATACCTAACATGAGAAAAAGGCACAGACAAAAGAAATTTAAGGAACCTATAACACAAAATTCCAATAAGATTGAAGAAAAAGAAACTATCTGAATGCATGGATTTATTTTGCCATTTCCAGTGAGCAAACTGGTATTTCTGTAGATGTAGAAGGCATCAAGAGTATTCTGGTTAAACGAGAGGTTACAATAGTTTTAATAAAACAACATATTTTCACACAAAAGAGATTACTACAGGGAAATAATGGTTTGAGTAATTTTCAGTTGTATGTGTCACTCCTGAAACAAAAAAAATTTCTATTACTCAAGAGGCTTATGACCCACCTAATAGCATATAATAAGAAATTGGAAGTGATTTAAAAATAATTTTGGGGCAAGAGTGTTATCCAAAATAAAGCTAAACATGTGAAGTTGTTACTATATAAGTGGAAAATACCTGCCCTAAATGTTCTTTTGTTTGATCTGACAGTGCTAATTCCAGCTGATGGAATTGCTTGCACATGGAAATTAATGACAGGATGAGCAAATTGTACCTGATGAATTTGATCTGTGTCTCACTGTCTTACCAGTGTTGATTTGAAAATATTTCTCTACTCACTCATATCTGTTGACCCAGTAGTCAGAAAAGTCCATTGAAAAGAAATGGCTCATTTTATACATTTAGTACAGGGTGAATACCACCACTCCTCTTTCCCCACAGATTGCGAATTAGATTTTTTCTATCCTGATTCAGTGAGAAACATGACCACACATAATTTAAGTAACAATTTAAATTAAGCACAAAGGTAATATTTTGGTGCCTGAAATAGGATATTTAAAGGCCTATGTGTAAAAAAAACTCCACAAACCTGTGTTCAAGGCTACCCTTGGGTGTACACAGAGGAGGACTTACATGAAATGCCTGAGTCACTCTAAGGACTCGTTGGTACTAGAGGTACAAGATAAACATCCTTTTTTTCTACCATGTTTCAGTCAAAATGTAGTGAACTAAAAAAAAAAAACAAAACCCAAACCCAAAATATATCATTAAAGTGCTTAAAATGAGCCAGTTTAATTAAAGGAAACAGTTTAGGGAGCCATTGTATGAAGAGGTCATACAGAAGATTTTAGGGGCTGGTGTGTTTCTGGCAAATGAAAAGCAACAGATCACAAGAATTTCTTTTACAGTCATGTGACACATCTAAAAGAGAATCCTATTGATTGCCCAAAAGAGCATAAAGTGAGGAAGCTCTGGAGTCTATTCAGTCATTGTTTCTTTCAGTTAGGTGCTTTCACACCTCGGCTTAGCCATGTTGGTTGGATCAGTTTTTGCAGTTTGCATTACTGCTGTATATGTTCTGCATGATGGACATTAAAAAATAAACAAATCAAAACAAACAAAACAAAAAATAAGAGTCTAATTCTTACCTTATGTACTCTCTTGACATCCAGAGGCATTTACATCCATTTGGAAAAAAAAAAAAAAGTTGTTACTTTCTGGAAATACGAGTTCGAACAGGTATTTTATATGTTAGAGAAAACCACAAAAATACAGACTATAATTTCCACGACAATGACAGCATCCTCTTAAAAAAAAAAAAAAATAGTTCTTTTCTTTTTAGATTACCATACTACTTCTAGATTCAAATGTTTTTTCAATGAATCTGATCTAAACCAGAGGTAAAAAAGCCCAACAGGTTTTTCTTCCAATTTCTATTCCACTTGGGAAAAGAAAGAATGTCCAAAAATACATGGTTCATTCAGAACAAATTGTCATTTACAGTGACAGTTTCTGAAAAATATTTTCCTTTTCACATCAAACTTAGCAAGAGAAATTTGTCTCTCTAAATTGTAACAGACCAAGAAAATTTGTGAAAAACACAATAATTCAAGTCATAAGCACTGCCTCTCGTTTTTGAAATGTATAGTTGTTAATGGTATGTTAACATATAGTTAAATAATAAGAATTACAAAACTTCTTTTCAAAATTCCATAATAAAAATGAGGAAAATATTTGATTTTTTTTCTATTTTTCTCTTTAAAAATGTTTTATTTTTATTATTTTAGCAGTAATTTGTTATTTTAGTAGTAAAGGTAATAATCATTGGCCATAGTTGCAATCTTGAGAGACTGAACACAGTGAGAAAAAGGAACGGTTTTTTCCAGATATGAATAATTCTTCACTTTAAAGAAGAGAAAGAAGGATTGAAAAAACATTTCAGAATCTGCAGAATAACTAAGACTGCAAGGGAATTTGTACTAGAGATCTGATACGAAAGCAAGAATAAGACCCAGTTTCCTCCTAAACTAGTCAGATAAATGCGTAAACAGAAAAATCAAATGATCTTGTAGTGAACTTCATTTCTAGTTCAATTATATTTTCCCCTATCTTTTTTTTCATTTTTTCCTAGCAAGCATATATATATTTCTTGATATAATCACACATTCTAAATGTTCATATATGAACATTTAGACTATATATGTTCACTCATTTCTTGAAAAAAATATGGGCTTACTGAAGATAGTCACATATTGAAAATATATTTCAAGACTTTTAGTTAATTATGGAAATTGCAGTAAGATCATAGACTGTTTGGGGAACACAGATACTACTTACCTTTGATAAATGTCTGAAAATTTCTCACTCATTCATACATATAAGCCTATCCTTAGTTGTTTTTAAAACTGCAGATGGCTTTTTTCCTAATGACAGGAATTATGCATTTAAATTACACATTAAGAAGTATTGCAAAGAAAACCAGTGACATATAATCAGCAAATAAGAATATAAATTGAAGAATCATAAAAATTCAATTGTGAGAACATACTGACTAAACAGAAGACATTAAGAAAGCTTTGCAGTAAAGGATCCCAGGGTCCTGGTGCCTGAGAGGCAACCATGAGCCAGCTGGGTAGTTCAGAATGATGACAGAGGAATACTGAAATGACCATGATTTGTAATGATGGTACAAAATGATTTGTACGGTGAAAGCTAACTTCTTGATGGAGCTTCAGTTGTTGTTCTGTCATTTTAGGTATCAGTAATGCTAAATGCAGCAGAGCTGCAGTTCGGTGTTGAGCTGCAATACAGGTTTTTAAAATGTTGTTTTGAGAGGCAGGTGAAAACAAACTATAACAATATAAATTATAGAGATATTTTTCTAATTTTAAAGCTGTCATGTTTAGTTACTGTCCTTCTCCACATAAGGAAAATCCTGGCAACATGAAAATCTTTAAGACATAGTGTTGATGAAATACACACACCTTTATTACAATCAATACCTAAAGTATATTAAAAAATGAGAATATCTATTTTTTCAATACTAAGGTATTTCTTTAATACAGTCAGCAGAATGGTCGCAACAAGTACTCTTCATTAGAAGAAATGGAGCATGGTCTTGTCTTTTTTTTTTCCCCCCAGACATTTTAATAACAGAGACTGCAGAACATGCAAAGATTACATATTCAGTGCAAACTAAGACATCAATACTAATATGTGTCCTGGTTTAGGAAAAAAAAAATGCCTGTAAGATTTCAGATTATCCCTTTGCAGTTGCCTTCTGCCCCAGTCTCCATCAAAGCACTGTTCTTTTTAATTTTTTTTTAGTATTTTTTCATAGTAAACTATTTTGATAGAATAGGCAAGCAAATTTGTTACTATTTTTATGCTACAGTGCTGAGTTTCCCATGACTTCAAAGTGAGCTGGTGAGAAAGTGATCTGGCCAGAAAAAAAAAAAAAAAAAAAAAAAGAAAAAAGGAAAGGAACAAACAAAGGATCATTTATGACTTCTGTGCTTCTTTTTTTACCAAATAGCATGCAACTGGTCCTGGTCTGCTCCTGTATCGGCAAAGGTCTCACTGAATTTGGTAAATACAGAAGTAATATTTGCATTATTCCTCCAATCATAATTCACATTTGTGTTCCTTTCCCACTGAATAAGTCTTGAGATGCTAACACAGAACCTGAAGATTATTATTTATTATGAAAATGCCACTGGCAACTCATATTAATTTCATTTTTATAGTTCTAATATTTTAATATTTTAGTGCTTCACATTGTGCCCTCATACATGCCCTCATTAAAATGTTTTTTTAACTGAAACGTCCAACAACAGAAACTTTATAAAATCCTTATGGGATAGCTTATTTGATTTACTTTTTAAATCAAAATAAAAATGACTTTAAGTAAGAAAAAGATAGAGTATGCTATTTTACGAAATGCATTAGTTAGACTAAATATGGTTAAATGTTTGTATCTTGCTATTCTTAAGTGGCAAAAAATTGCTAACATGACTTATGCAATATTTTTTGTTTATATGCATTACTATATAAATAACAATGTTTTTTATTATAAATTTATATATTATATTATATATGAAAACTATATTATATATCAACCTATTTCTAAGAATGAAGAATAGATGAAGAAATAATTGGGAAGAAATGCAGCTTAACCTTTTAGGGACCATGTTCTAGTGCTTTTGTTTTACTCTGAGGAAAAGCTTAAAAATAAAATGTGGGGATAGAAAGCTCAAAAAGCAAAACAACATTTCAGTCCTACTTCTGCCTCTGTGCAGGCAGTTTACCTGTTCAAGCAATACAGCAACATGAGTGAAATCTGCAGTTCACAGCAGTCATTGTGCACAGGTTCCCAACTTGAGGTTTTCCGTGGTTTATTTTCCAATTCAGTTTATGGAAATAAAAGCTACTTAAATGTTTTCTGCTGGGGTTCAAGCATAGGTCCACATCCTTTTCCTTACAGCCACAGATCTTGTGCTCACCTTCCAGATAACATATTATGTGACCTTGTTCAGAAACTTTCCACGCAGGTTGATTCAGTGCCACCCCTTGAAGAAGCTGAATTGTTAACAGTGAAATGGCTGCCATAGCTTTTCATTGTCTTCTAATTGTGAAAATTCAGCACTATAATTAAGTTCAAGCATAATAACACAATGACAATAGGCTTTTACAGGACTTCCCATGTTATATCTCACAACTCCTTTAAAATAAGATTTAGAAAGAATATATATCTTTGTGTTTACTATATAGCTGAAAGTTAGAAAGTTCTGCAATAGTCTGTATTCGGCTTTTTCACAATACACCAGGAAAATTTAGAGACACAGCTCAGTGTTAAAATTCAGATATAACAACATTCAGATGCATTGCTCAGAGCACAATTCAGCTGCAGAGCTGAAACTAC
Source organism: Gallinago jamesoni (assembly GCA_025769975.1). Taxonomy (NCBI): domain Eukaryota; kingdom Metazoa; phylum Chordata; class Aves; order Charadriiformes; family Scolopacidae; genus Gallinago; species Gallinago jamesoni. The sequence goes on along the minus strand of JAOQGH010000023.1, from coordinate 102,223,592 downwards.
GTTTTTTTCAAAACAAAAGGGCACTCTTTCAAGAAGCAAGTTATCTACTAACACAAGAAGATAGTGGGATACAGTTGGATGTATTTTGTTGTTATTATTGTAGCATTTATATGAATGAACGTCTCAGGAATATCCAACTCAAAAGCAACATGAGGAAAAATTTCAGCTCATAGTTAGGAAAAACAAGCCTTCTTGCATTTGAGAAAAAGCCAGTTACCATATTGTTTCAACTGACTGACCAGGTATGTTCTCTTCTGAACCAGTCTCTTGAATCTCACTGAGTGACCCATGGGAACTAAAACATCACAATTCAAATAACATTATACTGTTATATTGTCCAACTCGCCTCAGGCATGTTTCTGCTCTTTCATGCTTGCATAACTGCTAGGTTATTCTGGGAATCAGGAATTTAGTCCCAAGACACTGCTTTTATCCATTTCTCTTTTTTTTTTTTCTTTCTTTCTTTTTTTTTTTTTTTTAAGAAAGTTATTTCAACAGTTATACAAATGAAATAAATAATTTAAAAAGTAAATAAAAAAGGTTATATATCTGTAAAAACTCCTTTTACTCTAGGGCTATGAGACAAGCAGTTGATAATCCTTTGTCACCAGCTAAAATACTGAACAACACAGTTGCAGTTCCATGTATTTATGCATCAACTGCAAAACAAGATAATTGCATAGTAACTTAGCCTCTTTTGTAAAGCTGGACTAGAAAAAACTTATGGAACATAGACAGTACAGTCTTATATAGTAAAGAGCAGGAGAAGTCCAAGGAGGAGACATGCATTGAGGGAATCATGTGAGCAGTGGATAGAAATCTGGAGTACCCTTGTTGTTTGAGAAGCTAGTGGCAGAGATTAGAGGAGAAGGGACTTGGCTCCAACTGTGGCCTAAGGACACTTTTTAGGGGCTGTGGCAGAGAGGTGGGAATGAAATAAGGAAGCAGTAACCAAGAGTGGAGGATCTGTGGAAAGAGATAAGTGAGGAGTAAGACATCCAAGCTAGAAGACACATCAATAAAGAGAAGAGGTCAATGCGAGGGTAACCTCAGTTGCATACATACTGGCAACTGCTTCTCTCAGGGACCAGTACAAGTCCAATGAAATGCATGAAAAGACTGTAATTGACTTTGGCATCCTTTGAGTAAAGTGAAGGTCTCTACAATAAAGCGCTATAAATATTATTACTTCCAAATTCAGGGAATATAGGCAGGATTCAAGTCCAGAATCCTAAAGACATTCTTCTTCATCTAGAAAGGATTCTCCATACTGATACCACACAATGAAATCATCATCCAAAAATGACCAAAAGACAGGCAAGGGATGGCTGTCTGACATTATCATTCTAACATATATGAAGGTCACTCATATATGTTTGGAAAATTTGAAGTAAAGAGTGATTAACAAGAACATTATGTACAAGGAATTTCATCGCATCTTTTACACTCTCTTAGCTACCTAAATTAACTCATTTTCTTGGCAAATGAAATTTTCCATTGTACAGTTTCATTGCCTTGCTAGCTTTACAGTTCTGTAAGGATAAGCAAATCCTTGAACTACACTGTGGCTGCAGAGAACTCTTTGCTACAAAACTAGTTTAGATCTAGTTAGAAAAAGAGACTCTGCAGTGGCTCAGTAGGTGTGCTCATCATGCACAGCACAAAAATCCACTTTGTTGCATCCAATCAAATGTAATTATAAGCTGGTTGGTTGGTTGGCTGGTTGGTGGTGGGGTTTGTTTCCCCCCAGGCATGGGGTACAGAAGATGGAGTCATATGATAAACCATATCATATGGTTTATTCAGGAAATCCAATAGGATTCTATGGAGTCATATGATGGAGTCATATGATAAACCATATCATATGGTTCATTCAGGAAACCCAATAGGATTCTTCACTGATAATAAGATTTTGCCTGTACTCCTTGGCAGTGATCTTTCATGATTTTATTTTTTTTTAGTTTAAGAACATTCCTAAAGTCACAACATTCAGAATGAAGCATAGCATAAGTTGTTATAACTTTCACATACAAATAATTCTGCAATTTTCTGTATCTCAAGGTTTCAGTGGAAAGTTGAAACCCCAGATATTAAAATATGATTTTGTATTGAAATATACATATTTTATTTTTTTCAAATTGAATTTGGAACAATCTCCCATTCTGAATTCTGAGGTTCATACTGCAGATTAAAACTTGAATCAAGCCATTTTTTTATTACAGTTTAACTTAATGAAGTTATGCCAATTTTTAAAAATATCACCTGGTTCATTTTCTTAGTATCATTTATCTTCTGGCTCCTGAAACTGTCCAAAGTACTGTCCGAACAAGCACAGAAACATTTCTATAGAGATCTGCAAGATTTCTGTCCCGTAAGTTGCTTTTCCAGAATCAAAGCCTAACTCTAAGCAGGTAAGAGGCAAATGATATCTTAGAATAGAAAGCACAAGTTTAAAAAGGTCAGCGTATATATTCAGAGAAGTTATTAATAGTTTTCTTTATGCAGAAATTACATTTAGTATTTTAAAGTAACAATTTCTCACAAAGCTGTTAAAATGTGTGTTTTCTCTTTGTAGATTAACTAGAACTTGCTGCTCTGGTTGCTGTTTTTTTCTTTTTTTTTCCCCTCTTCACATACAGCTAGCTACTTGTTTGACGGATGACTGCTGAGAAGAAGGATACACAGCAAGGGTGCTAATGGCTCATTCACAAACAGTTGTATGAAGCTAGAGATTTTTTTCAAACATTTGAATTTAGGCAATATATACTAGCAGTGTACACCTGTCAAGTGTTATCGAGTAGTTGATATACTTGATATATTATAGCTGTGCTTTCACTGCTGTCAGCTATGACCATATAACTCATTTACTAATATGGGTACTTTGAGCTTTATTCTTTTTTATTATGAAAAAAAATCAATGCAGTCATTATTTTCAGGTCTCTCTTGTCTACAAAAAAAAAAAAAAAAAAGAAAAGAAAAGGTAGGAACTAAATACTAATCAGTATTCTTTGTTTTCTGCTCTTATGTTATTCTTTCTAAAGAAAAGCAAATTGAAATGATGCTGTTGGTCCTCATTAACATATTTAAGAAGTCACCACAGCCTTTTGAATGATAAATGAGTAGTAATCCGGTATTGTCTGGACACTTCAGATGATGCACTTCCTGACTAGATTTTTTTCTATTTTTCTTCCTTAGTAGGTACCTCTCAAACATTCAGCCTGAGAATAAATGGAAAAGAAGCAAAATTGGTACATTACTTAAAGCTATTACAAGTGAAAATACAAAGTCCAAAAAAAAAGTATTAAAAACATACTATTTTCCAAAAAGGAAGTCATAAAGAAGCTAGTTTTAGTGGTTTAGTTCTTCCTCAGTCCCAGCATATGAAAAAGAGCTAATTTGAAGTAAATATTTGTTGTTTGTTTGAGATACAACTATGTTTCTCAAAGAGATTTTTAATTTGTCCATGCCTTCCACTAATTCAGGACCTGGTCTGCTGCATATCTGAATACATGAGATATTCTTCGCTTTTACATAAATCCAGGGAAACAAGAGATTGGTCTTTTAAAGAGAAATAATATTTCCTGAAGCTCTTGAAATTTAGACCGTATCGTCTTTAAATGCCTCTATCCTTATTGTCCAAAAATTTTTGTTGTGATGAGAGCCTCCACACATTTTTAAAAGAAATGTTCTTGTTGTTACAGAGAATTTTTAAGACACCATACCTAAAGACTCATGCTCACAAGACAATATAAAGAAGCAAATGCATTAATATTTTCATACAATTTATATGTAAGGTGCACTCTTACTCCTCCAATAGGACTACATCACTTACTAGTGAAGTAGATAAGATTCCATAAACGGAAATAAACTCTAAAAATGTGTTGAAAAAATGATCTTTATACTCTAACATATAACCATTTAATTCAGTAAGTCCTCATATATGAATAAAGCAGATTAAATTTATTTCTGCACCTTGTCCATCTTTGGTCTCCTTTTCATGTCCATGTTTGCAGATTCTCACTCTTACAAAGCAAGATGCAAAATGTGTCTGGATTCAACCATATAAAGACCAGGTGCCATTAATTACAATTAAGACATTAAACTATATTGTTGAAACCACCTAACTAAGAAACTGTAACTAAGACTAAGAATGGAAAGATCCCAGAAAAACTGAAATTAAGCAGCTGAAAAGTAAACAGGCAGAAGTGCTGCTACATTTCCCAGAAGCAGATACTGAACAAAGACACATTTATTTAAAACTGCATAAAATACATCAGTGTACAGTTATCGGCTTACCACGACAGTCACAGATTCAGCGTTTAATTTGAATAAATAGATTGGAAATAAATGTTTTCAACTGGCAGGTAAGTCTGTTTTCAGTTCAGATAAATTGTTCCACCAAATAACTTATATTGACAGGCTTATGAGAAAAGAAAATATATTTGTGAGCTGAGGGTACAACTGGGAATGGATTTTATTTATTTAGATATTTTCATATCAGGTGGTAAAGCCATAAGTTCTGAGGGATCTTTCTGTTGCTAGCTAGATTATAGCATGCCCGAGTTGCCTAGGCTGCACTATGTTTTTTTTCCAAAGGTATGAATTGTACAAATAATAGAAAATACCTTTTTTCTTTTAAGCTGCTGCACAGGGTTATATAAAATTGTGGTACTGCTCACCCAGTCATTTTCGGGACAAACCAAAACAGTAACATTGTTGCTCATTCATTCCTTTTTGTTCTCTTACTCTCTCCATTTATCTATATAAACCAAATAGATCTACCACGTTTATCAACTAGAAAAACACAATAAAATATATGTAGTTAATATGTAGAAAAAATAGAAAATGCTGCAAACACTTTTGTATGGTTTATCTTAATTCAATCTGATTATTTACACATGATATAGCATATAGTTGCCTCACACATATTTTTATTGGGAATACTGCCCGACTCGGTGAAATAATTACTTTTTTTGTTTTGTTTTGTTATTATTTTTAAAAGAAAATTGAAAAATCAGAGTTCTGTCATAATGACATCTACCTTTAGTTGCAAGATGTGATTTTTATTGTCTCTGTAAACTGATTTTTAAGGGAGATAAAATACATCAGAAGTAGCTGTCAAAGCCAGACACCAAGAGCTGTAGCTAGATAAAACTCCCAGAATAATTTCAAGATCGTGGTAGGATAGATGGCTTAGAAGACTTATCATCAGCAGCCTGTTTTTCTGTTATATGAGGATTTTTCCAATGCCATTTGCACTGTGTCCATATTCCTGATATTTTCCATGTTTAGGCTAGCTCCTCAGGATCAATAACCACACGTAAATCTACTTAGCCTACTCTCTGAGTCAGGTTGCAGTGATCTCTTCCCAAATCCTAGTCCTAAATCTTTTGAACCATTTAATAGTTATACATCTGTTCTAAGGTTCTCTTTACTCACCTTTCTCTGACTTCAGTTGAATCTCTCTCTCTAGACTATCTAATTTATTTTTTGCCATATTTTCCTTTATTCTTACCCTCTCTATTTGTTAGGACCTGCAATGGGATTAGATTCTTTTTTCAATTGGTTCCAATCCACTGCCCAGCCCAGTGTGTCATTATCCAGAGCCATACTTTGAAAAGTCTTATGATTTCAGAAACAGCATCTTTGAGGAGCTTTACTGCTCAGTCTCCCTGGAGAAGGTATGAGAGCTGTGATCTCTCCACAGTTTATGATATGCCCAGCGGTGCCTAGTTCCTCATGGAAAAAGAAAATAGAAGGGTCTTCACAATATTCCAGCCAGATTTCAGGATCTGTGTCAGATGAAAAGCCACTAAATCTTTTTTAACAGTGAGAAATAGGTTTTCCATACTCTACATTGCAGAAAAAACTGTATGTAAACTACTGAAATTTTCCAAAGACATTCAGACTGAGTTTCATGATCAGTACAGAGATTTTACTGAGATAATTTAATATTGGAAAAGGTATAATTAACTGAAAAGATTCTTTCTTTATGTGTCTGTGTGTGACTGTGTAAATGTGATGTACATATTATAATAAGCATCATTCTAAGTCTGATTTGGCATTCATTCAATCTAAAGTAACGGTTTTAGATTATCTGTCTATCTATCTATCTAATCTCTTTCATATATATGTTATATATATTCTTAATATGCTGAAAGAAATTGTTTCCTCTTCTCCTTTCCTGAAAGTTTATATCATTCATTCTTACAATTTCATATTCTTTATTGATTGTGTCTTTGTGGAAAGAGTAAGAACAAAAAGGCCACAAAGTCTCATGAAAATTAGTTTTACATTCTGAATATATTTATAGGTGATGCTGATCCTATAATAAATTTAAAAAAAAATAATTCAAACCAATCCTCTTTGCTATAAAGAAGGAATGGATTTCTTTTTAGACTATCCATTTACTGAAGCCATAGCCAAAGGGCAATGTTACCAAGAAAATATTGCCTTTTGACAAGTCCCCTAACACTGGAGCAAAATTTGTAAATATGAAGTCAGAGCAGTAATTATACCTGAGAGAAAAAAAAAAGTAGGCCAGATTTATACCACACAGTTTTTGAAACTTTGTGGGTATCTTCAGTGTGATCATTTAACTTTCATTTGTATGTGAAATACAGTATTGGAAAGCAGAAAGGTCTGACCAGTGAGAAAGGATTTTAGTAACAAATTCTTTAGATGTCTGTGAAATACAGTGGTCTCGTCCTTGAGAAGGCCACTATATTTCTCAGCAGGGTTGCTCAACATCCCTTCATCCCCTAGCCTGTATTAATACTGTGGGTTTCCCCAACCCAGGTGCAGAACCTTGCACTTGGCTTTGTTGAGCCTCATGAGGTTCACATAGGCCCACTTCTTGATCCTGTCCACATCTCATTGAATGGCATCCTCAGCCATGTCAACCACACTGAGTGCATTTCTCCAGCCTGCCAAGATTTCTCTAAACAGCAGCCCTGCGCTTCAGCTCATGAAAAGCTGTCTCACTTTGGAATTGTGTGCAAATTTTCAGAGTTTCTATACTATCAGCCTGATTGCTAAGAAAGATGTAAAACTGTGTCACCCCTCGTACTAACCCCCAAGTATCACCCCAAGTTAATGAGAGCTAACTGACCTTCAAACTTGTTTTAAAATAATTCTCTTAACCTTCAAATCCAGTGGTACAAGTTTCATTCTGGACACACTAACATAGAAACTAATGTTACTATGCCCTATTTGCCTAATTTTCTTTGTGTTGCAACTTGTTCCTCACATCCCCAAGGTTATAAATTACGGTAAGGCTTGTGAATGGGAAGCAGTAAAATTCACAACTTCACGGTTGAGACAGGATAACCTTCATCTTTGTTTCCTCTCTTTCCTCCATGGACAAATTAAGGTCAATAAAATTAAAACTGAAAGCTGCCTAAGGATTTAACCTGACTGGAATTTGCCTTTAAGTAAAACAGAGCTGTCTAGAACACCAGCAACAAAGATCTGAACTAGCTGGGACACCAGCAAAATCTTGGCACACTGGAAAACTGCATGCTCAGAAAATGTTTTGTTTACATCAGCCTATACTTCTACAAACATTAGTACCTCAACACACAAAATTATCATTAATTTATGGTGGAATATTAATATCAGCTTTATAAAGAAATAAAACTCAGGACTGAAATAAAATTATTAAAATTTCTGAAATTTTGTCTCCTTTAATGATACTGGTGGGAAAACCATGCCGAACAAGATATATTCAGCTGGGAAACAGAGACATTTCCAATTTTCTTTAACTTTCCGCCAATCTTTCAATGAAAGACCTTTAAGGAACCCTTTGTGTCAGCACATTATTAAAACATAAAAAGAAAAAAATAGGTAATATAATATAAATGTTTCATAGTCCTCAAAAAACAAAAAGCATATTATGCTTTTTTAAAAAAACTAAATCTAGGTAACTGGTCTGTGCAAACCAGTCTAAAATATATAACACTGGTTATAAATATATGCTTAGAAAATTGGCCTGAAATCCATGACAGCCAGCCAGATTTGACCCAGAAAGTCTATCTAAAAATTTAAGGTAACTGGAATGTTCTAGAACTGGACAAAACTACATTTGGTGGTAGTGGTGGTGGAGTCTCCTTCTCTGGAGAAGTTCAAAACCCACCTGGACATGTTCCTGTGCAATCTGCTCTGGATAGACCTGCTGTGCCAGGGGGTTGGACCAGATGATCTCCAGAGGTCCCTTCCAACCCCATATCTATGATTAAAACATACACCTGAAAAACACTGTTTGTCAACTTCTTTATGAAAAGCATACGTGTACTGATTTAAACAAAATTTATCACTGTGAACAGTCAAAACAAACCATTTGGGTATTGGATATTTGGATATTCAGATGCATTTAAAAATTCTAATTCTCAATAGCTTTTAGAGTATCAGTTTCCTACAAAATTAAATTCCAATTAATTTCCACAACTACCAGTTTTGGTAACACTAATAAGACCATGTGGGGAAAGAAAAGTACTAGGAATTATTTTAATTACTTTCTCTTATATATACAAATCACTGAATTACCTTTTCTGCATAAAACCTTAACTTTGAAACATTTCTAGATATTTCATAAACTTGTTTTGGTGCTTAACCAGATTTTCACCCATCAAGAACAAGTAGTTTTCTTGACAGATCTCTGAAGTAGTTCTCTAGGAAGAGAGTAACTTCCAATAAATAACCAGACATCCAAGACATGTGTAAGCATGTTCCAAAATAAGGTCTCGACTCATTTTTTTCTCATTTCCTTTATTACATATTAAAATACCATCAGTAATGAAATATGGACAATGAGAAATAAAGGTGGCTGCTTTTCACATAATAGTAAGTGGAAAATATTGGAAATAAATTGGAAAAGCAAGCAGATCTGACATAATTTTGGGGATAAGAGAGAAGTAGAGAGCAATGTCTTGACTGTGCAGCAATGGAAAAGGCACCTCACGGACCCTGGAAGGGCATTTGACAGGAGTATTTGACAACATTTCCCACATGAGAGTAAGTGCTTTTAGCGGTGTGCTGAGTGGAAAAAGGATTTTAAAATCATCTCTTGGTCTTAAGACTCTGCTGTGTGTAACTGCCACTCTAAATTATTTCTATTTACTTCATGTGGAGCAACTGGAAGTAAGAGAACAGGTACATGTTGGGACATGGATGTTTCTGATCTTACTTTAAACTTCTTTTCATAGTTGTCATGTAGTGAAGACTCCTCTCATCCTACTTGTACTGTTCTATCCACTATGGTTTGCAAATATAGCCAAGGGAAGACACTTAGGGAGAGAGGTGGTACCTTGTAATCGATAAATTTCTCTTATAAAAGATTATTTTTCCAGATGAACTGCTTAACCTTATTATTAAACTAATTGTGTTTATTCTTTTACCAAACCCCTCCTCTTCTCTTCTCTTCTCTTCTCTTCTCTTCTCTTCTCTTCTCTTCTCTTCTCTTCTCTTCTCTTCTCTTCTCTTCTCTTCCCTTCCCTTCCCTTCCCTTCCCTTCCCTTCCCTTCTCCTTTTTCCTTTCCAAGTTTTATTCCTGAAAGGAATGCATTGGTAAGAGGTAAGCAATCTTTCCATAGTGTAACTCTGAAAGGGTATATTGAAGTGAATGCACCTGGAATTTCAGGAAGGATTTCGGTCTCATCATGGCACTACTAGGGCATCTGCAGCATAAATTAGATCCCAGACAAGGAGATCAGAGCTCACAAATATACCCTGACATTCCAGAGTATAAGAGTGTTTAAGTTCTCCAAAGCATCTAACACAGGAACTTTGTTAATCCATACCACATTGAAAAACGAACACATTGAGTTATTATATGGTTTTGTAATATATACATACATACATCTAAAAATATGCGTGCATTTGTGCATGTGCATATGTATACACACGCATGCACATAAACAAAGACATACCTATGTAAGTTTGCCCTGGAATATCTTTAAAATACAGTACCCTGTATCAGGCATGGTCTATTGTGCAGACTCTGTGATTCCTTTTACATAAATAAAAGGTCACAGCAATTTAAATGAATTCCGTTGATTTATCTTCAAAAGCATATAGTCTCTTGAAGAGCAGAATGTCATAAATATTTATATGGGCTAGAATCATGACTAAAGATGGTTAAGAATGAAAGAGAAGGTCAAAATGGAACATCTTAGAAACTGTGAGGAAAGTTGACCTAAATAAAATATAATGAAAAGAAAATGAAATGAGAAATTAATCTTGATGCAATATCACAATTTACCACCACAATTGGTATACTTTATTACAGTACATTATATTGAATTCAGAGAATTTAACTATATGGATATCAGAAATCTTACTCTTCGAAGTATTTCTCTCTTTTTTTTTCTTTTTTTTTTTGTGTGTGAATGTCATTTTTTCTAAAGCTGATGTAATCAGTTATATAAAGAAAAAAGCCATTTGAGAATCTGGTCAGAATGGACAAACAATTTTTACAATATATTTTAATAAAACTTGCGTATATCTGCTGTACAAGATAATGGCAAGAAATTACATGAACTGAGGGGCTATGGAAATTAATTATCTACCCAGTAGAAACAGGAATGTTCTGCGTAATGATGGTGGAAATTCAGCATGGGCATTGTTTCCATTTACATTAGCTCATGTGCAGCTTTACTGGGATCAGCTGTTCCCAGATCATTGTTCCCAGTATGAACACAGTATTATCTGCCATGCGTACAGTGATATTAAAAGCACTGGCAAAATTGAAAATCTTAGGGTTGATGAATCAGAACAACAGACAAGTGAAATGGAGAAACTCAAAGTTTATAAAACAGTATGATAAAAGCTAGCTCACTCAAAGCTTTTCCTGAGAAATTTGGAAAGAACAGATATCCATGTTCCAGTTTCTAACAGGCTCTGATTTTAGATCTGAAGCTTATTAAAAATCAAGAAAACAACCTGTAAAGTTTCTTAACCTTTAATTTTTTTAATCCTTTCTTATCATTCCTTTTCCTTTTTCCTCATCTGAAAGATTAATTCTGCCCAACTGACTGTACTTAGATACCCTGGCCACTCACTGCATGTTTTATATGCCTTGAATATATTGAAAACAATTCATACTATAAAAAAGGCAAATAAATTTCAGACAAAAATACCCTTTAAAAATTCCAGCATTTCCCCAGTAATTTTGCTTCAGGGTTGGAATAAATAATATCAAAATGTAGGAAATTTTCTCAGAAAATTAAACAATAAAAATTATTAATTTATAATTCCACATCTTTCACCTGGAGATGGCTCAGCATTAAAGTTACTTTTTACCTACAGTGCCTTTTAAGACTGGCATCTCCATGGTCTATGCTTTGCAGAAAGGAACTTGCTAACAAGATTTCCACCACCTGTACTTTTTTGCAGTCTTTCATCTCAGCCCCTGTATATTTGTAAATCATTGCCTGGTCCATAGGGACACATAAGTTTTGGGCTCTACTGTGTTATAAAATTGAGGTCAAGTGGATCTGCTGACCCAAAAGACCTTGATAAGGTTCTGCAAAAATAAAATCTGAGTGTTTTACCAAGAAAAAAATCTTTTTTCTTTTTAAATATAAAGGTAGTTGGCATTGGAAAAAAATACATTTTATAGAAACTATGCTTTCTGTTAATCATTCTCTTTTTAAAATAAAGTTTCAATGTTCCAGTTATAACAATCATTAGAACAAGATCTTTACTGTCATCATTTTGATTTGTGCATAAATACTATAGCTGTTGTTTTCTTAATCTGGGCTTGCATTTCCAAATGGCAAATAAGAGAAGTTGTACTTTATATTATTATTTTTTGTAAAATATTTGGATTTCAATGGTCCATTCAGCTTGCACCTTCTCATTTGGCTTCTGGAAAAGAGCACAGCAATTATCAACAGTAAAACACAGCATTACTAGTATTCTCTGGACAAAATTTTTTCATTCCATTACTTTGATACCCTGGAGAATCTTAAAAAAGCTCCATTAATCCAAATAATTCTATCAACTTCACAAATAGAACCTTCCATTAAAACTATATTGACTACAATATATTTAAATATTAGAATGTTTTTAAATTTTGTTTATGTGTTTATTAGCCATATTATTACACCTGCAATGAAGATAGACCACTGTCAGTATCTTTCTTCCAACAGTTATTTTTTTCTTTATATCTTGCCAATTTTTAAATGTTTTTTTGCCTTAAGAAAGCAATGCAAGACACAAAGGGGAAAGTGAGTACAGATCATTTTGATGAGGACAAAAGAGAGAAGAAAGAAAAGAGAGAGCAGAAGTAGAATGAATAAGGAGAGAAAAAAAAATCAAAGAATAAAAGATAATTATTTTCTTTCCCCATAAAATAAAAAAGTATAACATTTACATTCCCTCCAGTGTCCACTTCAAACAAACAAACAAAACATATAACCCAAATAAACAACCCCCAAACCAGTAGTTTGTTGTTTGGGTTTTTTTTTTACATATCTCCACTGCTGTTAAAAACAGTCTATGAGGTTGATAGGCCTTATCCAACCAGAAACTACCATCCTCAACTGGTTGACCAAACTGTTACATGAAAAATAATTAATATGACTTAACGTAGATATTTATGATAGGCATTGGAGCTAGCCACTCTGGAGTCTCTGTGTTAACAGAGAAATTATTTGTGCCAGTAATTGATCGTGCATGATACTAAAGGGACTCAGTATTAAATCTTTTTGCTCTGTCAGTGAATGTACTTTGTACCTGGCTTACAGTCAGAATTACGTAGAACTGAGAATTTTGTATGGTTCTCTCGTCATCCATTTTAAACTGTCTTGAACTGTGTAACCCCATGTGATCTACAAATGAAGTCTTTAGCTATGAAAAGGAGTATTTTAATGGGACCTAATTATTTAGAGAGCTCGTTGAATGTCTGCCCCTGTTAGCCTGTGAGAATGTTTCCTTTTTTTATATTTAACCTTTTTATTGATGATATTTGCTGCAGTGCCTGCATTAGTAAGGGCTATAATCATATAATTTCATTATGTCATTTTCAATTGGAACAATGAAACATCCGTTGGAAATGCCAGGCACAAAGAGCTGAACTATAGGCATATGCTGACTTTCTGCTGCACTGGTAGAGGCATAGATTGTTTAGGGCTGTCCTTTGATAAGACCTGAAACTTCTCCATTCTATTGCTATCCTTCCCTTGTTTAAGGCTGTTAAAGCTTACTCTTGACTTTCTGATCTCTCTAAGCTTATCATAATGAGTCAGTTTTATTCAGTGGAAGAAATCCTTTTATGCGTCTTTTAAAACACAGGAGAACCATTTTCCACCATGCTCAATTATAATACCGCTAAAAGAAAGTCACAGCAATTTGAGAGTCTCTTAATTCCATGCAAAGAGCAAAGGTCAATATTTTCATATTTGAGTGCCTATCATTAGAACTTTACAGTGCAAACCATTTATTGCTGTTTTTACCTCATAAGAAAAGAACTTGTTCCAATTAGACTAGAGAATCCAGCTGCAAAACTCCCAGCCAAACAATCATTTTGCTCTCATGTCTCATTCTTTTGTAAATTTCATATTGTTTCCTGTCTCCAGCCCACATTTTTATTAAAAATAAAAGAGATTGAATGCAGTTCAATAACAGCCAGCAAACTTTTCAAAGAGAAATACCAATATCAGTGTTTATTTTTGATAATACATTAAAGTTCAGATAAAAGATCTGAATATTATGCAATTTATTTAGATTTAATTCCATTAATTGTACTTGCATTGGCTGAAACAGTGGGCTGATATGTAGATTTTTCATAATAATCAAATAACAATTTAATGTGACTGTTTTATATTAACATAACCAAAACTGTGAAATTGGCTTCAAATTGAGTAAGCATCTGTGTTTGGTTGTGATTTGTCATAATAAGTTGTCAGGTATTTCAATAAATGCCAAGTATTCTTTCGCCACAGAAAATGTGTTTCTATCATGTTGCCAGTTTTCCTTAGCAAAATAAGACTATCTAACAGAGTAATGATATACAGACTGTTCTCATAGTGAAACCAGAGTAAATAAAGTGTTGTAGAATCATTTCAAAATTCCTATTAAATCATAGATGTCCAGACGTGCAATGTCCAGACTTTTTATGTCCAGTCTTGCTGCACAGGCAATCATTAAGTCTAAAACATAAGAAAAAAGAGCAAGAGACCAAATTCATATCTGATAATCTATCTCAGCCTGCTCATATTATCTCAGTATATCTTTTTCTTATTTTTGTTACTCTTCTTGTAAGGTAATACATTCTCAGCACATGAAGAAAGTTTGGATGCTCTTTAGAATGATTTTTTCAAACCTCTTTATAAAAGGGTAGCTTATCAGTCATACCCAAATGTTGTGTTTCTTGTCCTCTGCGAGTTTTCATTTGTGTGAGTGTTTAACTGAAGATTCAGTTTGAACTTTAGAGGCCATTAATGAAGTTGTGATTTTGAGACAACTATTTTTTTGTCAAGGAGATTGCTGATTCTTTTGAGACAACATCAACCCTATAAGAACACCAGAGATCATCTACTGTGTACTGGCACAGATCAAATTGATTTTCAGCCTGCTCACTTTCTTCAGGCAGCTTTATAAGATTGAGGAGGGAGGATCTTGTTTGTGAATGTTTTGGGTTTTTATTAAAATCTTACAACAATAATAGAAAGCAAGATTAAAAATAGAAAGAATAAAACTAAACCAACAATATACAATAAGCAGAGGCTGTTCACTGAGAGGAAACAAAGAGCAGACTTGTTGGTCCGTTCTTTACATTAACCTCGCTACCGACTTCAATGAAACTCTTGGCTGAATATTCTCTGAAACACAGGTTGTAACAATGACTGAACCGAACAATAATGCTCTGATGCTGCAGAGTGTGAAAGAAACAGTGTGGAAAAATGACATGTCTGGAAGAACCTCAAAAAGAATCTAGTGTAGATTGTGCCTAAATTTAGACAAATAGTCACAAACAAAGAACAGAGATTATGGGAGCAAAAAACCTCTAAAGGACCGCATAGTCAGCCTCGGATCCGGTCTTTCCTAGAGAAGTAATGTGTCTCCCCCAGTAAATTCAAGTCACCTGTGCTCTTAACACAAGTCAGGTCACTCATTCAGACCATTTAGATGTGAAAAAGGAGATAGTAGTGATCCAGAGAGCAGTACAGAACTAAGCTCTGCACTAGAAATTTCCAGCACTTGCAGGAGTGGTATACTAATATGCTAATTCTATATGATATAGTGGTATAATAATATGACAATGTAACGTGATAATTTTACCTTCCAGCTCCTTGAAAAGACTTTATTCAACATTATGATGCAAACTGTCGGAGACTACCACTGTCTTCAGAAGCACCTGAAGAACCGACATAATAACTTAAAATGTCTCAGTGGCACCAGGTGTCCATGGTCAGCCGATTGAGTTGATGTCTCCATGAGGGCAGGATTCAGCTCAAGCTCAAGGCCTACTTAGTCCACAAAAACATGAGGAGTCTTTTCTCCCACTGGAGTTAAACATGTTTTAATCAGGACTGTTATTGCAACCTAGAAAATGATTCAGCTGACTAGTCTCCATAGACTATGCTGAGAGTCCAGGATTCAATTCAGTTATCCACATATAGGTGTTTAGTGCCATCTGAGATGCAGGTATCAATGATATGGTATTTTCCAGACATCTACATAACACATGAACCAACTGGGCCCAATGTGACTCCTCAAATGGTTCAGAGAGCTGACCATTGGACAAGAGGTATTTCTGATGCTTACAGGTGTTACATGCACAATTTATAAAAACAGGTTTCTTTTGATGTTCTGCAATAGAACTCATTACTACTGCCCATCCTTCCAGAAGGAAGCTTAGTGGGCCTGAAAAAAAAAGATAGGAAAAAGAAAAAAAAAAAGTTAACGCACTAAATGTGAATAAATAGTAAATAGCAAATAAAATAGTAAATAAATAGTAAATGTGAGAAATGAGCTGAATTTTGCTTCAGCTACTTGGTATATTTTTATCAGTGTGCCTGCATTAACAGAGGAGGCTCGGTGATAGTGGAGTCTCCTCCATTGTATCCAGCTAATCCTTAGAAATGCCCTGAAGTGGTCCAGAGATCCTGGTTTACAGGAAGTTATTTAGGTGAAGAGAACCAGACTGGTGGCTGTGATGGCGGAAGATAAGTGGACAACAAAGGACTGTGAAGGCGGATGATAAGGGAACAAAGGGACAAGCGATTGATTGATGGTAGACAATAAATGAACAAAGGATATGGAAGGCTGAGAAGTGGACTAAGGCCACCTGGAGGGTGACTGATGAAAACGAGGATAAGACCACGGGATGAAGTAGATGACCACCAAGGTGCTTGTAACTACTAACACAGGACAGTAGATGATGGCAAAGACTGTGAAACAATGTGTAGGATAGTCCACTAATTAGAGGTGTGTAGAATGGGTGTGTGCCTTGTAAGGTAAAAAGGTGTAAACTAGATCTGTAATAGGCCAGGCGGCAGGGAAGAATGTGAGCTCCAACTTCCCAGCCAATGAGAAGAGAGACAGGAACTCAGGCGACCGGGAAAAAGGTATAAAATATCTAAAAAACTAAAGATTGGTGTGCCTCTGCTTTGAGATGCACTTGATTCAGTGTTGTTTCGTACAATAAATCTTTGCTCCGGTGACTTTGCCCTCTTTAAATTCTAAGTGTGAGCCGGTGTTTCTCACAGTAAATATTAAAACAAAACGCAAAACCCTGAACCATAAACCCAACTGAAAAACCTTAAGAGTTATGGCATGCTTAAAAATCCTTATCTCCAAGGCAGCCTGAATTGAACTGTGGGAGGGGAATCTTCTGGGTTTGTAGAAATATTCTATAACTATTATGGTGATTTCTGTTTCCCTAAAATGCCTTAAGTGAAGAAGACTCAAGTCTGGCAACTGCTTTTCCCAGTAAAAACAGTTTTCCCAGTAAATGATTAAAACAACAACAACAAAAATATTGAGCCTAATTTGCTGACAAAACCTATGACTTTTCTACATCTCTCTCTTACTATTAACTTAAAATATAAATATGCCCTAGGAGGCCACATAACTATGTTTCCTATTCATCCATTTCTATTTCCTGCAGTGAATTTCCACTACTTCCTCTGTATAAAAGTAAAAGGCGACTTATGATAATAAAGCATTTCTTTTTAATAATGCTAAGCAAGATTTATCCACATCCCCTTGGGAGCTACATCTCCAACTGGTTGAAGCAGAAAAGTCACATTTGAATATATTAAGTTTGACTTTTAAGAACATGAGTAGTTCTGTATTCACTTGCATCTGTGTAATTGATTGTTCTGCTGTATTAAGAGTAGACACATGAATCTGCTCTCTACGCTTGATCCTGAGCTTAGTATCAGGCTAGCTTAAAGCTAACTTCAGAGAACAAGGATAGTTTTTGATTAGATCCTGTGATGCTTCAAAGCTTATATGGCTTCCATAGCAGCTTAATTAGTTTCCTTATCTGTAGTTAGTGTGTGAATCTATCAGACAAATCTGAATCAGATCTGATGTAGAAGTGGGCATATCTAGGACTTACTTAGGTCTATACCATAAAGGAAGATTTCAAATACTCTTAGCTCTGAATTAAAAGAAATGGGATGAAATATAATAGAACAAATCAAAAGGTCATCAATATAGGAAATATTGGGAAAAACCACCTGTTGTAAACTGGGGGACTGTCAGCTAGAAAGGACAAAGAGGGAGAAAGATTCAGATGTATTAAATTAAAATGTGTTTTTATGATCTATCACATTTGGATACTGACAGGAGAGATAAGATACATTAAGGCTGTTGTACAGGACTCTGAGCTCTTTTGGAACTCAGTATTCAGGGGGAAAAAAAAAAAAAGAAAAAAAAAGAAAAAAAGAGTGAAATTTACCATCATGAACCAAGATATTGTAAGACAAAATCTGGTTTATCTAGCTTAGCAAAATGTGCTATAAGGACACAAAGGAAAAATATAAGATCTATCCAACCTGTAGGTAGGCAAGTGCAGGTAGGAAACTCTGACACTGTTGATCTTTAGGCCTAGATCAACATGATCTTTTTAACACATTTATCATGGGCTGTTGCAACAAAAAATAAAGAGACACATCAAGTGAATAAGCAATAAAGATCTGTTTTTCTCTATTAGAAAATAGCCAAAATATTTCAAATATTGGAAAATACATTTATAAATACTATTATTCTTGACGATTATAAATAGTATTATTTTAAACAAATCAATTCACTTCTCCTTTGTCTTTGTATCCATCCTTTTTGTGTCTGTGAAAGGTTGCTTGTGTTTAAGAGTCTTTTGAAAGTCTGTTCTTCCAAGGAATTCTACAGAATATCATTCATGAGAGTTCATATAGGTCTGAGTTTGTGTAGATGGAATAAGCAAGGGCCAGGAACTAACTGAATTCCTTGGACTAGTCTGTGCTGTTGTAAAATTTAAAGATTTCAAGGTCTTCCATTCTCATTCAGTCTTTGAAATTTCAAAAATTTCAGAGATATTTAGTGGTAATGAGAGATATCCAAACAATGACTTTCTAGTGGCAATGTTCTCCAGACAATGGCAAAATCTCATAGGGTAACTGTAGCATAACTAATAAGAGCAAAAGAGCTTATCTTCTATCTATCTTACCATCTGAAGATGAAAAATAAAGGGATTGTGTTTATTTCTATGATATTTAATGGCAAATTAATTTCTGTCCACTGATCTGGATTGATCAAGGCTGAAGAAAATGGCAGTTCTACCTTGTAGTGTTTCTGACTCTTTTTTTTTTTAGGTCCATTGTGAACACATATCGTAGGCAGTAAAAATATCCCTTGATGGCTTCAGGACCAAATCCCCTGTTTGTTAAGTGCCCTCCACAAAATGCTAGAAATTATGATCCTTTAGAAAAACATAGTGGAATTGCCACTTTCACCACATAGGATTTGCCAATATCATGGATATTCTTAGCCTTGGAAATTAGAAATAAAAATTCATTTGCAAAACTCTTCCCTACAATCTGTGTTTTGCATAATTTGCTTTAACTTAGTCACACAACGATTCTTGAAACATTTCACTTGAGAGTAAATTCTAGTTTTATGCTCTAGCTTAAGTGTAAATTCCCTGACATGCACTCCACCGTCTCTTTTGCTTTATAGCATCATCTGAGCTTTAATCCAAACTTACTGCCAGGTATCTAGTTCATACATCTTGAGTCATCTGTATCAATGGAAGTTTTAACTTTGATGGATTTTAGTCAGTTTGTGAGAGAGGTTCCATTAAGCAGCCACAGTGCATGTCAAGCCAGCAAACACTCTTTAGAATGGTTGTCATCTTGTATTCACTATGTAGAAAACACAAACAAAAAATTAAGATGGACAATGGAAGAGTTGAGAGAGCAGTGTTTGTAATGAAGAAGCAACATGAGATTAAAATATCTAGCAGTTTTTCTGTGGCACTGAAGGTGTCCAGCAAGGTGAGTTTAATGGGAAATATGGGACCTGGAACACAGATTTTTATTTTTTTTTAATGCAGACTGTATGCTTTCAGTCTGTCTCTAGCAGAAAGTGATAGATGTGCCGGTAGTGTCCCCTAGAAAATGTGTTAGACAAAAAAATAGCCCCTTCCTTTCTGCTCAGAATACTCTTTCAGAAGAAAAAAATGTGCAACAGTAACTGCTGCTTCTTGCATTAATAGTAAAAACTTCTGTATGTCAGAAATTAAAATGGCTCCCTTTGATCACTAAGCTATTTTGATTATGAAAAACAGCAATGGTGAAAAATATTCTGCTGGGAGGAAATAATAAGGTTTTCTATGATCAAAAGACTGTTAGAAGTTGGTATTCACTGAAATAGAGTATGGCTGCTGATCAAGCACAATTTTCCTGTGCTTACCAGTTTATATTGGATCAGCTTTGGGAAAAATTTCCTGCCTTTTCTTTTCTCTTGGGGAACCATTTCCTGATGCCCATGTTGGCCTAGAAATAGTATCTGAATTAATATTTTATGACAATATTATAAAGCAACTACATGATTTAAAATGATGAGTCAAAGTAAAAAGAAATACTGTTTCTCTGTGCCTTGTTTTCTTTCTTTATATAGAGTCTGTTACACTTAGCAGCAGGAACAGAAGACAAAAAGGGAAACCAAGTAATGGCCAATCAGTGGAAAGTAGATACAATATGCCTCCATGACAACAAAAAGTGTCCTTTTTCTAAGTCAGAGAGTGGGAATGCCCGGCTTATTGTTTTCTGTAGAGTGCAAAAGGACATTTTATTTCCTTAAAGTCTTGCTTTTGGTATCTTTGAGACAAATACACAGCTTCAATGGAGAAAAAAATATTATAATCTCCTTAAATTATAATCTTCTTTTCTCACACAGACACTTCTTGGACATTATACTCGTTCAAGCAGAGTTTTAAATTGACTCTTAATTAGCACAGCTCTTACAGAGCGTAGTGTGTCATTTGTATATTACACTCTTTGCTATAAAACTTTTGTCTCAGCAGAAAAAACATGCATTATTAATGACTACTTTAGCCAATATGTAATATATCTCTATAATTCTGAAATATAAAATTATTGATATGAAATACTAATTAACAGTCAATATGCTGGAACTGTATCTAATTTAATTACACTTAAAACAAAACAGTTCAAGTCAAGAACATTTCAATGAGTCTTAAGACCAGGATTAGCTTAAATGAAAATACAGTAGAGTGCACACATGTTCGTTGCAGCATGAGATGGGCAAAATGAAGTGTTTAAGGTGTTAGTGGTTCTAGTGAAAAAATAGAAAAGGTAGATTATGAATGTTTGTATGTTTTTAAGAGAAAACTGTTTGATATATCAAGACTTCATACTCTTTTTATCTGCTCTTCTAGATATCAATTGACCCATTCAATGAAAGAAGATGCATGAATGCTGAAAAAAAGAACAGGGTATATAAATCATTATTAACTTCACAAGGCCACTTGGAAAAAAATTACTGTGTGTGTTCATTCGAACATACCAATTTTGTCTTGGCCCTGTCATTGGCATCACAGCCCTCCTGTACCTGCTTTGCTTTGGTAGGGATTTGTCTTTAAACTATGAGAAATTACACATATACAAACATGTTACGTTATGATAATAATGTTGAAATGTTAAAACAGAAGACCTTTGTCCAGGACAACATCTGTCTTAACAAGACATTCAAATATAAAATGAGACATAAACAGAACTGATGATGACATTTAGCCCCCAAAATATACATTAATTCTCTAACAGAAGACAAACTTTCATTAAACTTCATCTATTCTATATACTTAGATATTTGCATAGCTAATGCATGTTTTATTAATTATTAATGAACAAGTGCTCTTAAAATTCTGTGGAGCATCAAAACATATGGGAAAAAAATAATCCTCCGATATCTTTCTTTTACTATTTTTTGTTATGCTTTGATACCAAATTGATTCTGTGCATCTTTAGGCATCCAAAAGAGCAGCTGGAAACTTAACTATGCTACATTTTTTTTATAAAGAGGATAGAATTACTAGATTCTTAACTGGGAGATCTACCTCTCATCTAGGGAGAAGAAGGGAAAGGACTTCACAGAGCTAGCTTTGTTTGAGAGGTTTTGTTCATTCAGGTCTCTCAACAGTCGTTACTCAAGGTGATTAATTGCACTAATGTTCAGATCCTGTTCTGAATCAACCACAGTGTACCTATTTTTCTTCAGAGACTGTAGAAGAGCCTTTGAGCCTAGCTTTCCTAGTCTAAAATCATTATCTCACTGCAGGCCTTAAAGAAAAGAAAAGGAAACAAAACAAACTCACAAAGAAATAAAAAAAGAAGAGACTGGTATCATATGACTGGCCAAAATATTCTTTTCTAATAAAGAATTGTGAGATCAAATTCTGTCCTTTTTATAGTGGTCATTGTTGTCTGATAAAGTCAGGAAGGAAAACTGAATTTGTTTCAAACCCAAATAAGGAATATAGGATTACCCTTTGGAACCTCCTGTCACACAACCTTTATGAATCATGGAAGAACTTCCCTAGAAAATCTTCATTCCCTCTTCTCTTTCTCATTCTTCCTTGCATTGATGGAAGTTGTATATATATCCACAAACTCAGGTGAAACACAGAGAATTCTAGAACAGCCCAGGTTCATCTCAAGAAATCAACTGGACCAATCTTTCATGGGAAAGGGAGCCTAGATGAGACCTCCTGTGAGCGTTTGTTGTTTTAAAGAGTTTGACATCTTACTAAGAAAAAGCAATTACTCCTCCTGTTACACATAACTTGGCTGATCTTTTGGTCTGGGATAAATGCCACAAGTTTTTTTGTTCATACCTTTCCATACAAATTAGAGGAATTTAATTTGTAGAAGCTGCTTCTACAGTATCTGACCTCAAAATCAGGCAGAAAATGAAATAAGCTATAAATACATGGATATTTCCATTGTACTTACAGCCCTTTGTGAGAAGGAATGCTTAAAATGTACTATGCAACTATCAAATAACTGTAGAAAAAAAATGTTCCCCAGCTAAAGACATACATGCAAAAATATAAGTTCCACTATTAGAAGCTTCAGCTATCACTGTGCATTTTTGCAAGAAATTCATAGATTTTTGAAACAGGATGGCATTCTTAGATTATGTGGTCTAATATTTTGCCTATTCCAGGCTGCTTCATTCTTCATATTGACTATTTTTGGCAAGACCTACCGCCTCATTTGATATGAATTTATCATCAACCATAGAATCATAGAATAGTTTGGATTGGGAGGGACCTTTAAAGGTCATCTAGTCCAACCTCCCCTGAAATGAGCAGAGACATCTTCAAGTCTCTCAGAGTCCCATCCAACCTGCACTTTAATGTTTTCAGGGATGGGGCATCTACCACCTCTCTGGGCAACCTGTGACAGTGTTTCTCCACTGATGAGAGGTATGCATAAAGACAGTAAAAGACTCATCACTATCCTTTCACAAGTGTAGCCCTCATTTTTAAAAGTGACATATTTGATTACCAGTTTGAATCAGTCCAGCTTTACTACCCATCTACTAGTTCTTTATATGTTCTTCTCTGTGCAATTCAGGACCATGTCAGTAGTTGTATTTTCTCTCTGTGAAGACACTGAATTACTGTAATCCATTCACCTTCATGAAGATTTCCACAAAGACAAACAAATAGAATGCCCTGAATTCTACTACAGTATTTCCTACAAACCTTGTGCTCTTCTGTGCCACTTTATTTAACCCTTTCAATATTTCTAATATTGTAATATATTTTCACAAATGTGACAAGAAGAATGCAGACTGTGTTTCAGGGTTCTGGGAGCATATCCAGAGGAAAAAAGACATTTCTTGCATCTTGCGTATGCTTGTGTACTATTACTGTTCAGACAGACAACAATTGTGCTAATTGTCCCCTTTGTCACAGTCATTATATGTTATTGTGTATGTTTTATTATAGCTTGTCGTATTATTATGACCCCTCTTTACAAGTTACGATTTCTCTCTCTGTGAATATAGTCTATATTTTCTGTTCACAGATATAGGATTCAGAATTTGATTATTAAATTAGTTTTGTTTGAACTAGTACAGTGCTCCAAGACTCATATCTCCTTATCATTTATCATTCATTCAGTCTTTTCATCTGCACATTTTACTGGCAGTGATTTTACGTTTACTTATGTTTCATTGATTAAACATTGAACAATGTTGGAAGTTACTATGCCTATGGGATGTCACTAGAAATTCACATTAGATGTATTTCAACTGTCATCAGCTTCCTGAGATGTCATCTGTTGTATATTACATTTAATGTTTACAATACTGATTTCAAATACTGCTAATCTTTATTCCAAATAACATATAGTACTCTGTCACAAGTAGCTTATAGGGAGCTATTTCATCAGTGCAGTCACCATTATCAAATATATTCATAATTTGAATGAAGGGAACAATACCTATTTTCTGCAAAACTATGATGATTTATTGGCACTACTTATAATTTAATCCTTTAATTCTTTACTAATTAAATTTCCTAGGACTTTTTTCATTATTTTGCCTAGTACTCAAACCAGGCTATGTGGCCTTGAATTATCCAGTTGTCCTGCTAACTTCCTTAACACTGAGAAAGCCATACCATGTTTTCAAGGCCTGGATGTTTAATTTTTTTTTCAGGATTAAAAAAAAGAATAAAAATAACTGTCTGAAACAACTCTGACCCTCTGTTATGCAAATTTTCCAGGTCATACAATTTGAAATGTTTATCTCAACTGTATATGGTATAGCATTTTCCTTGCTGTCTGCTACTTACTCACGGTGGCATGCAGTCTACTTCAGGAATTCTCATGTGATAGGAAAATTATAACACTAGTCTGCAAAACACAACCCAAAAGACCAGAAGACTTTATATTATGGTTACATTATGGTAACTATTCTTAGTAATAAACCTAGTACAGTTATTAACAAGATTTTTTATTATTCGTATTATAATTTTATGAAAAAAATCTGTGCATATATTTTAATGGATATGTACATATATGTATGCAAAGATGTCATGAACCATTCCCTAAGAAGCTGAATTTTCTTGCTTGTTTTTTTTAAAGGAATTTTCTCCACCTACTTTATTTGACATAGTAATTTCCATAATGAATTTAAAATATGTCCTCTTTTTGTTTAATATAATTGCACTTGGCTTGTGATTACTGGTTGCTGGACAACATATAGTTAAATTTATATTTAGTACAAGATATTAAATAAACTTAGCTAAATCACTGGTTTCAATACCATGTGTATTAAAAAATTAATAAGTTATATAGACTTTAGAAACATAATTATATGAACAGGACCTCCAAGGTATATCTATCAAACCAAATTCCCAATAACATCTGAATTCTTCCTTCCAAACATTGAAGATGAATGCTTAAAGACTAACTCATTCTGCAATATGTAACTGACTGGCTAGTAAGACTCCCGCCCGAAATGAACTTTGTAATCAACTTGTTGACCAGAACCCTGGGGCATTCATGGTTCTTGGCTCTGCAAAGCTGTTTGCCAAAGTGTTTGTTGGCTGAGTTGCTGTATCTTTCTGTTGGAAGTTTTATTCTGAGATGGCTTCACATATTTTTTTCCCCCAAAGTAGTACAATTCCATCGTATTTTTGCATGTAACATGCCAGCAAATTCCAACAGAAAGTATTTAGTGTTTTTTAACTCATCAGTTCTGGTTATGACTAGTGTTATCAGAGTGCTTTTCAACTGGGAGAGCCTCTAGTTCATTATAGCTCCTCCGCAGAATTCCTTATAATCGTGCTGGTTTTTAAGGTCCCTGCTGTCCTTTCTAAACTTTATTTCTACTTTACTGTAGGACAGTTATAACTCTGTGAATGCTGAGCAACAGTATGAGAAAGCTCAATTCAGGCTTCAGTATGGAAACAGTTCTTGACCAATTGTGATAATGTGACTGAAAAAGAATGAACTGGAACGCGAATTGGTTTCTCAATGGGGCAAGTGTAAGGAGAAAAGACGTATTATTATAGAATCAGAGAATCACAGAATCACCTAGGTTGGAAGGGACCTTTTAAGATCATCTAGTCCAACCAATAAGAAAAAAAAAAAACAAAAACCAAAACCAAACATGCACCCACACCACACAAAACACCACCCAACACTAATCCATATCCCTGAGCACCATGTCAACTCATCTCTTGAATAACTCCAGGAATGGTGCCTCAACCACCTCCCTGGGCAGCCCATTCCAATATCTGATAACCCTTTCAGTAAAGAAATATTTCCTAACATCTAACCTGAACCTCCCCTGGCACAACTTTAAGCCATTGCCCCTTGTCCTATCATCTGTAACTTGGGAGACTGACCCCCGCCTCTCTACAGCCTCCTTTCAGGTAGTTGTAGAGAGCGATGAGGTCTCCCTTCAGTCTCCTCTTCCCCA
>JAOQGH010000023.1:102179405-102197542 GCA_025769975.1 Gallinago jamesoni | reverse complement strand
TAGACTTGTTTGTGTTGAGGTTTTGGAGCAAGTCCCTCACCATCTCCCTTAGAATTACGGGGACTTCATTCTGCTCTCCGCCCCTAACTGCTGGCTCAGGACTAAAAAATAAATTTTAGCCCTTCTCAAGATTTTTTTTTGTTTTCTAGAAAGCTGAGATTGTAAGCAGTTGCTGTTATGCACTTGCACTTTAATTTCAAATACCAGGGGTTTTTAAACTTCCATAATATCCAATTCAGTCCTACAGATGCCAGAACTTCACCCAGCTAAACAGATTTGAAACTGATATGCTTGCTCATCTGGGTATGTTAAATAAAATACAAATTTTATATAAATATTTTTAGTGAACATTTAGAAAGACTCTTGTAATCTCTTGGGCTTTTTCTCATTAAGTGAAAATGTCTTGAAAATTGATATAGTAAAAACATAGTCTCCAATAAAGATAAGATCTGCTCTCTTTTGCTTAATACTTCCCAATATAGACTCATTGAATCATAGAATTAATTACATTGGAAAAGACCTTTAAGATCATCGAGTACAACCATTAACCAAACATTGCCAAAGACACCACTAAAACTTGTCCCCAGGCACCACGCCTATGGATATTTTAAACACCTCTGGGGATGGTAATCCATACACTTTCTTGGGCAGCCCGTTACAGTGTTTGATACATTTGATAACCTTTTCTGGGAAGAAATCTTTTTTTAGTCCTCTTTTTTAAAAAAAAAAATCTTCAGAATCGCAAAAATAGCAATTACTTATATACTTGCTGAACAAGAAAACACAAGGACAGGCTTCTCTGAAGTTGTTATATTTGCATGTTATGGGCATTCATGAACTATTTTAAACCAACTGAATGTGTAAGAAAAGAGAAGTTCCCCCTGTTCCCATATGTAGAATTAGAGAATTCCTTTCACCTCCAACGTGCAATTCTCACAGAAAATGAGGTTTGCACAAATATGTGCAAAATATATGAATAAATATATGACACGAAGATAAAGGGAAAATCCTGACTTGAAGCAGTAGCAAAGCCGCTATTAATTCAGGGGAACAAACTTTTAGCCTGAGCCCCACATAAGTCTACATCTGCACAGGTAAAGGAAACAGCGTTCCTTGACTCTGTGTCTAACTCATACAGCTCTGCTCATGCTTACAGCCTAACCTACCAAATGCTGACACATCCAAAATACCTATGGGGAAAAATTCCTAACTAGTGTGGTGTGATGACTGTCCAGGAAAGTATTGGCATATGATAAGCCAGTAACAAAAAGCATGTTAAGAATTCAGCTATACGGACAGGGTGAGCCAATACTCAAGCTGTGCTTTATTTTAGTAGGGTAAGGATTGCCTGAGTGTCTATTTCATTTCACTAGAAGATACATCAAACTCCAGCATGAGAATTCATGAATTGAATTCAAAGATTATGTTGTTTCAAAAGTTATGCTGTTTCATGACCATTAAAATGAATAAAGAAACCTTACGAAGCACCAACAATGATCTTAGATTTGCAACTAATTTTGACCAGGAAAGAGTCTCACAGAGCAAATTAATCTTATCTAATTTAGATAACATATCATCTATATCTGAGCTACTTATCTTTATTAAAAATAAAACACCCCATACAAACAGTGCAGTTTTTCTGGTCTATTTTAAACATCTATATTTGTATGAGAACAGTCGTAAGAAATGCCTATTTCTTTCTGAGGTGATGGGAACCTCAGATGACTATCTAAAATGTAAGCACTTATTTTTTGTTGGATGAGCTCTACTCAAGGTGACCTGCTTTTATGTATTTTCCTCTACTTTGCATCCCACTTAAGGATAAACTATGCTGCAGATAATCAAAAATGTTACTGTTCACCTGTGTCACTTGTATCAGATAATAATACTATTAATATTAATAATAAAAAAATGTTCCTTCTGTGGAGAATAATGCTTTCAACAGAGGATTAAATATCACTTTCTGAGACAGAATCTGTGGCCTGGGACAACTGCCTCAATGAAGTTTGGAGCTTCCTTATCAACTTTTTTTAACAACATACAAAACTAAAGGAAAACATTATTAACATTTCCTCTATCTATCAGTTATGTGTTAACTGGGCATAAAATCCTTTTCAAGAGGAACAATATCTAATGCAGCTTTTGTAGAATAGGTGCAATATAAACTCCTATTTTAGCACAACAATTGTTACTACATTGGAACTTCTACCTTGTATGATCAACTGTCAGAGGAACTGAATATTCACCTCATGTATATGAGGGAATTAATGCACTCTTCAACCAGGAATCCAACAGGATGCCCACAGAAAATGTTTGTGTAGGTAAAAAAAAATGATAGCTTGGTTTCTTTGCAGCATATTGGAGCTTTTTTTTTTTACATCTGACTTCTAAAATCAGAGTAAGAAGAAAGACTATATCATTTCAGACAATTATTCAGCTGTCTAAAAATTTGCTGTATGATTTTTTGGTAGGCATTACAGAAATACAGATCTTTGAGAGAGCTTTAAAGGATGAGAGACAAGCAGAGATTAAAGGCCAACATAAGGATTGTATTCAGTATGTAAAGGATGATATCAAAGTAGAAAGGTAGATATTAGGCAATAATGGATTATGAAATGAGATTAGTGGACGAGGCAGTCATAATAATAAAAATGAAGAAAACATTGTGAGAGAATTGGAGTTGTACAGAACCAAGGAGAAAGATGGGAAGATTACTGTGGCTGTTAGATGTCTTGAGCTGTGGGATTGAACCAGATGATCCCAAGAGCTCCCTTCCACCATGAAAGATTCTCTGTTTCTATCTTCTCCATTTTTTCTCAGTAGGTCTAATGGCAATATATATTTAAATGTATATATACTGTACAGTTCTCAAATATTCTTAAACTAGAGGAAACTTTTTATCATTAACTCTTTCTACATAGTTAGATGACTGCTTCTTAATGAAATATTGCCAAGTGTGCTGGCTGCATGTCTGAGTGCTGATATCAACTAATATGTTCCCTTGGTATGCTGTAAAATTCTGATAAAGTTCTACTTAGAGGAAGAATCTCTTCTGCTCCATCCTGCAAGATACAGCAAGAGCTGATGATAACTGCTGTTGCTGTGGGTCAGTGCTTATAAGGTTTTCGACATGAACTCTTTCATCAGTGATCTAAGTACTTTTGCCCTCTTGCAAAACCATATTTTTGAATCCATCATGTAGAACACAGAGGCAATATGTTATCTCTGGTTTGTATCTACTTGACATTCCAAAGGAAGATTTTATTTTAAAGTATATTTCTATCATATTGCCCTGTACAACCTCATATTCAATGAAGAGAATGCAAATTTAACAAATGGATTTTGGCAGTGCTTGTAGATAGATGACTCAAGTATATTAAATTACTTGTGGGTAATTTGAGAACTTTGGATATTGTAATACAGTATATGAATATGATTAGTTTAACCTGGAGAACCCCATTAATAATACACAATAAGTGCTTCTCCTGCTTCATGGCATATTTGAGGAGTTCATTAATGTTGCTCTAATTGTCATTTCAAATATGGTTAAGCTTTCTCAATGTTCTAAGCTAATAAAATGAATCAAAGCTATAAAAAATAATTTTTCTAATCCTATGAAATAACAATTGTGAAAGATATATGTGTTTTGGTAATTCTATTATACTTCCATCAAAGTTAATGAGTAAGACTGAACATAAGACTTAACTAAATATTTCAAAACTAGGATTATTTTAGATATCTTCAGATTCATTGCACAGAAGTAATTTTCTCTGCAGTGTCTTACCAGACAGTCATCTTGTGACTCTTCTTCAAATGATATTTGAAAAATCCTTTTTTCTCTATCGAATTAATCAAGCTAAAAATATACTGTTTAAGAAGCTTGAAACTTAGTGACATAAGCTTTGACTTCTAAATATTTGTGACTTTAAGCAGGGTTATGAATCAAATATTCTATCACAAAAAGTGATGACAAGATCATATAAAGGAACTTCAGGAACTCGTGGTAATTTGAGAGAAATCAGTTCTGTTGTTTCAAGCAGAGTTTGACATTTCAGCAGAAGTTATCTTTTTTGCTCTTTGAACTGGCTTCAGTGAAAATCTCTATAGAGTCATGGATTTTATAATAAGAAGTAACCACTACAGCAATGTACCCTGTCTGAATTCAGACAGAATTCAGGCTATAACATTTCAGCAAGTACTTCCTGCAGTTCAGGAAATTATTTTTCTCTGTTCCACATATGAATACCCCCAAGACAAAAAATTTGTGTTTATATCTGACCTGACTTCAGGTTTGCAGTGTTGTTGGGTTTGTTTTTTTTTTAAAATCACATCATGAGGTAAAGAATGCTTAAGTCAAATTAGAATAAATTACTAAAATAAAAAAATAATTGTAGTTTTGCTTTAAAATGCTGAATGGTTTTGAAAAAAACATGGAAAGATGGAACCAATATACCATAAGAGTAATTCTGTTTGGTAGAATATTTACATAACATAGACTCTGGTGGACTCTGGACCGTCTGTGTCTAAACATGACCCTTCATGATAAATTAAATACTATAAGCTCACAACAGAGGGACAAGCATGATCAAAAGCAGGACATGATCATGTAAACAGGAGACTGAAAGGAAAAGTTGAAGAACAAGACTGAACAAACAGACATGGATGTGTCTGAGCAAAAGCGAAATCAGGTAAGGAATCTCCTCAAGCAAGAAAGTGAAGAATTCTTCAAGAATTTTTATCCCACAGAGACTGGCCAACAGTTTCAGTCATCAGAATGAAGCCACTAGAAATAAAGGAAGGCTATCAGGCAACAGATTGTCAGTGAAGATATGGGTATTTCAAAACTCATCTCAGTGGGTATTTAATAGTGCTTAGATCACAGATAAACAGAATTGGTAGCTGGAAAGGACTTTCTGAGATCAACTAGTCCGAACCCTCTCCTTAAAACTGGGTCACCTAGAGCATGTTGCCCATGACCAAGTCTGGTCAGATTTTGAATTTTTTCAGAAATGGAGATTCCTGAGCTTCTCTGGGCAACCTCTTCTAGTGGTTGACTTCCCTCACAGTGAAAAAGTGTTCTGTGGAATTTTGTATTAATTTGTGCACAGTGCCTCCTGTCCTGTCACTGGGCACCACTGAAGAAAGTCTGGCTCTATCTTCTTCATCTCTTCCTATCAGGCGTTCATACACATTAATGAGATCTCCCTTAAGCTGACTTTTCACTATCTCTTTCAGCCTCTCCTCATGTAAAAGATTGTCAGTCCCATTTTTCTGGCCCTCCACTAGACTTTCTCCAGTAATGTCATATCTTTCTTATATTGGGAAGCTCAGAACTGGACCCAGCACTCCAAATGTGGCCTTACCAGTGCTGAGCAGGGAAGGCTGGACATTCTCTACTTGACCTGCTGGAAATGTGCTTCCTGATGCAGCTCCAACACTGCTGATCTTCATTGCCACAATGCTGCATTGCTGGTTTGTCATCACCTTGTAACAATGCTATGTTACTTAGCACTAGTAGGGGAAAAAGATTATCTGTTGTAACACTTGAATTCCTCAATGGTTGCTCAAGTCAAAATTTTGTAAATTCTTCAGCTTGAATTTAAAATAGAGGACAACCATATAAAAGGCTGAAATATTTGTGATTTGTTTTAGCTAATTTGGACCAAACAGATCCTTACATAATAGATACGATATAGCAAGAACTTGCCAGGAACAACCTAGGATTTATTTCCCCCAAAACACAATGTCAGATATTCAGATTTCCAGATGCAATGGGAGTATTTCAGACATGCTCACAATTAGTTTCTAACCATGTGATCTGTTACAGCAAGGAATTAGAATGAAGTAGCCGAGGGATGAACTGTCACATGCAGTTATGGATGCAGGACTTGCATCACTTGTAGCCCCAGTGCAGTACAGAAGCTTTTCTCTGCTCACAAATTGTATATGATGTCAGCACAGTATCAGGGGTGTTTGTAACAAGGACAGCTGACAGCAGGGGCAGGCATTGCAAGCTTCTTCCCATGGCAGCTGAGGTGGCATTTGCTATTTATATCTTATTTTACAGAGACATGGTCTATATTGCAGAGATCAGACACTGTAGTACTGGTCCCCATGATATGAGTCCTGGTTTTCAAGTAGTATTGTCCTTGCCAGGTGTGGGATTCAGAAAGCATGTTATCTGCAAACAACATAAGCAGCCTAAGTGTGAGATTTTAGGGCTTATTCCTTCACATGCAGTCATATTGGATCTGCTTCCCTCCATGATTTGTCTTTCAACAGAAAAAGATAAAATAGAATTCTTATCTTTGCTTTTCTGGCTTTAATGATTTAAGAGGCACTACTTAATAGAGAGCACATCACCCTGCAAATTTTGTGTTGCCCTGCATAAGTGTTTATTATTTTTTTATTCTAATTACTAGATCATCAAGCATATGAAGGCATATAAAGGCAGCCAATATTAGACAAAAGGCACATATTCAAAAAAATAAAGAGTAATGAAAGACCTGAATCTCCAAAATGTGGTAGATTAAATCTTGAAATCTTTGCATCAGTGCTTGATGCTTTTCTGGGAAATGTGGTAGTGCCAAAGAAGCTGCATGTCTCAAAATAAGAATAATTGGAATACGTTAAATGAAATATATAAAAGAGGGTATCAAGTTATTTAATCTAATAATAGGTGGTTTTTTTCATAAAGTCTATTAATTTCTTTGTACCATTAGACAATGTAAAAATTAATGAGAAAAAATATCAAAATGTAATTGAACTGAAAATAAAAACAGCATTAAAGATTACTGGCACAGTATTAGAGATAAATTAGAAAAATGGCTAAAATGAAGTGCTAATTCTGTGGGTTTTATCATATTTCTTCAGTCTAGTTAATTGGGGTGAAAACTGACTAGTTTTAACCCAGGTAGAATACGAAATGGCTAAAAGTGGTTTTCTAAGCATGAGGCTTTTTTTTTTTCTTATGCTTGTCATAGCAAATAGCTTAGGAATGCTTCTAAAAATATTTAAACATTTGTATTATTATGCAGCTAAACACCCTGATGCAAAAACGAAATGTAAGGCAAAAAGTATGTCTTAAGAATTCTAAAGGTTATGGGCAAAATGCTGTGAAGTAAAGATACAAAGAAGGACAAAGACTTTTTGCTTTGTGGGAAGATGGAGAAGACAAGACCCTGTGAAAAACAAAACAAAACAAACAAAAAAATCACAATGGCCTTACAAAGCCAGGGTGATGGTCCATCTATCTCAATATTCTACAGTGATTAGTAACATATTCAAATAGAAAAGGACAAGAGTAAGAGTGAAACGCTGCTTTCATCTCCCGGTTCCTATCAATTTATGTTTCAGGGACTTCCTGAAACAAAGGCCATGCTTTATACTAACAATCTTGAGCAAAGTTTTAGTTTTTTAATTTATCCAGCTGAATTTTTGAGCTCACATACACAACATTCTCATCAGTTATCTTTGGTTATATTTTGATCAGATCAAAGAAATGCAGATACTACAACCATTGCAGTGGCGTGTCTGTTATACACAATCACATAAAGATTAAATACAATTGTGCATGCTTGGTATACCATCAACATGTTGTCCTTATTTCTGCAATCTCAAGCTCATTTCCTAGTTAAGAATGTGTAGAGCTTTCAAGCAAAACATGGTTATCATGGAATACAGCCCAGTTATTCTATTACAGATCTAATCTGCATTCTAATTAGATGGATAGGTAGACTAGAGTTGGCTAGAAAACTGGACCTCAGGGTTCAAATGGTTGTGCTTAGTGATATGAAGTCTAACTGGTAACTTTAAGCTGCTCACTAGTGATGTTTATCAGAGCTTGACAATGAAACCAAGAAGGTTTAACACATTTAATAATGGCCTGGATAATGAAAACAAATGCACTATTATCATGTTCATAGATGATGCTAGTTTGGTGAAGGATGCCAAACTGGAAAGCGCCGCTGTAGTATCTTGACAGACTAGAGAAATGAGTTGACAGGAGCTTTATGAAGTTCAGTAAAGGCAAATGGAAAGTTCTGCACCTGGGACAGGATAACCCCACCCAAGGTTTGGGGCCAGATGGACAGAAAATAGCTGTGCAGAACAGCACATGAAAATCCTAAGAGACTACATATTGAACATGAGGCAGAAACCCATCCTTCTAGCAAAGACCATCCTCTGAAGTTTTAGCAAAAGTATAGCCAGCAGGTCTAGGACAATGATCCTTCCTGCTCCCTGCTGGGGTGATGAAATGTGCCCTGGCTTCTAGGCCTTGCCCTGCTTCCCTGGAGACCTCCATGACTCCGACCTTCTGGTCCCAGGTCCCAGCTGTCCTACATGGCAAAACCCAGCCAAAACAATAATCACAATTCTTTCTGCTCCTCTTGTTGCTCATAAATGTAATTGCAATAACTAAAAACCATCCCATTTACATCAGCTGGAGCTCAGAATTTTAGTTCTCTGTTTTGGCTGAGTTAACAATGCAATTGCTTTTTTCCTTCTTGCACAGTTTTTCCCTTAATAGGTTTTGCCCTGTGTTGTTTACAAACCCGAACTAAATTGATTAAGCAAGTGTTAAATGGTTTGTTGTAATACATTACAGTGAAAATCTGCAATGCATTAATTTCTAGATGCAAAACCCATTTGTAAAAATAAATTCTATTTTTATGCTAATGAAATTCTTGTATCAAATCTCCTGTTCTGAAAATTTACTCCTAAAATGTAAAAATGTGAAATAGCTGTCCGACTGAGGCATACACAAGAATCACATGCCAAACACAATGAATTATTCAGTAAAAAGTCCAGTTTGGACAAAAAGTCACAAACACCACACCCACACCCCTTTGGTAAAATATGTAGGCTTTGCCACTAACAAAGTTCAGAAACTCAAAACTAACTCAAAACTTGATCTTCCATTATGAGACTAAACAGAAGTTTCAATTCATCCAAAAGGAACAGTCTTGAGCCTTGAATTTTCCTGTGGATGTATTATTCTCTCTTTGTAAAATGCAAATACTAAATCAAATACTACCAAACTACCTCTAACTTAAGAATTTTTGATTATTATTTAGAAATCCTTAGTTTTATAAAACTACTTCCAACTGCAAATATTTTCCAAATAGTTCCGAGGTTAGATCCTTTTCTAAAATCATCAACAGTTGCAAGGTATGCTATGAAAATTTCAGAAATGCTCAGCAAACGAACAGCAAAAAACAAAGGATGAAATTTTGTAGAAATAAAACCAAATTCAGATTTTAAATTTCACCATAATATTACTATATCTGTTTTAAACTATTTTTAATTATTTTAAAATGATTTTAAAATTTATTTTTAAATTACTTTGTAATTAATTTTCAGATATTTACTAGCTTCTATTTGATTTTCTAGAGATAAAACTATAGGTGATATTTCTTCTAATAAATCTTTTTATTTTTCTTTTCAATTGCTGATATCTTTTTTTTTTTTTTTTAACAGAGTTGTACTAGTTTCATGAAAGCTTTCATTAGGTCAATATAAATAAAGTCAAGATTATTTATCCATCCTTCTGTGTGTCCCTGCTTGTATCACTGAACACAGCTTGAGATATTTATTGAGAGTTGGACAAATATCTCTAACTAGAGACAAGTTTTTGAACTTGGGTTTTCCATACCTCTGGTCCTAGCAACTTCTCATTAGCTATCCTGTCAAGGCTTTTTTTTTTTTTTTAAACTATATGGAACATCTGCTGTGATGGCAAATGAAATTGTTTTTTATTTGTTTAATCAGCTGTATTTCATTAATCTTAATGCATTTACAGGTAATCTTCAGAAGACGTTGAACATTTTTGTGAAAAATTGGAAATAGAAAACAATATTTTTCTAATTAAAGTTTCAGTTTAGAGATAAGATCACTAATCGGTCAAAACATATTTATACAAAATAAGCGGACTATCAAAATCTGCAGTTCTTTTGAGAATATAGCCAATTACATAGGTGAAATGTTAAATCATGTGAAAATATGGATGCAGAGATAGTGGGTTTGCTGTCACAAATAATCTAGCATTATCTCTGACCTGTTGGTCATTTAACCCTTGTTCAGTATAATTTATGAATGTTAGATAACAAAATCATCATATGTCATCAAAATATCTGACACAGATCCCTCTGGGACTCACTCCCTCCTCCACTAAGGAAACTGATCATTTATTTATTCCCACACTTCATTTCTGAATGAGTTACCAGTGCAGAAGAGGAGCTTCCTTCTTATCTCACAGCACATTTTGTTACTTTAAAAGCTGTTGGTGAGTGACTTTGCTAAATATCTGTTAGACATCCAAGTAAACTGCTGTCTTTGTAGCTGTCTGTAGTCTAAAGGATTGCTGAGACTTGCCCATTCTATAATATTTATCTATTGATTCAGTCATTCTATTTTTATTATGCTTATTTACATTTGCCTGTTACATATAAAAGATTAATTTATCAATCTATGATTCCCCGGATCCTCCTTGCATCCTATCTAAAAAGTAATTTGAAATAAAAGCATTAGGTAATAGGTTAAGCATTAATGGGCTTCCACCCCCAGTAAATACCTGGTAAAGCACTGTAGTTGGGCAGCAGTTGTCTGTCGGGGGAAAGTCTTGGCTTTTGTTGCTCCCTGGAGTGGGATAATTTTGCACTGCTGTCACCAAGTTCCCCTTTTTTCTTCTTATGCTTTTATAAGTTGTCGTATTAATGTTTTTCCTCTTAAAAACTTTAGCTGCTAGCTGCTCTGGCTGCAGCTCTTAACTGTAACCATAGTGTTGTCTTCCTTATCTTTCATGGCCCTAATCTATGTATCTAACAGATGAACCTTACCATTTAGCTATTTTCTCAGAAATCTGAACCAAATTTATGCAATGATGTTTTATCAAATGTAGGCCTTGGATCACAGGCAGCTGAGGAGGGAGGAAAAAATGGTGCATAGAGCAGAGGAACAGGCAACTGTGGAATGGGACAGGGACATTGAAGCAGGGAGGTCACAAGCTGTCAGTGCTACTTACATGCCTTTTTATGAGGTTCTGACATGAAACTCTAATTTTCTTCCTTTGTCTCATATGGGGAATTTCTAGACTCCAAACCTGTTCATTACAGACAGGCAGAAGAGTTACTTCTCATTTTGACAACCCTCTTCAGAGTACTAACTGCTTGGTCAAAGTGTTATTTCAAATTGAACATCTCTCCACCACACTTGTTTTAATGGATAAGGATCCTTAGAGTCCTTGTCAGTAAAGCTGGATGTAGGCACACACCCCGTTAAACAGACTTGCCCAGAAACAGCTTCGCAATATCAGACAGAATCCATGCACTGGATGGAAATGGATGCACAGATCAGCACACCCTGTCTCTAAACAAGGGAGAAACAAGAATTTGTGACAAGATCAGAGAAGAAACAAGCAGAAAAGAGGTGTCAACTCAATCTTGAGTGGAAAATATTAAAATAAACAGAAGATTTTTATTAGCTAGAAGGTCCCTCCAACTCTAATTTAATTTAGATTAATTCAGTTTTTGCAACTGATAGCAGTAAATAGCTTGTTAATGCACATAATCTCTGTGTGATGTACTAAAAAAGATGTATTTTAAAAATACATATAAATAAAATAACTACTTTAACTGGAGCTTTTAATTATGGTATTTTATTGCTACAAATGTGATCTTTGAGTCCTAATTATAAAGGAGAGAGAGTTTTCTTAGGGTCCCAAATACAGGAATATTTGCACTGGGGTGTTACTGCATCACTACTGGTGAGACACCTGGTGATGCCATCCTTAGTTATTCATATAATATTTGAGTAACCTCAGGTCATGTATCTGGACAAAGAGTTCTAGATACCAAAACACAGAGGAATAAGTGTAACAATAGCTCAATCTTTTTAAGCATATGACCTTGATGTTCATGACCAACATGCTTATTGGGAGGGCAAAATTTGAAATTCCAGAGCAAGAAAACATTGTGCCTTTTAAATTAAAGGGAAAAGTACTGTACTTAAACAGTGTATCAGACGTACATGATCACTTCCCTGTAACAGCAGAAACAGTGTACTAAAATCCAGAATTTTTCCTAGTCAATCAACAAAAGGGCCTCAAACACAGTAATCTGTCTAGTGCTTAAAATGAAAATGTCATATTTGTATTCCCACACTATACTAAAGCAAAAACACTTCATTGCTACAAAAATAAATATATTTCTAGAAAATGAAAAAAGGATTAATTTTTTATGTTCTGAATATGCCATAATGAATATCCAAAGGATATATAATGCATGACTTAAAGTCTTATGAAAAAGGAGATAGTCAAAACTTTTTTTTATTATTGAAGTATCAATGATACATATTTGGGACATCTAACATACTTAAAGATTATACAGGGAGAGATGGAGACTTGTGGGTGAAGTACAGCAGCTGCTTGATAGAGCATTAACATTGCCACATATAAGAAAGAAATACTCTTATTTATCTGAAATTATAGAGGCACTTACCGTGTTAAAAAAAGTCAAACTCACAATGTAGATCCAACGTAATGAGAAACACCTCTACTTAAAAGGCAATGGTAATGTATATTGCCTCTGTCCCTCTATGAGTTCAAACATAAATAAAAGTTTCCAACAAATTATCTGCACATTGAAAAGAGTTATGATTATTTTTAATACAATAATAAGTTAAGTAAAATTTTGACTACTGTTAAAATATTAATGAATACTAATCGAATATGCAGACAATTTAATACAGACTCAGATAAAAAGACACCGGGGAAGACCTTTAAAAAGGTAACGTTTCTTCTTCCCACATGGAGAAAGATCTCACCAAAAGTTTAAGTAGTTCCATTTACAGGGATGTTTTGTATGGGGCTTTCCTGACAAACCAAGACAGGGTGGTTGGGATTTACATGTTTACATTTTTGTACTACATTAACATAATTTACATGATGAGCACAGGAATGTCTCAAAATAATAATTTTGATTATATAAATATTCATATATAAATACAGAAATACTTTTAAAATTTATTTATTTTTTAGTTTGATTGATGAAGGAAACAAAATAACAAACGAACTAATGCTTTAAGGGCTGTTGTCAGGTCAAGATCTATGCATTTCCCTTTAAAACAAAACAATCCTTAAAAACATTATATCTAGAAAAGAAAGCTTGGAAGGATGCCATATTGTAGAAAAAAAATGAAAAAAGGCAGTCATTTATATGTCTCAAATTTATTTTAGATTAAGAAAATGTAATAAAAATCCGTTTTAATATTTTAACACAGATACTAAAGTTTTTATGGAGAATGAAGGAAAAAATGTGTTCATTTTTGTTAATGAGACAGATATGCTAATTCACAGTGCTGTGGCAAGTCTATGTATTGAGACAATGATGGTGAATTAGCACACTTGAAATAAAAAGCATATAAGTCCTCAAGGATGGCAGAGCAATTTAATGCTGTATAGGATTAGCTTTCTGAGATCACACTAGAGGTCCTGAGAGTCTCATAGCTCACTTATTCCAAACTTTTAATATCCTCATTTAAATTTCCTCAGACTTAATAATAGGCACTAAAGTCAGAATTTGGTAGTTAGGGAAAATATAAATACAACAATTATCAGCTCAGTACTACCCTCAAAGACAATGAACATACATACAATCACCCTGCGGGGTCCGCTAGGAATTAGCAAGAAGATTGAAGGAGTTGTCACATATCCTTGTTCAGTTCTGTGGAGACGCTGTTATATATAAGTAAATACTGTCCAGATGAGTATCCTCTTATGTCAGGCACTGCCGCTATACAACTGCATCCGTTAGAGACAGAAACTGACTCCCATCCAGGCAGCATTAAGCACAGTTATAGGAATGATACCTATTCTAATGGAAACACCGCTAGCCTAAAAGTGTATAGAGTTATGCGTACTCCGGAATTTAAGTGCAGATGTTCTACTTGTTGAGCACGCAAAACTAAGCAACAAATAGTGTGATATATGTGTTTTCCAGCACCCCACATGCGAGTCACTTGAGCATTCTCCTCACTAATCTTCTGGTACTTTCCCACAATTACTTTCTCTAAAACATATCCAAAACATTATGTGTCCCTTTTTAATCTGTGTAAGCACCTACTGAGACTACAAGACCATGGGAAAGACTGAGACATTTCAGCTTCTAGTGAACTAGTATAACACTTCATGGGGTCAAATATTTTAAGCTAGACACAAGTTTTGGGTATTTTTTTGATCTGCTTTACATTGTAAGTGGAAAAATACCACTCAAAAACACAGTCCAAAGACTTGCTAACAAGAAGAAAAAAAATTGTTTCCTTGGTTTTGGTTTTGTTGGTGGTTTGGGCTTTTTTGGGGTTTTTTGTTTTTTTGTAAGCATTGTATAAAACATCACTAGATTAGAAAATAATGGTAATATAGCAGTGTTATCAGAAATGGCATATGTTTACAAATTTTTAAAGAATTAAATTCTTGAAAAGATTCACTCTCATACTCCATACTCATACATAGCAAAGAATTAAAGATTAAAAACATCCTCCATAGTAAAAATAGTATCCATACATTTCATATTTTCTGAAAAACCCTAAAGCAATAATATATACCAAATTAATGTAAGATTTACCCATACTTGTGAGAGATGTGAAAGTACCACTGCAGTTTATTGTAGGAAATTACTGACTCATTTAGACCTCTATTACCTTCACCTCCGTAACTATGTAGTGATTTGGGGTAACCCCAGTGCCAGCAGAGTCATACAACCACCCATACAGAGGGAAAACTCAAGTGTATTGATGCTTTAGACCAGATGAACATCAGTGATGAATGGTTCACCTCAGGGGTCCATACTGGGACCAGTACTGTTTAATATCTTTATCAATGACTTGGACTGTGGGATTGAGTACACTCTCAGAGAGCCTGCAGATGACCCCAAGCTGAATGGTATGGTTGACACAGCTGAGGGATGGGATGCCATCCAGAGGGATCTGGACAGGCTTGAGAAGTGGGCCCATGTGAACCTCATGAGGCTCAACAAAGCCAAGTGCAGCATCCTACACCTGGGTCAGGAACCTGCCAATATTCATATAGGCTGGGGGATGAAAGGATATTGAGCAGCCCTGCTGAGAAAGATGTGAGGTTACTGGTGGATTGAAAGCTGGTCATGAGCTGGCAATATGTGCTTGCAGCCCAGAAAGCTAA
The DNA here is from genome assembly GCA_025769975.1 of Gallinago jamesoni. Taxonomy (NCBI): domain Eukaryota; kingdom Metazoa; phylum Chordata; class Aves; order Charadriiformes; family Scolopacidae; genus Gallinago; species Gallinago jamesoni. Next base: position 102,182,346 of record JAOQGH010000023.1, on the reverse strand, counting down.
CGGCATCCTGGGCTGCATGAAAAGAAAAGTGGCCAGCAGGTCACGGGAGGTGATTCCACCCCTCTACTCTGCTCTGATGAGATGTCACTTGGAGTACTGCATCCAGCTTTGGAGCCCTCAGCACAGGAGAGACCTTGACTTGTTGGAACAGGTCTGGAGGAGAGCCACAAAAATGTTCAGATGCATCACCTCTACTATGAGGACACGCTGAGGGAGTTGAGGTTGTTCAGCCTGGAGAATAGGCTCTGTGGAGACATTATTGTGACCTTTTAGTACTTAAAGGGGGCTTATAAGAAAGATAGGGACAGATTTTTTAGCAGGCCCTGTTGCAATAGGACAAGGGGTAATGGTTGTAAACTAAAAGAGGGTAGCCTGAGACTAGATAGAAGGAATAATTTTTTTTACCATGGGGGTTGTGAAACACTGGAACAGGTTGCCCAGAGCAGTGGTAGATGCTCCATCCCTGGAACCATTCAAGGTCATGTTAGACAGGACTCTGAGCAACCTGATCTATTTGAAGATGTCCCTTCCTATTGCAGGGAAAATTAAACTAGAGGACCTTTAAAGGCCTCTCCCAATCCAAACTATTCTATAATTCTATGACTACCTTTATCAGAACATTCACTTGTGTTGTGATCACAGCACTCAGTGCAGCCTTCATCCTTACCTGCATGTGTGTCTTGGTGTCATTTCTAAGGTGTTCTGACAAGGTGATTCAACAGTAGATGGAATTTGCGAACTTTCTCTAGACAGCGCACAGGATGTTTATGAGAGACCAGACAGATCAGATACCAGATTCTGAGGCGGGATGTTTTCTCTCAAAAAACTCTTGGGGTGACTCTAATAAGCATGTTTATAAGCAACAAAAGGGGCTCAGGGCCTTACATCTTACTAATTTGAGTGGGACTTCATATTTCCAATGCTACGATGAAGCATTTACTTATCTATAAAATAAGAAACTTTAGTCCTTGTAAAACTGTTGCAACTTTTCCCCCTAAACCTATAGGCGCAAAATAACCAGGCACAATGTGAAGTGAGCATACAATGATGAAATCCCCTCTGGATACTTGAGATACATCACACTGAGGTGGACAACCAGTTTAGAAATGCACTACCATGGTAGTTCCAGAATCATGGAGCGTAAGGAATTAGGAGGATCAAGCAAAAAAAAGAAATGTAGACTGCTCAGCCCTTTGATCCCTAGCAAATGTTTAAGGGTTTTGTAAACACACACACAGAGACAGCTGTCACTACCTTGCATCATGATAATGAGACTGTGTCATGCTTAATCCATTTCAGAGGAAAGAGAGGACCAGGAAGCTCTTCTTAGTCCAGCTCTCATCTTTTGCAGTATTTGGTATTCTGTTTTTCAGCCTTTTTTTTTTTTTTTAATGACTGGATAGTAAAATTATGGGCATGCTTGGCAGTTTGAGTAGTCTATAATCCCTTCATTGTATACCATATTTGTGGAGAGACCATCAGGGTCTTATGGAGTATTTTATACAATGAAATAACAAAATTGCAGTATTCCCTACTGGGGACTTTTAAAAAAAAATAAATGCAAAATATTGAGATGTAATTTGCTGACCCACTGGTTCTTATTTGCAGTAACGATTCCTTTTCCAGGCAAACTGTCTTCACATCCCTTTTAGCACATACAGCTTCATGGATGGATCATATGTTTTAAAATAAGTAAATATCCATTGACATTAGACACAGTTATGGCTTCAAAAGCATTGTGGTAGGAGGTTGTAGAGAAGCAGGGATTGGTCGCTTCTCCCAAGTCACAGGCAATGGGACAAGAGGAAATGGTGTCAAGTTGCACCAGGGGAGATTCAGATTGGAGATTAGGAAAAATGTTTACACAGGCAGGGTTCTTAAGCCTTGGAATGGGCTGCCCAGGGAAGGGGTTGAGACACTATCCCTGGAGGGATTTAAAAGCCGGGTTGACATAGTGCTTAGAGACATGGTTTACTGATGGTTTTTATCAGAGTTAGGTTGATGGTTGGACTAGATGGTCTTCAAGGTCCCTTCCAAACTAGACAATTCTATGATTCTATGATTCTAGCTCGGGAGGACTGTCTCAATAGGGCACACAAAACAACTTTTAAATACAACAAGATGCAGGGAAAGTGTGTGGGAAATGGTGAGTCTGAGGGGTAGTTTAGTTAACCAAGTTGTTCTAGATGACTGTTGTCTCTTTCAAATGAAATTTCTATTCTTATTCTTATTCTTATTCTTATTCTTATTCTTATTCTTATTCTTATTCTTATTCTATTCTAATAATATGACAGGTAAAGAAGTGAGGTGATATGGATGATACAGACCTTGAACTTTGGTACAAATGTAGCTGTTAGTATTCTTATACATTCAGCCAGTATCATGATATTCATTTGTTGTTACATAATGTACCTGACTGTGCCATTACTGAATTTTAAGAAGTTCAATCATTTCATGTCCAAAAAATGATTTACCAAGAGGCTGTAACCCATCAATATGACAGCTTGTTGGTTTCAGCTGGGATAGAGTTAATTTTCTTTCTAGCGGCTGCTACATTTCAGATTCGGTATGAAAGGAATGTCAATAATGCATATAGTTTTATTTGTTGCTAGGTGATATTTATAATATTCAAGGACTTTTTTCAGCTTCCCATAGAAGCTGAGAAGGAGCATAAGCAGAATAACGGAATAGCCAATGGAATATTCCATATCATAGTATATAAATGGGGGTTGACGCAGGGGGACTGGAATTCATGATCATTGCTTGGAAGGGTGTGCATTCACCAATTTACTGTGTGGTAAGACTGACTTGTGTCATTATTGCTATTTTCCTTTTCTCATATTCCTCTATTAAACTGTCTTTATCTCAGCCTTTCCCTCTCCCTCTCCCTCTCCTCTCCCTCCTCCCTTCCTTCCTCTGACCTGGAGTCTGAAGTGCCTTT
>JAOQGH010000023.1:102148071-102174579 GCA_025769975.1 Gallinago jamesoni | reverse complement strand
AGATAAGGCCGGAGAACAGAACAACTCCCCTGTAATCCAGGAGGAAGTAGTTAATGATTTGCTTATGCACCTGGACACGCATATTTTATTTTTACTTATTTGGCTTTATTGTTTGAGGGCACCAGAGACACACAGCTCAAAGGGAATAATTATTGATGTGGTGGATTGTGGACAAATATAGCTAACTTAACTTTTAATATAAAAGTACAAAACCACAACTACATAATCTGAAAGTGGATTTTTCTTGTGAGAAAAAATATTCATTCAACAGGAAGATTTTAAGGTATTACAGCAAAAATATGTGGCATATAGGAAATTGGCTTGAGTGATCACTTCAACTGTGGACAGAAGAACCCCTGATGACATTTTTGGGCTTAAAGCTTCCAACAACTAACTATGATTCAAACTTATCTCTCCCCAGCTCTCTATTCAATCATTTTACATTTAATTTTCTATACAGCTCTAACCTCCTGCAACAAAACTCACAGCCTGCAATTTTTTAAACTGTCACTTGCCCTATTTTTTTTTTTTATATGAGTGAAATTATATGGGCCAGCAAGAATTTTCAGCCTGGTCTAAGCATTTCCAGCAGAGTAATTCAACTATATTGCACTTCTGTTCATGTACTTACATTCTGAGATAGGCAAAGCATCAATAATTGGGTTAAGATGTAAATAATAGGCAGTCCTGAACAGATGTAAAAGGACCTATACATTTGAATTTCTTGAATTGAGACTTGTAAACAATACTATATGTATTTAATGAAAAATAAATGCCTAAATTCAATATAAAGGGATTCATATCTAAGTATACATACAAGCAGAAAAGTTAGTTTCATATAGAGCATCTAAGTATACACACCAGTAGAAAAGTAAGTTTCATATGGAGCAATTATGATGATTTTTGGTTTTCTGTCATATGTAAGGTCTAAAGACAATTTCTATAAATTAATTTCCTGATTTAATACACAGCTCTAAATCATAATTAATTATATCTAGTATTGGGAAAAATGTTTATTTGAATTGTTTTTTCAAATTATATATAAAACACTAAAGGACAAATTTATAAAGCACCATCTTTCACCAAATTTCCATATAGGCCAACTTCCAATCACAATTTAGAAAAACAGCTATCTGGATTATGATTCATTTTGAGAAACAACTGAATCTCCATTTTCTTATTGTTGCTTTTACTTGATTCACAATACATGACAAGAAAAACATTTTCTCAGACAATAAAGTATAGACTTTGATCTGTATTCTAAATCAGGATTATTGTAATCCATTATATAACAGTCTTCTATTCTGATGGAGCATTTTACATGTAAGTGTCCTCAGCTTGGCAACTTGTTTGGGAGCAGATGGTGAATATATCCAGGTGGTTATAATTGGGCTCTTTCAGTTGAGAAATTCACCATTTTAGTAAATGATAACTAAACAAATTATCTTCTGGCATTTCCAACTCTTTAAATAGCATTCACATTAATACATGATTGGGTATGCATGATTATAATGCCCTTGGTAATGATCTACAGTATTATCTCCATCACTTTAAAGAAATACAACATAATTTGCTAAAATGACATTCAAGTAAAGTGTATTTTGAATATAGTAAATAGAAAAGGTTTACTACCTCAATGCTACTCCTTATTCCTTGGATTCACGTCCAAACATTAATTTATTGAAATAGTTCTCATAGCATTACTTTTTAGTAGCTTAAATCTCTATGGAGTCCAATGAAAAGGGCATGAATGGTTATGGTCTTCAGGAATGGATATACAAAGTATTCCTAGTAAAATCGGAAGGCTCAGATTTTTACTTCTTTTTTAATTCTGCTAGTGTGAACTCATTTCTGAGCAGCTATGTACTTTTAAAAAAGCAAACAGATTTTCTACCTGCAGCTCGTTATAATCATGAATGGAAAACAGTTGATTCACTTTCATCTGTTTTAAAGAACAGCAGGAATTTGATTTTAAAAAAAAATATTTTAATGAGGAAGAGTTTTAAGGAGAAACATCAGAAGTGAGATATGTTCCTTTTTTGGATTAATTCTGGTTTGGTTTTTGGGGGGTTTGGGGTTTTTTTTTTTTGTTATTTTGTGGGGTTTTGTTGTTGTTGTTGTTGTTTTTTAATCCAAGAACTGCCTGATGTAAAAAACATGAGTAAAACTGAGAGCAAAATTAAGCTTCATTCCCATCCTCTATAGTTAGGATAATTTTTAAACTGTTGCTAGCATGAAAACTGGAAACTGAGAGAGATTTTCTGAAGTCTGATTTATTAGTCATTTCTGGCGTAAAAAAAGGCTGAGTGCCTTATCATTTGATTTTATATTGTCTGCCATGATGTGAAAAGACCTTGGTTTGTTTTTCACTGACTGCTAATATATCTGAAAACTGATAAACACTTATGAATGTTTAAATTGTCTATTTCAATGCTAGTAATGCATCCATAAATAAGATTTACAGCTTTTTTGCATCCAGTTCAGAATGTGTCAGGTGTAATAAGCTTAGGCACAACATAGTTTTAATTCTTTTAAATTTCTGTTTGACCATCAATTGGTAGTCTCCCTGTAAATTACTCTGTAAATTACATTAAATTGGATTTTTTTGTCATTGCTGTGGTATTGTTCTGCTTATCGCCATGAACAAGATTCTGGCTTAGAGGCTCCATAACAAAAGAGTTGCAAACTGCATTTATTTAAGCATTTTATTATTCCTGATTCATGATTTACAATAGCAAAGGTAATATGGCTAATCCCATATGTAACATCAAGGATGTCAATGTTTGTAGGATTGGTCTTAACTGACACTTACAAGTACAGCTATTAAATTTGTAGTTCTTTTCATGGTCTCACTCTATCCCAAATTGCTATTTATTTTCTAAGTTAAAATTTTGGATTTTAGGTAAAAACTCACTTGATGGAGAAAGATTTTTTTCTCACTTCTTTCCAAGGAGAAGGGAAGCTTCAAAAGACCTCTGAAGACTATGTTTATCCCATTCCACTTGTTGGTTATCCTGATTTGGAGGGGCCAAGGAGCACATTGAGCAAGTTGACAATGTTCTCAGTAAATAAAAAAAGGAATTCAGATTTCATAAAGAAAACCTATTTTGAAAAGTGGTATTACTTCCTATTCTTGGATCAGTTATAGAGGTATCAATATTTGCCAGACTGGAAGATTTTGTAAGTTAGCTTATCAAAGAATTTTATTAGGTCAATACACATTTTAGCTTTCATCAGGAAGTTGATAGACTGTATTTTCTACTGAAAACAATGTAATTGTGTGCCCTCTTCATGGTCTGTCTTTCAGTTTGGCTGCAGCAAGATACCCAAGGCAAATAAATTGGATCTGGGAAAATAGTCTTCAATTTTAATGTACTCTTAGACCTCAATAGTTTAATTCAGCAACTAAAGATTGTTTTATTCATCAAAATGAGCATCTATATAAGTGAGTAATTAACTTTGAATATTCATTTTTCTTATATCTGTATTTATAGAATCCTCCATGTTTTTTCTCTCACAGTATATGATATGCTGACTGAATATTGGCCAAGAAAGCCAACAGTATCCTGGCTTGTATCAGAAAAACTGTGTCCAAAAGGACTAGGGAAGTGATTGTCCGCCTGTACTCAGCACCGGTGAGGCTGCACCTTGAATACTGTGTCCAGGTTTGGGCTGCCTTACTACAGGAAAGATATTGAAGTGCTGGACCGTGTCCAGAGAAGGACAGTGAAGCTAGTGAGGGGTCTGGAGAAAAAGTCTTATGAGGAGCGGCTGAGGTAACATCAATGTTTTAGCCTGGAGAAAAGGAGGCTGAGGGGAGATCTTATTGCTCTCTACAACTACCTGAAAGGAGGTCGTAGCAAGGTGGGTGTGGATCTCTTCCAAGTAACAAGAGAAAGGATAAGACTAAATGGTCTCAAGTTGTACCAGGGGAGGTTTAGACTGGATATTAGGAAAAAATTCTTTACTGGAAAGGTTTTCAAACACTGGAACAGGGTGCCCAGGGAAATGGTGGGTTCACCATCCCTGGAGGTATTTAAAAGAAGTGTAAATGTGGTGCTGGGGGACATGGTTTAGTGGTGGCCTTGGCAGTGCGAGTTTAGTGGTTGGACTTGATAATCTTATATACGATAATCATAAAGGACCTTTCCAACTTAAACAATTCTATGATGCTGTGATTCTATTCCATGATTCTATGATATTAAAAGGTAGAAACATTATATTCTAGAATCTAAATCTTATTTTAAATGCAACACGTTTCCATCCAACAGAAATAACACTTTCTCTGTTAAGTACATAAAATTTTGCTTCTAATTTAAGTTAAAGCAGAATGAAGCCCTGCATCAGTTGAAGATGACTAGTCACTGTTTATTTGTGGTGTGACACTTTTTCCTGGTAGACAAACACAAAATTATAAAGCTTAAGAATTGAATTTCAATAGTAACACTACAAAAAATATAAATATTTCCATCATTTGCTCCTGATTTTTTAAAAAAATATAATTTATCTGCACAGTCACAACTTGTGAGTACAATCCATCAATAAAGTAATATTATAGTTGTTCAGCTGTTAAATTATGATCCATTTTGAATAGTTTAAAAGCCTCTGGAATTCTTTATATATAGTTTGCTCTAGTGTTTATTTTTTAATTTGTAACATGTACCGCAGAAATGGGATGTAATGATGAATTTATGTTTCGTTATTATTCCTTTTTTAGATTAAGCATTTTATCTTGCTGGCTGCAGCAAAATAAACATAATTTACACACAGAGCAGTCTATTATATTCATTCAGTGCATAGGGTTTTAATTTTTTTCAGTCCTAGTGCAATCCCAGGGGCTAGCTAACAATACAGTGTAGTGATCAAAAGCTGCAGAGCAATTATTAGCACATACATCACATTACCATATAAGGAGAGAACAGTGCTGGACTCTACAGTTTATATTCTTCCATGTTTTTCAGGATAACTATCCACCATTTAGGTTATTAATACAAAATTACTGCAATTATATGTAATTATTGGCTTAATGTATCCAATACTCAGTTTATTCATTGCAAATTATTTGTATAATCCAATGAAAATGATAAGTCATGTCTACAGAATTGCTGATGTACTTCTGTAATTAACAGATTCTGTAACCTTTGACTGTCCTTTCCCATCTTTTACACTGATTTGTACAATTGGTGCACATGACTGTTGTGTTTTGGAGCAATTATCAAGCCATGCTGCATACTATGTGAGTGCACTCTGAAGCAATGTCTATGCCGGCTGCTCTTCAAATTGCCTGACCCATGCTGTCCGTGCTGTCCCATACTGCCCTAGATAAAACCCCCAATCATTGACCCCAAGCAACTCTATGGCAGCATGCTGAAAAAAATTGGAACTTGCAGATTTGAAAAAGTTGAAAAAGGTTGAGCAGAAAAGGAGGCCATAACCAAAGAGTTTGAGACTGGAAAAGCAAATTCATTAAGTTCCAGAAGGACAGCAGCACGCCAATATCTGTGTAGCCTGACACACACTGCTTAGGTATTGTAAATCTCAAACCATCTATACCTTTTTTTTGGCATATGCTTTTAGTAGGTATGTTATGTCTGTTCCAAAATGCTAAGAAACAACTTCCTGTTTACTGACACTGTTTGGAATCCTTTGAAATCTTAAAGATTACATGGACTTAAAAGTTCTGCTCAGGCTATGGTTCTTGACAGCACTCAAGAAAAGCAAGAATAAACACAGGCTGTACTCTGACCTAGTCCTTCAAGACAGCTGAGAAGCAAGAATGCTGCTGTAGCTGCCATATGTGATTGCAAAAACATAATATGCAACAGCTACGCACTACAACTCCAGGTCTTCAGGCTTAACATTGGACTTTTTGCTCATATGGTCATTAAAAATAACTGTTTGACACAAGTCTTTAAACCACCTTCCTAAAGACGAAATAAAAAACAGAAATGAAAAATCAGCTATGTGTGGTCAAGTAGATTCAGTCTGCCATTGACTGATACTCTTCTAAAAGATGGTGGGCTCCTCATGAGTCTCTATAATGGCAAGTCTGTGAAAAGACATATGCGTAAGGTTACCATTACTTGCTGAGCTTGCTCATGTAGCATACTTAACTAGCATAATGCGCTCTCTCACACACAGTTTTAAGGCAAATTTAGCTTGAACCACTAAACAAGTTATGTGTCTTCACTAAGAAGGACACATTCATAGGATGTGCCAGATATTTTACCTCTTTCTAGAAGTTTCCTTGACATAGTAGTCCAAAATATGTTTTCTTTCTCAGTAGTTCACTGGGTAAAGTTTACCTGATTTCCTTCTGGGTGTGATTTGGAATAATCACAAACTACAATGGCCTTCCTGCTGAGTAATTTCAGAAACACCTCACAGCATCTTTCATGTAAATATTTCTCTGATATTTGTTCTATACCTTTGCTGGAATACCCAGTCAGTGAATGATTTGTTAAGGTGTCTGATGATCATAGTCTTGTCACGAGGATAAAACTATAAATATTCTGGAGGAAAGAGTATGAGATTTCTCCATGGATGGCATCTGAAACATTGCTAAGATAGGAGTTTCAGATGTGACTATCACCCAGAGGGAGTATAGGAATGCCTGAAGACCTCTGTAAGGGTCCAGATGGGTCTGAGAATTTTTCCCTTGAAGTGCTACTTGGCATGTTCTCAAGACAGATAGGAGGAAGATTAAGGAAAATCAATGTGGACAACCAGCGAATTTGACCTCAAGAGCTTGGTCCTTGACCTCAAGCACTTGGAACTTTGTCAACATGGCAATGTTTTGAGCATGAGCAAGATTTGAGTTCTGTCATTGTTAATTTGATTTTTTTAAAAAGTGGTGGCTGTTCTCAATTAACATTTGATTTCTGTCCTGCTACTTTGATCTGGTACCTCTAAATCTCTGCAATGACAAGACTATGGAAGAAAGCTAAAATACCTAGAATTGTCTATTCTTCTTTCACATTCACAATGATAAAATTAAATTGTTCATGTGGCTTTTCAGACACTGGGTGTTATAAAGTGTTTTACAAAGTAATGAATTAAATTTTGGTAGTGCTGTGCCCTGTAGGCAAACAGAGCTTCTATAATGCTACAACTATTGTTCACACACAGACGTAGAATTGCAACCTGTTTTACATTGAGAGCATGAATGGAGAGGACACTGAGGTTATTCTCTCCTCATTTTTTATAGTTCCAAAAGCTCTGAAAATTTTCACTTGAATAGACAATTGCATATGAGGCAGAAAGAACAGCTATAGATGAAGAAACTATCGACAGATACATTTTGCTGATTTAAACCACCAGAACTAGCTAACCTAAAGTCTTTCTTGTCTTTGTGATTTCTCAGTACACAAAAAGGGTATAGTCACAGAGAAAAAATATTCACAGTATTCACATTTTGTTTGCAAGTCACCATATCCAACTTCATCAGCAATATAAAGAAGCTGTTGTGAGCATGTGCACACACTAACACAGTTACTAGAAATGTAATTTAGGATTTTTTAAGGCATTCATGAGACTGCATTTCCACACATTTTCCATATGTATCACCATCCATTTTCAGCTAAGGCTGTATCTGCATATCTGAGTGCCAGGCTGAGCCCAGTAATGAGACAAGCGTTATATCTTATGATTACATACTTAAGATTTATCTTAAAAAGCTATAGGAAAAAAAATAATATCCAGGGATAAGAGTAAAACACAGATGAGTAGGAACATTGATTTCCTCAGTATTAGCTTGAGTTATCCCTTCTTATAATTGTGATGTTACACTATACTATTCTATACTTACGTTCTCATAGAGATTTGTTACGGTCTTTTTCCTTTACCAACTGTTAAATTGTATAAGATGTTTTATTTCACAGCAGTATCATGAAGGCATGCTATGCTTTGCACACATGTAGATGTTAGAGAACACTACTTTGCTCAAACTGATGAGCTTTGCAAGCTTCAGCTGTGAAAAAATTATTTACATTATTTACTTAATCACTTAATTGTCATAAGAGAATAAAGACCATCTTTCTTATTTTCTTTCACCTGGAGATGTAGGAGTATTAAAGAATTTTCCATTAGTCTCCAAGATTCCTGAGAATTGTCCCCTTTTTCACACAGTCCCCTTCCTGAAATAATTTACAACATATCTCATCCTTTTGCTCTTTGACCCTCATCATTATTGGTTATTAATTTCCAGGTCACTTAGGAATTGAATTATAGCACTCATATATTTCCCTTAGGGTACTGATTATCCACTTCTCTTTCCTCTGATAGCAATAAAAGGCTCTAATGAAATTACTGACTGCCAACACTGTGTTGTTACTACAGGTGAACAAACTAATTTTTGTTAAGATATCACACCAAAAAAATTAATTCTGCATAATTAATGTAATGACTGCATAAGAAATAGAGATGAAAGCCTGCTAGAATAATTTCTTTACCTTCAAAGAAGCAAAGCAAGTATACATATAGTTGTATTACAAGCACAATTACTCAAAAAGTAGATAAAGCAAATTTTCCTATAAATTTATAACATAGTCTAAACTTGTGAGAGGAATAATCTTTTACTGAAGAGGTATATAATGCAGCCTCTAGATTTGTGTCTCTACTGTGACAAACAGGCCAGATGATCCCTTTTAGAAACATTTTTTTTATAAAAGTGGTTGAGATTATACCCTTCTAAAACTTAGTAAAATGTTGTCACAGAACCTCACTGTTGGATAGCAATCTTTTCATTTATAGCCTCAACTCATCATGCACAGGTCCAATCTACAGGGTTTGTCATTACAATTGATACTTGGTGCCTGTGGGGTTTTTTCCCCCCTTATCCTTATATGCCCTACTGGTATCTTATCAGATGTCTGTGATATCCTTCCAGGGCGTATTTTTGCTAGAGAAATTGAGTATAAATCTTTTATTGTCTTCCAAGACAGTAGCAGCACAAGGTGGTAACACTTTAAGATACATCATGTTTAATAAGAGATGCTATTAAGTATATTACCATATTGAGAGACAAAATATTGGCATTGTGTAACTTCTGACTCTTGGATTAAGTTTGTTTAAAAAGTATGTGACTTTTTAATTTTTTTCAAATACTTACACCCATTCTGCTATAGCACATTTAAGCTTTGGTGCATCTCGTCACAGACTCATAACATTTTTCCAGTTTTGTTTTGTCCTCTTCTCAAGGAACTTTCCATTTTGTGCAAGCTGGGACATTAATTCAAGAAGCATCCTCCCCTGTTTCAGATTTCTGTGTAAGACCTTTATCTCAGAATTTATCATTGTCTCAACATATAACGCATGAAACAGCACTGTCACAGTTGTTGGTACTTGTCATGCCAGTACTTTCCACCCCAAATGTAATTTCTGTAACTACATCCAAACTGACCTACCATCAGTAGGTTGTGCCCACAATTTAATGTGTTAACATGTAACTAATAATGTGAAAATCCAAATTCAGAATTACATGAAGTATTCTAAACTGTCAGGACCTTCCGCAATGGTGCTAATGATAACTTCACTGGAAATGTATTTCTAGTACCATCTAGCTTTCCTTTTCACAACTCCTTAACACTGATGTGAACCAGTGTCCTGTATTTGATAGCCAACCCAGGCCTTTCTTTCTTGGAGTACTTTCCAGTAATGACTTCTCAGGAGGAATATATGTAAGAAATACAGTGTCCTTAAGTCTGACTAATTACTTTCTTATAACTGATTAGAAAATGCTTTGCAGAAATCCAATTTTTAGTGACTTAATGCCATGCATACAAAACAGGGATAACATGATAATCTACCATGATCTGACTTTAGTAAGCCCCATTGCATTTCATCCAAATTTTCTCTCGAATCATGTATGTAATGAGTCTTCTATTCAAAATATTTTTAGATGTTACCATGCATGTCACAACTCAGGAAAGAAAATGATAGTAATCTACAGGTCAGAGATGAAAACAGTTTTGAGGGACAAGAGTGAACCTCATTTCAACAGCTACTGCCACCTTCTAGCTTTTACAAGCCAATAGCAGTAACCCCAGGTTGATAAATGTGTTAGGAACAAACTTTTTATTAATTATTTTACTAACTCAACTGACTATTATAAATTTAAAACTCTCTTTGTCTTTCATTCCTGTTATTTCTTTCTGTATCTTAGTTCATCTGACTTGTCTCATTCATTAAAAATTGCTATATCCTGTAGATTACTGAACCACAAAGAGGAATAGCTATTTAAGCGTAGGTCATATCTTTTGAACTCTGTATAGTAATCATCTCGGAGAAGAAATTATGCCCTAAAAGGAGTCACAGAAGTACCTCAGCAACAGCCTTGTGAGTATGAATGACATTTCTGTCTTCCTGCTCTGTAGCCCATGTCCTCACCTTAGAACATGGAAACTAAAGGATTGAACGATTTTTATCTTTTTATCTTAATACATATATCTTTTTTGCCATCCCACATGAATTTTATAGTCTTATTTAGTTATAACATATATGGAGACTATATAACTTGTGATAATAGGGAGTTCAAGGAATATGTACTCAAGAGTTATTTTCTTTTCCTTTCTCAGCTATGTTTCTTTGATCACAGATTCCCTATCTGAATTGTGCATCTTCATCCATTTGTTTCAATACTTTGCTAGTGACAAGTGAACATAATTGGATTTATCAGAAGCAGCAATGAACCACCCCTTTGTGTAAATCCCATTAATCACAATGTCAAGCTGGGTAATCATTGGGTCAAATGATAACTTCTGACCTGTAATTATCTTTATCTCTGGATACATGAGTAGCCCATAAATATTGATACTTGGGCAGTTTCATTATAACTGCATGAAAATTTGACCTATGTATTAAATGTTAAATATACATCATAGTGTATGTCTTTACCAAATTCAAGTATTAGAAACTCACATAGTTATTTCTTCTTTTCAATAAAGTGAAAAATGTTGAAGGCTTTTCAGAAATTACTTTTTCTAGAAATATTAATTGCACAGTTAGGTCTAGAAAAAGTAGACAACATTTCACCCGTACTGACTTATTGCAGTTTAGGTGTCAACACATTCCATTGTGAATCCATTATTTATTTACATATTCAAAATAATCACTATTTAATGATTTCATGATGTTTCATGAAAGCTTTTTCTCAGATGTTATGGATTACTTTGTCTTTTTGGTTTATCACTACATATGTTCCCTTTGGAACATAAATTTGATTGAAATGGCAGTGTAGCAGACCCCCTAAGGCAGAGTCAATGAAATAATCTTCTGAGGTCAACCTAGTAAACAAAAACCAGCTAAATGGAGCAGATGTCTAATAATATAGATCTAAGTCCCAGTTCCTAGTTTTTCTCAGAAGCGACACAAGGAAGCATTTTGTAACTTGCTGCTTCTAGAAGCAAGATGACAGTAACCACCTTTGGAGGAGTTTAGGACAAAGTTTTTTTCTGTTCTGGTCTTCACTAAAGGTCTGTTTTGGTTTTTTTTGAACTATGTTTTGAAATCTCTAGAAGTATATACAAAGAGTAACAGTCTTCTATACCCATGAATTATCCATCGGTATTCCCAGTAACTCCATGAAGGTATTGTGTATCTACTAGAGGAATGAAAAATGTACACAAACTTAAAAGAATGTAGTTCTGAAGTCACTGATGAACGTTTATTTGCTTTAATATTCATGACACAACTGCTTTCATAAGAAATATGAATTTAAAAGTCCCTTGTCCTTGAGAATATTAAAAGGATCATACATAATTGTTCATTGATAAATGCACACTACAATAAATACAGCTGTTCAGATCAGATTTTGCCTTGACTTAGGGAAAGAAAGTTTAGAACAAGTATTTATTTCACTGAAACATTTGTTTCATAATTATGTAAGAGATAATCCTTGTGGCTAACATTTTTAACTAATAAAAGGGGCCTTGGGTATGATGTATACTACTTACTCTTTGGGGTAGCCTTATGCATAAATAATCAATCTTTTAAGGTCCATTTCTATATATTTGTATCACCATGATGCCTAATTAGTATCACTGCTCTAGCACTGCATATACATGTAGTAAAATTCAGCCACTTAGAGAACCTTTATTCTAAGTAGACAAAATGCATATGGGAGAACTGACTGCCCACAGTTCTGCAGGAGACAATGCCAGAGGTGAGAGTGAATACAGTAAAGCTGGGGACTTGTACCCCATAAATTCCCAACTTAGAGAGCATCTAAATTTCAGAGAATGACTCAGATTATACATTTCCTAGTGCTGTTTCCTGATGGGAATTGGGGGCATCAATATGTCATTTAACCAGAAATCTACAATAAATTCATATGACAACTAAGAGACAGACTTCTCCAAGCCTCAGTACCATTAATATTACCGCCCACCTTTTGTACAAGAACCTACTGGTCAGAAGATCTTTCTGAGGAAGTGACAGTCCTGGACGCCTGCCTTCCCCAGATATGGGAATTCCAAGTAGAGTGGTCATCCAGATTATAAATATTATGAGAAGGGCACCTTCTTCTGAAGATAAGTAACTCTGCTAGTGGTGGAGAATTAAGGAATAAACTAAACAAAGGGTAGGTTGAATTTAGGCTGATAAGTAAATCTTCTACAAAGGTGTGGATTCAGGTGGCTCACAAAGGTCATTTACTCATGTAAAACACAAGAGGTCACTATCAGGATGACCCAGATATCACCTTATGGATCTGTAGATAATGAAAGGATATTGTTTCAAAAGTACATGAGATACCTGGATTATGGCTGAAGCAGATGCAGTATGACTAGGCCTGGACTCTCTCTGTGGGTCAGCAATTGCTTCAGTATGTTCCAAAGTTCAAAGCATATTTAGAGTCATACCAGCCCCACTGCTTCTAACCTCAATCTTCCTGCTAATTTTAAGGGTAAACAGTAAGGATCTCCACTGGATAGAAAAGGACATAGATAAAAAAAAGGAAAAACTTTAGTCTTCCTTTATTATGGAATCATTATGCCTTTTTGCTGGAAGGGATCTTTGAAAGTCAAGAACACATTGCTCAAAGCCTTGTCCAGTCAACTTATCAACTGTTTAGAAGATGGTGATATTAAAAACTCTCTGGACAACCATGAGGAAGAGCTTCTAGCAACAAAATTTTGATAGATTTTTCCAGTTTTATCACTGAGTCTAGTAAAAGGTACATATAGATTACAAAAACGTTTCAATACCTTTCTCCCATATGAATGAAACTGAGTTTCAGGCAAGAAAGTTACCTAAACATATTTTGGATAATACTTTGAAAGATTTATAGTAAATATAATATTGTCACAAATTCAGTTCAGAATTCTTCCAAACTGAAGAAGATTAACTTTGTTAGGTTCTTCACCTTATTGTCTCACAAACATATAAAAGTATAGCCTTGAAAAAGATCCTTTCTTTTTTTTTTTAAGAAAAATGAAAAACAGAGTTACCTGAAAAAGATAACGAAAATGGAATATTCAGGTAAAAAACTAACCCAAAAATTAATTCCCTTTCCCTTTTACAATGAAAATAAATGGATACACATTTGCCACAACTCACGCTTCAAATCCCATTTTGTTTTCTTTGAAAAACAGACCAACTTGTCTTAGACTTCTCCATAAACAGGAAATGTACAAGTATTTCCATGTTTTTCTGGTTCAGACCATTAAAGAATGCAGAGCTTTACATTGCATTCAAGAACCAAAATGTACTCTTTACTACAAGGCTTTACTGACAGTGAAACCATGATGGCTCTGTTGTGCACTAGAGCAGATCAACAAGAACCTATAAAGTTGATCCCTTTTGGTGCATACTGCATACAGCTGGTATATGATTTTTAAGAGATGAAGCAGGAGTGAAAAAGCCAGTCAGGGATGCTCAAAGCTTCTGATTGTGGTAGTAAAACAAAAAGTGCTAGGCCAATATCTTCAAATTGTTAGAATGGCCAGCTTTTCCCAAAATTCTTATATACAGTTTGGGGATCATTCACAACAGTCCAGGGAACATTCACAACAGTCAGCTTGAACAAAACCATTGTGTTTCAGAAACCAAGAGAGTGTAATAATATTGACAGTCATAAAAAAGCTTGTGAGCTGTGAGATATGTCACAAATAATCCTTATAATTGCAAAGTTCTTTTAGTCCAGACACTAAGTAACTCCATGTTTGTCTTTCTATAACTTATACCACACCTTTTTCCATGCATTATGGGACCCATAATTGGATGTGGAAAATGGCTTTGAAGCAGTGTTGAGACCACTATGTTTTATCATATAAGCTATATGGATATATTTACAACGTACCTACTAAAATAATCTGAGATAAAAAACCTCAAGGATTCTGTACTTGATACACAATTATGTCTTGTAAGCAGTTATATTCGCTTTGAGCTGAAAATCTATACAAATCACATCTGCTCCTATGTCTCTTCTAAGTATCTTAAAGATCCCACAAGGAAGGACCCTAGTCATTTTATTTAGCTTCCATTTTTAATGCAACAACAGCAAAGAAAGCTGAAGAGACAGGCAATGAGCGTTCACACTTTAGATGTACCTTGCACTTTAAGCATGTAAAAATGGACCAGTCTCAACTAAAAAGATCTCTTTCAGTCTTGAGGTTGTCCTGGGCATTACTAATCAACCATGACTCCAGAAATATATCAAAAATGTCAAGACAGCTTAAGAAATTTGGCCATTGCTCCTGATCTGCACAGGAACCTGTAGGGAAATATAGCCCAGAAAGTAGTAGTCTTAAAGTACTTAATACACGAATCTGGAAAATCAGCTGATATCTTATTTTTCAGGCCAGACAGGAAAATACACTCAGTATGTTTATGTATATTGCAGTATTTATAAGAAAAAATGTACATGTTTTAATCTGCATCCTGAAATAATTGTATAATCATGCTCTGCATTTTCCAGTTTGTTGTGTATAATACACAGCCACTATGTGGGGATCACCTAGTGAACAAAATAAACTGAAATTAGAGAGAGGGGATCTGCCGGCACCAAGTCATAAAGCTTTCAGAAAAGAAATAAATCTGACCCTATCCTCTCACTTCTGACCAAACTTTGTTCTTACAATGTCTGCTAGGAAGCCCAATGCACTTAGACTTACCTGTATACTTGAGGGAGATGTTGATCAGGATTTGAAGGTAAATGAAGGAGATTTCCTTCTGCTGTAGCAAGGAAGGAATATGAGAGTTGGCCCCTATGGGTGTTCCATTTATAGGTTTTTCTGCAGGGCTCAGAGGACAGAAGATTTGTAAAGCATTGCTGTGGGAAGCTGATGTGCAGGCTTTTTAATGTCACAGCCTTTTTAATGGTCATGGTTTCAGTTGGGATAGAGTCAACTTTGTTACTAGCAGATGGTATGGTGCCGTGTTTTGGATTTGGGCTAGGAAATAGTGGTTTTGGCTGTTGCTAAGCAGTCAAGGCCTTTTCTGCTCCCGCACACTGCACCGCCAGTGAGTAGGCTGGGGGTGGCACAGGTAGTTGGGAGGAGACACAGCTGGGTCAGCTGCCCCCAAATGACTAAAGCAATATTCCATACCATGTGATGTCATGCGCAGTATACAGAACTGGGGGAAGAAGGAGGAAGGCGGGAACACATTCGGAGTGATGGCGGTTTTCTTCCCAAGTAACTTAAGTATGATGGAGACCTGCTTTCCAGGCTGAACACCTGCTGACTGATTGGAAATAGTGAATGAATTCCCTGTTTTGCTTTGCTTCTGCATGTGGGTTTTGCTTTACTTCTTAAACTGTCTTTATCTCAACTCAGAGTTTTCTCAAGTTAACTCTTCTTATTTGCTCCCCCATCTCAACCAGGGGGAGTGAGAGAGTGGCTGTGTGGTCCTAGTTGCTGCCTTCGATTAAACTACTACATAAATGTTCAAAAATATTATTCCCTTTTTTAATAGTATAAATATAGGGATTTATTTAAGATTATTTATTATAAATGTTTTGCTATATATATTTGACCTCCAAACAGGAAGTTACCATTGGGAAAGACTGAGAAACTAAATTAGTGGTTTGTGAGCTTAAAAGGTCCTGCACAAAGCAGCTATCTTTTATGTATGCCATTTCTTCTCAGGTCTCCACATATTTTACTAAGTGTTGTGTTTTAAACCTGGTAGGCAGCTCAGTCCCACATAGCCACTCACTCACTCCTTGACAGTGGGGTGCAGATAAAAAGGAGAAAACTCATGGGTTGAGATAAAGACTGTTAATAAATAAAGCTATACATGCAATGTCCCTGTAGAACTACTGATGGCGGTAGTACTCTGTCCATTGCATTGTTAATTATTTTATTTTTTTCATATTTAATCATGAACATGTGTTTAATTGACCTCAACGGATGTAATAAAAAATTAACCAGTAAAAGGAGGCCCCAATCCTGTATCTCAGAATTTTGGAAAATAGGCACAGTTTGCACTTGCCAGAAATTTTCTTCTGAAAAAGAAAAAGAGGGTATTTCTAGCAAAAACTTGACATAGGTTAGTCCTTTCCACAAATCATACAGATGATGTCACAGTTGAGGTATAAATTCTACTCTCCTTCCAACCTGCAACAGATTGATATCAAAGTTCATATCTTCAGGAACAGTGAAAAACCCAAAATAAGTCAGAATTTACTTTTTTGATTCATCCTTGTTTTGTGCTAGAAACAAGAGAAGGATCCTGTCTCCAGTTCCTCCACAACAGCCTGGTTGCACTGGGGAAAGTGAGGTCCAGAGCCTTCATTTATGCTATTTATACAGTCTTTCATGGTCTGAAGAGGAGGAAGCCGTTCTTCATACAAGCCACACTCCCTTCAGTGCCACCCTTAAGAAGGAAAGAGCTTCTAATTAAGCATAACATTCTGACATAGTGCCCTCCACAGCCCTGTGTTTTCATTCTATATATAGTGCAAGAAATCAACAGAGGAGACCAGGGAAGATTTAACACTTTGCCCGTATTCAGTAATCATTGTCAAAAAAAAAAAAAGTTGTCATTAGGGTTGCCTTTTTGTAACCTGTGTCAAGTAAATTTAATTTGGAGACAGAGTTACATCACCTGAGGATACTTTATTCTGCTACTAAGACTGTGATCAGTTGTTACCTTTCTACCAAACTGTTAAGGAATCATGAAATATCTTTTTTCTTCATTTTTCTTTTTTTTATGCTTAAGAATACCTTGGAATTAATCTCACCTTCTCTGAAGTTGATCCATCTCTGGTGCACAGAGGTTAAGCAATTTCTAGACAAACACTAGATAGGTCAATTGTGAACAACAGTTGGAAAGAATAACAATAGCATATATGAGAGCAAGCTCTACACCAAAGAGACTAAATTGTTCTATGCAACATATGTTCACAGCAGGTAAAGAGCTTTTGTTTCAATAGTAATTTTTACATTATGTTAATCTCTAAGCATACTCAAGTCAAAAAAGCATGTTTTTTCCTGATTTGTGCAATATGGTTTGATTCCAGCCTTCTCCATTATTAGAGAGAATCATCAGAATGCCAACCTTCAAAACTGCAAACCAACAGAAATGTGTGTGGTTTATTCCTACCAGTAAAACAGCTGCACCAAACACAGCTCAATAGTTTGCTTATTCATGTTTAGGGTTATATATGCTTACAGTCTGATATAAAATCTTTTTATATTTATCATACTGAAATTTTGACCTCCTTAAGTGCGAGATTAAATAGGCAAAAATCTGCAAAGGAATGCATGTGATGATGTGTGTTACCTCAGTAAAGGTCATGGTCAAATTGTTGGAAGATGTATCTGGACATGTAGGATGATAGAAATTAGTGGGTAGTACACAAAAAGCAAAAGCTAAGCACAGCAGAATGCAAACTAGTATAAACTGGTTTTACTACAATGCAAATAGGATTAGAATAATCTGAAACAATGAGGTTTAAAAAAGAATTTCAGATAACAATAAAAATGAAGAAGATTAAGAAGCAGAAGTTTGTTTTTTTTTTTTTTTTTTTTCCAGATAAATTGGTTAGCTGTGGTTCTATCAAGTCTTATAAGTCTGGGCTACATGCTGAAGGACATCTTGAAACAATGATAAGCGTTGGACTTGGTGATAATAATATAGCTATATGGATATATGTGCAAGGGTTTTATACTGAGCTAGAGTATGAGTTTAAACTTGTCAGGTGCACTGCGGTAACTGCCGATGTGTCTGCTTTTTCTCTAGGCTTATTTCAAGGTTACTGGTCCCATTTTTACATAGAGGTAAAAACATGGAGTAACTATTTCAAAGCTAAATTATGGTAATTGATTTGTCTCAACTAAACACTACCTAATGCAACAATTTAACCTCCCACACAAAAGCAGAGAATATTTGGTTCTCAGCTTCACTCATATCAATGAATGGACATCAGAAGAGCATTTCTAAGCATACCTTAAGTAGAACATTTAAAATAAAAGTGATCTAACTATGAAAATATCAGCTTTTAGACTACAATGGTAGTAAAGGAAGAATCTATCCTCAAGATTACCTTCTTATCCTCAGTGAAACTTTTTCCCTTGGCACATGCGCAGTCTTAAAATTCAGTCTAAGTGTTCCATCTCTGAATTACCACCAATCAAGTCGCACTGTTCTGTCTACTTCCTCCCCTGAACAGTTCATCTGGCTTTATTGTGTTCATCTTCCTTGGAAAGCTTTCATACTTCATTTCCTTGCCGCAGATCTAACGTCCTGTTTGGATCTGGATCCATTTGAGTGAATCTAGAGCTACATCTGTCCTTGAGGCATTTCCATCCTCTGGGATGGTTTTGGGGTTTGTTTGGTTTTTTTTCTTTTTCCTTGCCTCCCCTTTACTTTACCTGGAACCTATTTTGTCATTGATACAAACTAAATTTTTCCATGGCCAGTGGTGAGGACTACCTTGTAGCACACCTTCAGGGCAGCAAACCTCCATTTTTTTTTTTCTGCACCATTGCACTGACTACTTCCATCTGGTCTAGTTTTCCCTTTCTCTCCAGATGGCTCTTAAACAGACTGTTATTATTTAATCTGTTTTTAATCTTTTTTCCATAATACAAATTTCTCATTTTTTGTAATAATTTGCCAGAGACCCTTTTTATTTGCTTTTAAGTAATGAAGACTCTAAAATTAAACAATCATAGAGAGAGTGTTCAGAAACTTATTGTCCCAAATTTGTGAAGGCAAATAATCTGCATACCCAAAGCAAATCACCTAGACAACCATGTTATAACAATGACTGCTTATATGAATCTTTTACTCTTGTGTTACTGTTATCTAGTTAAAAGTTTCCTTTTCTTTTCCTCTAACTTTTTTAATTTCCTTTGGGGTTATTCTACCAATTTTTTTAATTTAAAGAATTTTAAGATAAAATTACATTATTTCATACCTGTATTTTACATTTCAATTGATTCTTCTTGTTTATTTCAATATTATTGTTTAAAATTTTTCATGCAAATTACCAAGTGGAACTAAAGATTTGTGATGTTTAAGAATACACATTGGTAAGCTATTAGAGTTCATCATCTCAAATATTTTTGAGGGAGGTCAATCATCATGCTTTTCAAGTAGATATACAAGTGTGAGTGATTTTCTATGTTATTGGCAAGGTCAGGGATTTAGTTTTAGTTGTAAAATGCTTGTAAAAATGAAGATTAAATCATTTTAATCTACAGTCTATCTTAAGTAGCTATTTAAGCTGTTGGTAAAAGTAATTTAGAGTTAACACGTGCATTTTGAAAGTACAGAAAAAAAGCTCACTGGAGGCAAAATAATTCACCTAAGTCTCTCACTTGGTTCATGTACAGATGTTAAAAGGTAATCTAGAAAATAAAAATAGCAGATTATATAGACGCTTCAACAATTTGCAAACAAATACTGATTCTTTCACTTTAATCTTTATAGTGATCAACACAGATGTCTTATTCATTGCTATATACTTTAAATCTCCTCAGAACTGAATCAATAATGAAACTTTATAAACAAAGGCAATCAGACCATATCCTTGCTGTTTTATACATCTGTAACAGATAGATTGTTTTCAAGAAACCGCTGATCAAGCAGTCCAGAAGGTATTCCAATCTGGTAAGCAGGTCCTGTTTTCTCTGAAGTCCCGAGTATCTTCCCAAAAAATATAATTGAGTATAATTCTAGACTACAAAGAAAATACAAATCCATTTGAAAATAGTCAGAATCTCTTAACTTTTCACATCAGGAAAATATTAGCAATAAAATATTGGTTACACAAAGACCAGGAAGCAAACAAGAGAAGTGACATTTAGTAAGAAACAAGTTCCCTGTTTCTTTGCTTCTAAAATTTCTCTTTGCTAGATAGACAGCTCAAATGACACTCAGTTATTTGCCTCCCATATGTCTGTGATTTAATTATAATCAAAACTGTCAGAGAGGTATTTTAAATCACAGGGGTTTGTCAATGTTTGCTGGCACAAGCATGTGAATTTTCTGTTAATCTTTTCTCTGACTTCAAATTTATATTAATGGCCACCATTCCTCAGGCTGCCTTCCTAAGAAGGGCTGGGGATCATGATTGAAAGAGAAATAAACTATATATTGCCTCCAGCAGTGAGCAGCTGGTGTTTTAACTGTCTGAATACAAACTTAAGATATACAATTCTGGCCTTATATGACAAGGGCTTTTATGGCTCAGACACTAACAGCACCTAGCTTGTCCAAGTTGACCCTAAGGATTGATATGAAGGATTATTGTAAGACTAACTGCATTAGAAAGTAGCTGTCATTAAGTGGGAAAGTAAGTGCAAAAAAGTTAAGGAGGTTCAAAATGCTTCACTGAACCAACTATATTATCAAGCAGAGAAATAAAGTAATAAAATGTCATCTGTCAATGCCTGTGCACTCGTCGAAATTTATTCATTAAAACAAACAAAAAACCCTAACCCTGCAATTTATACCATGACTATTTTAAGGCCTGTACTTCTGATTTAAAAAAAAAAAAAAAGGAAGAAAAAGGAAAAAAATACTTATCACTGTTATTTTTTTTTCTTTTATATCGGTGCAGGTAATTTTTCAGGAGATATCTCTTTCAAAGACACTGACAAAATTATAACAGATTATCTCACTCTTTGTACTTAAATTGCAACATAATGGCTTTGAACCTCTGCAATGATGAACTACTCAGAAGTTACAAAAAAAAAAAAATCTAAGTGGACAAAGCTAGAAGGACTGAAATGTACATTATTTTCAGAGTTTCAATTAAATTAAATTTAAATTTAGTTGCTGTAGGACTTTCTTTTCTTCTTCTGTCTTTTCCAAAATAGGAATTGCATTGCATTTGTCTGTTACTCTTGTAAGAATTACTGTCCCACTTTTTTCTTAAAAAGTCTCCTAAATTAATCTCATGTCTGACTTTTAGAAATATACATTTTTCTGCGATGAAAAGCAAACTTCTTTTGTTGACATAGTAATCCTTGATATAAATCTATCAAGTTTCCATTGCATAAAATACAGAACAATTGAGTATAAATACAGCAAAGTATTTAATTTAATTTAATTTAATTAATTTAATTTAATTAATTTAATGCCCTATTCTAAGGTGAGATGTATAAAACTATTGCTGATAATTTCATAAAATTGTTTAATACAGGGGGTTGGTATTTGACAAATTATGTTACCTTTGAAAGTATTATTTTAGTTACCATGGATTATTTCCCAGAAGCGAACAGCAAAAAGACAAACTAATTGATAAATCCAAGAGGACTGGCAATAAATCACAATTATTATTTCCCAAATAAATATAACAGGTTGAGTGCTATAACAAAAGGAAAGAACTTCTAGGAGAACTAAGATAAAAGCATACAATACATGTCAAAAGTAAAGAAATTTTTGGTTGTTCTGTGCCATGCCTTAGTTTTTACACCCATCCAGATCAGTATAAAATAATAGTGTTTTCATATGTAATGTTTTCAAACTCATATAAAGAGCTGCACAAATTGCTTGACAATGGATAAGTGGAATCAAATTAAAAATCATATCATTACTCAAATTAGTCAACTGTAAATTAAAGGAAGTTAGAGGTAACTTCTAAAATTATATAACGGCTAACAGAAAGAAATGAGTGTCATTAATTTTGCAGTTACTGATAATGTCTAAATCAGTGTACTACTCCTCATTTTTCTTCTGTTAAGAAATAAATAGTTTAAAACAAGTCAATCGATAAGTAATGATCAAATTTTATAATCACCTATTACATCTTTCTTTATAACAGTAGTATGTAATAATTTTAAACCCTTGGTAAACAACTCTGACATAGAGCTGCACTGTAAATTGAGGGCTTTTTTATTTCTGTGTTTAGTAACACATGCAAGCGTTGTATATGAATAGGAATGTAAAGCAAATTTAATTATTTCCTCTGTATAGAGAATCAGTCAGTCTGATTAATCTGAAATCCCAGATTGTTTGTGTCACATAGCAAGAGGAACAATAAAGAAAAATTCCAAATGCAGGAGTATTAGATTTACCTCTAATTTCTGGCCAAGACATTTTTAACACCTTAAATTATTTTTATCTTAATTCAATAACATGGCCTAGCCTTCAATTTAATAGTGGAATTAGCTCAAGAGAAGGAATCTATAATAACAAAGGAAAAATATGTATTATACAGTAATGTAATAACATCTTCATCTCTGATAGTCTGGTAAATATAATTGTGCAATAAATCCTGAAAGACCATGGATTTTTAATTGACCTGTTAGTGTAAGTCTCAGAACTTTTCTGGCTTGTCTTTAGGTAAATTAACTTTAGTTTGTTTTAGTCATTGTTGTTGACTAAATTCACTTTAACTTTAGTTTATAGGGGTAACAAGTAGTTATTCAATTTGAATAATAGTAGGCTCACAAAGGTCATAGAAAAGTAGTGGGGTGTCTTGTACAACTGATGTGATGAAGTGGAAGGGCAGAGACTCTTCAGGGAGTAAAACATTCACTGTGGAGGAACCTCAGTCATTGCAGACACCTCACCTTAAGTGGCTAAGCTATGAAGAAATAAAAAAAGTAGCTAAACTTGAAACAAAGCTTTATCATTAATCCATGAGGTTTGATCTCTTTTGAGTGACATTTGATGAACCAAACTGCTAGAAAATTGGTAAATACTTTACAATTTCATCATCACGTTGATATTCCAAGCTCTGCTTGTGGTTTCAAGTAATGAAAAAGCAGGCCGAGCAAGTTAGTACCCTAGATTTCATTGTAATATTTCTAGACTAGGTACTTCACCTTTATTGTATCCTTTTCTACTGAGCACGTGTAATCTGAAGACTGACTCCTTTACAGTTGGTACAAAGAAACAATAAACACTCGTCTGACTAAACAGGGCATCTAATCATCCCTGGCAATCAAAAGATTTGTAAATGTCACTGCACTTTGTCATATCCTTCCAGCTGCCAGTGCAGCAGTGATTTCACTTGAGTGCTAAATTCTTGTCTGACTTCCAAACTTGGCACACATAAAAAATAAAGGAAACTGAAAGCTGGCTTTTTCACACAGAAAATCCTTAATCAAAGTTGTTGAATGTGTTTATGTTCAAGAGAGACAGGGTCTCCAATACATTTTAATTAAAATATTTCACATAGCCCATCTTCTTTACTTCTGCTTCATATACTTTTACCTGAAAAGAATTTTAGGTCCAAGGTTAAAACTTTCCTGTGTCCTGTGTATTACTAATAAGCTTTGTAAACTGTAAGCTGTATCATATTTAGGGAAAGACAGAACTGATTTCCATCAAAAGTGTTTTCAGGATATAACACTTATAATGGGAAGAAAGTGAGCTGTATCATTTGAAAAGATTGCTTAATATTTAATGTCTTTTTTTTTTTTTTAGATACTTCTCATCCCACTTTATGTGACTATAATATGTTTTAAATGACAGGAAATTTGAAATATTTTTTCTTCTATTGCTGCCAGTATTCTATCCCTCTTGTGCTTTTTCTCATAAATTGTAGATAAAAAACCAAACATACATATACTACTGTGCTACTTTCCTTACAAAAAAAAAAAAATGAAATTTTGCTAGATTGTTAGTTACAGAAATCAACAATTCAGTCTAGCTTTCTAGAAATTCAATAAAATGAGAGTTTGATGTCTAAAAGAAACTTCAGGGGAAAAAAAAAACAGCAAAAAAAAACCCCAACAAAAGTACATTTCTGGTGCTAAACTTTTAAATGAGATTTGTCATCCGACATGTTTAACTACATCAGATGTCTACTTTAGAGCTGACTGTCCAGACTTACTGTGCTCCCTATAAAGGGAGAAATGGATATATCCTGGGGAGGATTCTTGTTATCATAAAGTCTATGTCTAAGTAGATGAAATCAATCTTGCCTCAGCAAAATCTTTTTTTTTTTCTTTTTTTTTTCAATTAACTATAAAAGCAGTCTGGGGCAGTGATATCAAGTGTATATGTGTATATGTGTGCATTGTGGTCCAGTTTAATCATTTCCACACAGTTGGTAGTCTAATTTATAGAAGACATAGGGATTTTTGTTTGACTTATGGTCAATAGGAATATTTTTGCTTAAAATATCATATCAAAACTCTGGTTTAGTATTTGATAGTGGTAAAAAATAAAACAAAAACCCAAACTAAATGTCATTCTTGACTAGGAACATAAAAGAAACAATATATTTTTCTATGAATCTATTGCCTGCCTGTCTCTTGCATACCTAGACTGTCTACCTAAAAAGTACAGTAGAATCAGAATGACAGAAAAGGGCAACAAGAACGATCAAAGTAATGGAATAGCTTCAGTATGATGAATAAGTAAATAGACTGGGACTCTATAACCTTGAAAAGACACAACTGAGATTCTATAAAAGACTTTAAAATTATGAGTGGCACAGAAAAGGTGAATAGATATGATTATTCACTTCTCATGGTATAAAAACTAGACAATTTCACATGAAAATAACACTGACAGGTTTAAAAGGAAAAAAAAAGAGGTTAGACAAAATGTAGTTAGACTACATATATTATTATTATATATTAAACAAATTCACAGAATAAGAAGAAAAAAGTGATGTATAGTATAAATAGAAAAATTACTGTTGTCTTTGCTTTAAAGAGTTCATTTACAAACAGAAAGAAAAATTATTTGAGAAAATCAGGAAAAAAATTCAGCAATTGGTTCAAATTTGTCCTATACGGTCCCTGAATACAAGTCTTTTAATTGGTGCATTTGAAAAGATCTGAAGAGAAAAAGGTGCTCTACTGAAAGTCTAGTTATGTCTGTTACTAAGATTTGCATACGTTTTGATGCAAAGGTGGATTCCAACACAGCCACATCCCCAATGCACGTGTAAAATTCTAAATTCTGGCACCTCAGGAGAGATATTACTCCTTAAAGGCACTGTTTCTAAAAGCCAAATAAGATGCACATTCAGTGTTTTTATCTACAAAGAAAGAGAAACATTGCCATTTTCAAGGATAAAAAATTATATAATACACTAAATCACACTGACTATTGCACTGTGTTCCTGAAGCAACTGGTAACTTTTTTAGTTTTCACTACAGAGGTCATACATTATTTATGAGTAAGCCAAGTAGCTTTATCCTCAAAGAAAGACCAGAGACTCTCATTGACATCACTAAGAGATAGCTTCTTTTTTTCTGTACTTTTTTTTTTAATGAGCTATTTATTGAAAGAGTTCATTGTCAACTTAAGAGCCTCATTTCCAGCACATCAGTTGGAAAATCCTGGTTTTCTTTAGCAGTTTTTCAGCAAGCAGTAGAGTGGAATCTTGCCAGGTAGAAAGGATGAAACCCACGTGAGTTTTTCTCTTTTATTAGAATAAAGAATTTCAAAGGAACACATCTTACTACAGAACTTTTGACAGTGCAGAAATGTGACCTCTGCTGCTTCCATACAGTATAATTAAGCTGCAACCCTGCAAACGCTTTATAGAAAAGTAGCTTTAGATTGAATCAGTATACCCTATTTTTAGCATTTAAAAAATTAACATTTAGCTTAAGCTAATTATCCAGCCTCAGTATATAGAGACCAAAGAGTGACAGAGCCTCCTTCTAAAACTGTTATCTAAGATTATTTGTCATTTGTAAAATTTTATATATCTAATTGACTGAAAAGGGAGAGAAAATATTGTTTAGAGAACAGCCAGACCAATACTTCGGTGTCCACCATCTCAAAATCTGAACTAATCCGGTGGGCTACTTTCATTATTAATGAAGAAGAAGTATCATCAAAAGGCAATTTCTCAAAAATACAAATGGAAGGTAGCTCAAATGAATTACCATCTGAAAATGCCTGTTTTTCTGTTTTGACTGTACAAGTGTGTAGTTCAGAATTAGACACCTACATTTTGCTGTTAAATTAGTCAGTTGAATGCCACAGCCTTACCTTTCAAATGGTAAGGTAAAATATATTGAATTGAAGTGCTTCTGAAAAATCTCAGTATGCTTCTTTTTGCACTTTGAGGCCCCTTCCCTGGAGACATTCAAGGTGAGGCTCGACGAGGCCCTGGGCAACCTGGTCTAGTTGGGGGTGTCC
>JAOQGH010000023.1:102121073-102140538 GCA_025769975.1 Gallinago jamesoni | reverse complement strand
GAAGCTGAGTCGCATGACAACTCCCTGCATCTCACCTATTGTGCTCCGAAACCGGTTCGGCTGGGTGCTCACATACAATATTGTATGTATTATATGTCAGAAGTTATGTGTTATGCATATATGTTGCATATATAAATATTTATATATCACATATATATTTATATATGTATATATACGTACACATACTTTTAAAATAGTCTTATTTATTTTCTGGTCTTTTATATTTGTATTTTTTTTCCTTGTGTTTAGCAGCTGTATTTAATGACAGAATAGTACAAATGGGATATTTTGTATAATGTATTCATTTTTCCAGCATTTGCATTACCATGTCTGTATTTTATTTGAATTTCAATAAAAGATTATTGCAGAAAAAAAGATTTTTACATATGTTTTAAAATACCCAATATTTTTCTGTCTTCATCTTCTCAAGTTTTATTTGGCTGATTTTACACTTAAACCTCAATAGCTAAGAGAACAAGACAGCAATAGGAAAAATAGACAAACATTAATAACTCAGTTTCACCATTTGATAAAAATCCAATTTACAACAACAAAAAGTGATCTGTTTGGAACCATAAATTGTGTAAATTAGTAGTGATGCCTTTAAATGACACTGCATAAGAAGCAAAAATTATTCAACAATGCAAGTCTATTAAATAGTGTGTAACACAAACAAGACAATACCTACCATGTCATGTCTTGTAACATTTTGTTACATTTCATGTATCAAAATTTGAAGACAGAAGAAAAACCCTATTATTTCTTCCTTTCTGGCAAAGTGAGATTGTTCCCCACAGTATAATTTTCTAGTGGTTTGCCCAGTCTCATTTTAAATTATTCTAACAATGGGGCTTCCACTACTTCCCTTAGGATGTGTAACCGTAGATGACAATTTGACATTCACATTACACTCTAGTCCCTAGATGACACAGTTCAATGTAATGTGACATAAGATTTATTATGATGGACTCCAACATTTGACAGGCTCCAGTACAATGTAATGTGCTGGGAATGTGTGATTTAAACAATGTTTAACAAACCTGCTATAGCTGTAAACTAAAGGTGGTTAAAAATCTTTTGAAAATAGAATAAAATAAAGTAAAATAAAATAAAATAAAATAGTCCTTAAGCATTAATTTTACATACAGTACATTGATGGATATTGGCAATCACTCCTGTTATTGTATATATTTGGTCTGCTATGCTCTGAACAGGATGCACAGAAGATCCAAAAATTAAATATGAAACTTTTGTATATTAAGAGACTAAGGACTGGATTGTGAAACATGTTTAACTTCAGAGATGTAAATAACGATCTAACAGCATTTTCAAAAGATGTCTGCATGTCTAACTGCATATTCAGGTGTTCAATGACTTTAAAAATCCAGGTCTTAGATGTTAATGGCAGATATTTGTACAGATTGTAACCTCTGGCTGTACAAATCTTTGTGTCAGCACTAGGAAGAGGATGGAGAGATGGAAAACAAGTCATTTAACTTCTGACAGTAGTGCTGGTATGATATTAGCACTGATTGGTGGGTTTAGACATGATCATATTGTAAACAAACACCACAGGCAAACAACAGATAGGTAAACAAGAGGAACTGAGCAGTCAGAAAACTAGTGGAGAGAAAACAGAGGATTATGGTTGGCACAAGTGTACTAGGTAAAATGAACAAGCTTTGTGAGATCCATCAAATCTACCTCAGATAGGGATATGCAAAAGACACTTGGGCATGCTTAGGCATACAGCTAATGAGCTACAACTTGGAAGTTGTGGAATGGAATACTGTTTTTGCCACAGAACTGTTTTTATAATATACAACAGCTCTTGAAGTGATCTAATCTAACCCCTACAAAAACATGCTTTCCTTTCCAGCTACCTATGCAGTTTTGTCTCTCTTGTACCTTGGTAGCCAATCTTCTACTGTGTCTGAGGGGTTTGTACTGATTTCCCCAACAATTCTTTGAAGTCTTAGACTATAAGTAGGATCTGTCTTGTTCTTACGGTCTGTGAATCACTTGAGCAACTCATGTATCTTCACATGGAATGAATCATTTTGACTTCTTACAAAAAATGAAACATATGACATTCTTTACAGGTCACAGTCACGATGCAGTAAGGCACAGATACCAGTGGTTCAATCACTTATCAGAATATGTATTCTTACGATGTTACACTATTGCAACTTGTCTCTTCCTCAGTTGACAGAAGGTAAAAGGCCCTCATGATCTTATGTTTTAGACTGCTACAGTGGGAGAAAGTCGGTTCCGACACCCAAAGATACAAAAGACAGTGAGACTGCAGAGCATAATATCTTCCCAGCTTTATGCCCTCTCCAGGCTAGGAGGTGACATATCCACTTAAAAAAGAGTTGAATGGAAGACTATTTTTGGCACAAGAAAAAAGCACAGCACAAACCTGTATCAATATGCTTATGAAAAATCTCCTTGCTTACTCTGTTTCTGCCTCTCTTGTTTATGAACTCCAGGTGATATTGGGGATTATTTTTGTTGTGGTAAAATTTATAATATATTCTTTTCATTTTTGAGATGGAAGTTGTAAATACACAAAATATTCATACTGAGGAGAGTTCTACTTTTCACATTTTCTTTTGAAAGTTGTGCCTAAGTGTTAGTGATTGTAAACTCAGCTTTGAATAAAATATTGAAAGAGTGATTTTCAAAGCAAGTAGTAAGTGCTATAAATGTCAGACACTAGATCTGAAGAGCAATGTCTCAAAAAGGAATATGCAACACATTTATCAAAACTGAGAATGCTTTACATTTCTATAAAATGTCTTTTGTCGAAGAGTACACTACAGCTCAGGCAACATGTTGCAAAATATCTATTTTAATTAGGAGTTATGTCTTTAAAATGGTGAAGATAATCTGCTCAGGGTAAGAAGGAATCCTGAAGTGTTTTGTCAGTCATAAATATAGACTCTAAAACCAGTTTGTTTTCTTGTATTTCCCTTTTCAAGGAAAAAGAATCCCACTTTTCTAAAACTTAAAAATGCCTGAAAAGTGGTTTTGGCATGTTGGTGTTTTTTTTTTTTTTTTTATTGAGAATACCCATCTTCTTTAAAGGCTCAAAAGTCCTAAAAATTGAAAGTATAAGAAACATACTAAGGACTGAAAAAGTTTTTTCAGGAGGATGTTATTTACTTTTGTTCAGTTTCTCTCACTATTACAAATATCTGATAAATTATTTTCTGATAATCATTTCCAATATAGATTCAAATTAAGCCTTATTTTATTAATTAATGTAATTGTTATATGCCTTACTTATGAGAATGTCAAGATATTTAGATGTCAAACTTGAGTATTAATTTAAGAAGCAATATGACTAGCAAGATAAGACTTACTGGGGATTTAGATAATTTGCATTTCGTACAGAGTTATATCATCGACTGTAGTAAATCTAATCTAGTTTTAGAGATAGGCAGTGAGAGGAGATAATAAATTATGTAATGCTTTTTTTTTAATTTTAAAACTTTCCTTAAAAAGATGTTTAAAAACACATTAAAAGGCTAATGTAGTCTTTTTAGTAGAAATAAATGGTTTCAGAACCCATTTGTAACCAAGTTTTTATGCTTCTTAAATTTGAGCAGAAAAAAAGAGAGGTCTCATCAACACTGTATATGAAAGAAAAAAAAAAAAAGAAAAAGAAACTCCTCCATTTTTAGGTATCCACTGACAATTTTTGGTCACTAGAAAAGAAGTAATCTGTCATGTGTTGTATTTCAATTAATAAATTGTGTATCCATAAGTTGAGATATTATTATGAAGACCAACTCACCAGGGCACTGAATTAATGAACGAATAACATTCTGAATTCAGCCAGTCTTGGGAAGACTGTTTGTTTGTTTGTTTGTTTGTTTCTTTAGCAAGAAAACAAGATAAATAGAAATAAAAGATAATTAATGAGCATCACAGAAGCCTTTTTGCCATCGGACCATTTCACTTATGACATTTCAAGAAAAAAAAATAAAATAGCAAATTGATGAACTGAATGCAATGAAGAATCAGCAGTTCCCCAACCTGCTTCTTCATGAGTGGAACAGATCTTTCAGCCTCTGTTGCCAGAGAATGAGATGTATGTTAGGAAAAAGATTATTTGATACTTCTTCCAAAAGCTGACATACCTGGTTGTTGGTCAGACATCTCAGTCTTATCTGTGTTCCTATATAACATAGAAATATATTAGTCACACAGTATAATCTTGTATTTCAATATTAAAGACACTGTAACTTGAAAAAAACCTAAAAAATTATTTCTAACAATAAAATAATTAGAAAATTCCATCCTTGAAGAGACAAAACATGATATTCTTGGTAAACAGAGAGGAAAAACTCAATTGAATTTTTATTTAAGACACTTCTCATTAATTTGTCTATCTCCAAATGGTGTGCCTGGCTGCACAGAAAAGTATTTTGTGTTGTCATATGGTTTGTTCAAGATTAGTCACTGGAATGAAATTCTGAGCTGTTAACATACATTGTACTCGCTGTTTCTGGAAATGCAAACTTTAATCATTAGTGCTAAGAAACACCTTGAGACATAATTTTTAAAATTTAACCTAATAAATTTTATTTATGTAGAAGATCACTCTACATTGTAATTTAAAAAAATAAGTTAAGTAAAAGTCAATAGCTGGACAATTCTTTTTCCTTATCAGTTCTATTATTTGCAATTAAAACAAGTGTAGTTATACCTATAAAGTAAGCTTTTCTCGTTCTTTCTACAAATTTCAGTGCTGTATCATGGTGGTTCTTTTCTGAACCTCAATATATAAACCAATTAAGTTTAGAACAAAACTTAAGAACAATGGTGTAATGGAAATTTGAGCATTCTAAATCTGAGTATTGGAAGATAAAATACTTATTTATACATGTATACTGGA
The DNA here is from genome assembly GCA_025769975.1 of Gallinago jamesoni. NCBI lineage: Eukaryota > Metazoa > Chordata > Aves > Charadriiformes > Scolopacidae > Gallinago > Gallinago jamesoni. Next base: position 102,135,632 of record JAOQGH010000023.1, on the reverse strand, counting down.
AAATTTCATGCAGCCTTTTTTGAAATCTGGGCATATAGAGTGCAGATAAATTACTGTATAAGGAAATAACCAAAGTTTATTCTCAAGAAATTACTTCTCCAGTAGCACATAACTTGGCTTTCTAACCTTCACTGAGGTTTTTCCGGATCTATAAGTCATCAGGCATTCTCTTTTTAAGGGATACATGAATAGTGGATTAGAATTCAACAAGTAAACCTCTCACTGCAAGGCTGTCTAATGTGAAATATGTTGAACAAATGTCCTAACTGTAGCTATTCTCCTAAGTAGTGTCTGAATTCCATTTCCTTATTCTCTGAATCAGAACACTGCAAGTTCTCTGTATTATATACTAACACCATAGTAATAGGTGGTTTATGAAAAATACACCATAGGTGACAATGCAAGCCCTACATTACAGGCAAACATTTATAAACTGGATGCAAGGTAAAGAATTAGTTTAAAATTTATTTTCAAAATTGGCTAAGGGTAAGAGAATATTATATTAATATCTTACAGTCCTTGGACATCTGTTGTGCTCTGTAGTCAGTTTTCTTCTTCATTCTAGTACTTGCTGCTGAAAAGGTTACCGATTATATGCATTGGGACAAATGGGGAAAATTAATGCTGTCTTTTAATTAACTGCTTTTCCTCAGTATTTCTTAATTATTGACTTGAAAGGGAACAGAATACGGTATTTCTTTCATTGCCGTGCCACTCCCCCATCTTTTGTAAATTGTCTTTGCTGCACTCTTTTGCATTCCTGGAAATTAGTGCCTACAGATTTTTTTCCTTTGTTAATCATATTTCTGACTGTTCATGTCTTGCTTAGAACTTTCTTTTTAACCTGAATAATTATATGAGGGCAGAATCATTGCTTGGAGCTTGCCTAAGGCAGCACATCTCAACACAGAGGATTGCCTGAGCCCTAGTTCTCCCACAGTATGTATTCTCACTGCAGAACAGGGTGTGCATTCACTCAGCCAGATTCCTCCATTCAGCCACTACAGTGTTCAAAATCCCAGAGGATATTTTCTTTGCTTTCACTCACTTTCTCTCCATTGTCTATGATTTATTCTTTCACACTTCCTTTCATTTCATTTTGCTTTTGAGCGATGCCTTGATCAAACCATCTAGGATTGTATTGGATTATAAATCTTATTATTGTTTTAAATAACATTTTCTATTGTATTTCAGCTCTGCTTAGAACAATGATCCAGTGAGACCCTGAGGTCTGAGGGTTTCAGAACCCTGGAACAGGCTGCCCGGGGAGGTTGTGGAGTCCCTTTCTTTGGAGATTTTCAAGACCCACCTGGATGCTGTTCCGAGTAATGTGCTATAACATGCTCTAGGCAATCCTGCTTCAGTGGGGGAGTTGGGCTAGATGATCTCTATGGTCCCATCCAACTCTAAAAATTCAGTGAAATCAATGAAATCAGTGACTCTCAACTGAGTCATGATACAATAGCTTTCAGAGTTATCATCTCTCTATTTTAAATCACAAATTATTTGAACATCAAACTAGAATTTATATTGAGGAGTCTGACCCCATGTGGATTAAAAAATAAATGTATTTATGACTACTTACTATCCACCTTTTTTTCTTATTTAACTTTTTACTTAAAATCATATGTACATGAAAACTCACCTGAGCCAACACTGAGAGAAGAGAATGTAACTAGCATAAAAGAAGAAAACTAACAAATATAGTTTTTCTTGCTCACTAAATAAATCTGAATACTGTAAGTATCATATCATTCCTTAGGCTTTTTTTCTATTTCTTGGATTTCCCTTTGATGACCCTGTAATTGTCAAATAGTCGTCAGAAGTTATTTTATTGAGGTAATGTCAAACACATGCGAAAGTCTAAAAGCACATAAGTTTCACTCTGTGACTAACATTACCAGTCAGAAATGTATCACAAAACCTGTTGATGCTCCTAGTAAGATGGATTTGCTGCTGATGGCAGTGGTGTTATTTGCACAGTAGTTATTTTCTCATGGAAGCGCTGCAAATATACCCACAACTGTGCATTCTACTTCGTGGCCTTTTTCATCCGTGAAAAACCTCACCAAGTTTAACTGGGATAACTCTTAACTCTGCCTGTAATTCCAAAGCAATTAATGAGTTCATGAGTATACTCTAGACTGCAGGAGAAGATAGTAATGTAATTATGCAGGTCAATTTTTGGATAAAAGTTCCACCAAAGACTGGCTGCATGATTCAAACACAATTAGGAACAGTATTCAGAAATGCCTCAGCACATAGACTTATTATAAGACAAGGCACCAAAAAAAGGACTCTTTCAAAAATGGTGCTCATGCAATCTGGCAACTAGTCTGAATGCTTCCTCCCTTCCTTCTTCCCAGGAGTCTCATCCAAGGTTCTACAATATGACTGCTGATATATCATTATTAAGGGAAAATGTGGTTCAAATGTTAATGCCTGAGTCTTTCTATAACTATAAGCAAGACAACATTTGTGGGTAAAGAAAATACTTTATTGAGTAACAAAAATAGATGTTTTCTGGCACTGAAAGGGTTTATTCAGGCCTGGAGGAAAAGCAAGAACATTCAGACCTAAAGACGTTTTTTCAGACAGGTTTTGATAATTTTATGAGGTTTATCAGTTAGATTATTGGGAGAAAAAAGTAAGTTGCACACTTGAGGTGGTAAGAATTTAAATAAGGGGAGATGTGGGGGTTATTTTATGATAAACGGAGAAGGACTTTTTTTTCAGCTTATAGCACAGGACAAAATACAGAGCATATGTGTGGGAAGGAGAAAGTTGGAGATGCACTGCTGAGGAAGAGCTTGGTGGGTGTTCTTGTATTGATGGGAAGGCAGCCTTGAGATCAGTAAAATAATGTCCTTATATGTTGATGTGTCTGTGGTGTGAAACAGCAGTGTACCCAAATAGTAATATTTTGTTAGGTAGGCGGGATAAACATTTAAATGTAGCCAATTGTATTGCTCACAACGGTGCATGGACATCCACTTGTAACCTATCTGAGTAAAAAGCACAATGTGTGATCAAAAGACAGAAACTATATATGCTGGAAAGGAGAAACAATAAATGTCTTCACCACTTAGCGGAGTCCATGCCTCATGTGCCACACATATGGGCATTAAGAGGTCATATAAGGAAGTGTGAGAAAAACATTATAATAGATCACAAAACCGTAACTTTACCAAGCCCATGATTTTGCATCCATGGGAATGTTGTGTTTATAGTTCTCAAGCTCACCTTCTCAAGGCTTTTGTAACTTTCTCTAAGAGTGAGATATCAGTAGTTGAGCAGTTATTTTCAAGATACAATTTTCTACTGATAAATGACCAGCCCTTGGAACGGGATACCTTGTGTGAACATATTGGGTCCAGACTGTGACCGCGGTCCCAGCACCCCCATGGTTTGGCAGCCAGGAGCAGCCCCTCGGCTGCATGGTTGTGTTTTGCTTTTGTCCTTCACCACCATGTCTGGCCCTGGCCCTGTTTTGTTTGCTGCCATGATTTCACTGCTGGTCCTTGGGCTTGCATGCCTTGATAGAGTGTCTGCCCTTGAAGGGCTGTGACTGGCCCTGGTCCACCAACCTGGGCCTTCTCCACTCCTATTGTGAGGCTGGGGGGCTGCACTGGGGGTGAGGGCACCAGTGGCTCCCCACACCCTGCCCTTGCCCCTGCCCAGCACCCTGCCCTGCAGCTTATTGACAGACAATCTTTACTTGTTGTAAGGGAATAGGGTTTTTTTCAGGTGAAAATGTGTCTTTTTTTTACTCACCACAGTAGCTGGCTTAGCAAATAATATCAAGTCTCTGGGCAGATCTTGCCCTTTTTCAATTCCTAGATAATCAAGACCATAACAGCATTGTCATACAACATCATTTATTTAGATTTTTCTGTCATGGCTGCATCACGTAACCAAGTCAGTGCTGAGCCACTTAAAAATCTTCCTTTTTTATTCAGCTTCAGCCATCGGCTTTTGTCTTGAGGCCCTTGTAGACAGCCTGTTCTCCCACTCTGAGTCTGAACCACTTTAATTTCTCTCCAGGTCACTGTCCTTCTTTACCCTGGACTCAGAAACTCAAGTTGTTGTTCTTTTTTTGTTTCCTGGAGTCATAGGTGTCAGGAAAGGCCATCAAAGCCTAACCTGAGAGACATCCTCATCGTCATTCCTTGATATGTGACTCTTCCTCTGAATGTAACACTCTTGCCCAGCCTCTAGATACCTATTTTTGCCTGATCACTGACCCAACCACAAACTCCATCATAAAGAACAGAGCAAAAACCTTCTTAACAGGAATGAGATCTGTCACAATGCTTTGGGCGAAATTAATTTCCAGATTTAGTTGCACTGAATTAAATATTTATTTTTACAGATGAATTTGTTTCTATCATTTAGTGACTAATTAAAAAGACACCTTACAGCTCTCCTGAGATGTCATGATAAAGAAAAGTGCCCAAGCATTCTCCTGGAAGCTTCTTCAGCATGTCATTGCTACACTTCAGCAGGGATGGTCTCTCAAACAGTGTATGCATTATTTGCAATCGAAGACCACTTTTTAACCCCAACCTTCTATTACTATTCTGTTAAAATTGACACCCATGAGGCATATTTTACAAGACTTGCTAGTTTCTGAAAACATGATATGGGAAATAAACCAAATAAACCAGAAATGGCATATATCAGGAGAGAGAATAGAGCTCATAGGGAATGGGCCATAAAGTTGAAGATTTGAGATTTGATGTAAATACCCCGAAAATCTACTGTGTACTTAAGTACATGAAAAGGTGGTCTGTGTCAGCAAGCATTTTGTTTCAGGATATGACAGAAGGGAATCATAAAGTTTGCAAAATGCTACTGAAAAGGAAAGCAGCCCCAGGTGCCAAGCAGATAACTGATGCTTAAACAGCTGTTAAATGTTACGTTGTAGACTGCAGCCCTGATAAAGAATTTGTCAATGAGAGAGTATTAATAATAATTTAAAAAATTGCATGTTTATACATTTTTTCAGCTAAGAATCTCTGTGTTTGATGTGCATTATGCAATGGAGCTTTGAAATGCATTAATAATATAGATACATAGTAGGATGCTCTTCATGTAGACTGAGAAATAAATCTTATATAAAATAGTCAAACTCAAAGTTACATAGCAGATACTAAAAACTTCAGGATTAAACTCCTTGGTTTTCTATATTACATTCCTGTGCAACAAATAAAAAATGTATTACCTAAGCAAGAAGACTACAAGATGGAATGTAGGGATCAATTTACTCTTGCAAGTATGACATTTACTCCCTAGGTGTAACTTTTCCAGCTTCAGTTGTACTCAGAATCTCAATATTTTTATGAAACATCTATTTTATTTGTACATCTCCCTTGACAGATTATTTTAATGGACAGTTGTAATTGTCTGTGCATTTGTTATAGTTTTATTTTATTGGTAGCAATAACAATACTAATAATGCACAGGGTACACTTAAGTACTTTTTTTCTAACAGAACACTTCTCTATAAATGCCTTCCTAAAAATATTTAAACATCCTTAATTCTGGTGGGGATACTGTGTTAATTGCTTTAAGGACAAGATGTTTTCTATTATGTCATTTATGTTGCTGATCCTTTCAGTTACAAATTCTCTTTCCCTATGGATGAGATGCATCAGACATGACCTTAGCTGAAAATGAGTTGTTAGTCATAAACCCTTCCCAGTCAAGAAGGAGAATGAGGCGCTTCTTCAAAAGTCACCCCACTTGTCTAAGCACCCACATCTTAAGCCCAAGTCTTTCTATGATTGCAGAGAAAGATTAAACAGCAAGCATAAATTAAGGTTTTAGATGCTTATGGAAAGTAGGATGAATCCTAGCTTAATTTTCCAATTAATCTGTAACAAAATGGGACACACTCTCACTTTTTCCCTCCGAACAACATCACAAGATATGATAATATAGATAATGACAAAAATAATTTGGAATGGAACTATGGAATGTGGAATTATATTATGGCTTGTAGAGTTATTTTATCAGAAAATTTAGTTGTCTAAGATTTTGCTTAAAAAAATGAGACATTACAAATCCACTTTACAATTATCATATTTCAAGGCACGATTGCTTAGGTCTTGATCTTTGGTTGCATGTAAGGAAGGTTTTGGGGATTCATACAGCTGCCATGAGGAGCCATGCTATGTGATCTTAAGAGCAGCAGAAGTGACTTTATTTTGCTTGTCTCATTTCTAAGGGGGCACCTTTGTGACACAAGTCCTCCCACATAGCAAAGAGAGGATTTTGTATGGAATTCATGCAAGATCAGCCTCAGAGTTCTAGTCCTTCAAGTTACCCTGCTCTGTTAGGAACAGGGGAGACTATCAACATAGGTGTCAGTGTAAGCAGAATCACACTTCCTTCATCAAATTGCAAGAAAACTAAATAAATATTTTCCTTTTCACTGTAAAAATAAATGCTTAACCAATTTTTAGGAAGTCTCTTGTGTTCTGTAGTTTTTTCTCAGATTTCTCTAGACTTATATTGTTTATTGTGTCTTGTGAAGTGTCTGAGTATATAAAATATTATTCATTGGATAAAAGACAGTTTTGTAAATAATACAACATACAACTGCAAATATATGTTTATACTAGTATATCAAGAGGGACCAATGTTAACAGAAAATCTGCATGAACAGAATATTAGGGTACGTTTTTCAAACCTCTTTGAGATTCAGTACAACTTCTTTCTAATTAGATGTGTTCTGTATATGTACATATAAATTTTGTAAATGGCTTGAGCATGCCAAATATTCTTGTTTTAATTATAATAAATAAAAGTGATGTTTTAAAGAGTGAAACTTTAATGTTAAATTCAATTTAATGGTAAGATTAAATCAGCAAGAGACAATGGATCTTTCTTAGTGAAAAGCAAATGAAATATTATGTATTGAAAAGTGCACAGAGTAAGAAGAGAATCTTAAAATCCATCCAAGACATCAGAAAAAAACAAAAGTTTGAAAAGAAACAGAGCACAGTTTAACATGAGTATTCATTGATGAAGGTTTTATTTTTTTTTCTAATTTCTTTGAAGAAAAAATAATTATTGCAGCTGAAATAAAAATCTTGAAAACATACATTATGAGATGAAAAATTTTTTCCAAGTGAGAACACAAAACAAAATAATAAGGGAAAAAAAACTCTTGGCACAGCTCAACATACTACAGTTTTAGACATTTGAGATGGGAGCAAATTCAAAAGTTTTGTGTTGTATATTTTTTTATTAATAGACAAACTTATTTCTCCTGAAAGACAATAAATTATATCTAAACCTTTGACATGAAGATTGTACATGCTTATTATTAAAAATTTTTCTCAGTTACTTTTTTATATCTTTAAAATATCTTTTCTACTTTTAAAGTACTTCTGAAACACTGTCTGGAACAAATCCACTATTAAGCTAGAAAGTCTGGAAAAAATCCCATTGGCAATGGAATAAGAAAAGCCACTTTTCTGGAAACAAGAAATCATTTGAGGCATTTGTTTTGTTATTTCTAGGCTAAAAATATTAACAAATTGAAAGTTAGCTTGTAAAAGCATCCTTTCTCACACTGAGTTAAGATATTTTATAGCCCATCTCAAAAATGTGTGATTATGGGGAATTTAGAAATCAGTGCTTGATTTTGGAAAAAAACATATTGCTCTGTGATTTGCTGTGCTGAGATAGGAACATATAGGTGCAGTGTCAAGGTGCATTCAGGAGACTGGACTACAACAGAGTGAGTCACAAAACCTTGATTTCACCAGAAGAATGCCTGGACTCAATCTGAACATGGTCAGTAGTGGGTGTTCCCTCTCCTGATTTTAAGTAATTCCCCTACCACCTCAGGTGTCCCCCAAAATTCTACCATATAAGTGGTTTGCAGGGACTTTATTTTATGATTATGACAGTGCACTGGGATGTTCCATTTTCTTGTTCCCTACTTGTTAACTTATGTATAAGGAGGGAACTAATTAGTAACCACAGTCATTATGGAGAACTGGGGGAGGTAGATTGGTGGCTAGATGGATTGATAGATGTGTCAGTTGCATCCAGTTATTATACTCTGATGTCTGTGAACACTGGATCTGAGTCAAATATAAAAATGAATCATCACAAGCAACTGCAAAATGAAGATGTGCACCTCCATATTTATGTATCTATGCGTGCCTTTTTGCATATATATACATATCTTCTTTGTATGTGTTGAATTATGTATATGTTTGTGAGAAGAGGTATGTTTACACTATATATGTGAATATATGTACACGTAGAAAATATGTAAGTTCTTTAGATATATATACATATATACACACACTAAATACATTAAGTATATATATGTAAGTTCTCTTTACTTACATAAAACCTTGAGTCCAGCAACACAACAAGTCCTTTGCCTTTAATCAGTGCATAATTAAACTCATAAGCCTCACAACATCAAATGGACATTAGATGTGCTCTGCTAGAATGTGGTGTAAGCACTAAATATGAATGCAATGTGTTCCCTAAAGGGTGTAAAGATTTATTAACTTCTAAAGTTTACAATTTTCTGGTTTGTTGGTGGTGTTGGGTTTTTTTTCTGAGAAAGTACCCAAACTACAGGATGCTTTCAGTTTACAACAGATGTTTAAGGGTCTTATTAAAACCTATGTCTATTAAAAAATTAAGTCTGGGTGTTTTGAGCTACAAAAGAAAAGAAAATAATTTCACAGGTAAGGGGAAAACAGGTTGATTTTGATAAATATGGTTAAAAATGAAATCTGTTGATGGGTTTTAATGATTTATCATATGCTGTGATTGATCTGAAATTTTCATCAAGTGATTGTCACAGTGCTTAGGGAGTGGGAGTAACTTACTGAGGATGCTGACCCCTAAATCACATTGGTTTGAGTATACTGAGAACAATTCATAAGAAAAACAATAACATCTACTGTTTATTCCTCTGTTTTTATAATCTCTTAGAAAGGACTCATTAGATTTGGAAAGAGAGTATATTTCACGTGACAAAATGTTAGGAATGACCTAGAGCATCTCAACCACCACCTGCAGCCTGTTAGCTGCGTAGTTATTCAGGAGAAAAGGGAAGCCCTTCAGAGGTTAATGAATGAAGTTAATGAGGAGAAAATACCGCAATAAGATAAAAGAGAGTTATGACCATCCTACATAAAAATAGCAGGGAAAGCAGAGGAATAGAAAAAGAAATTTTCAAAGAAAAACAGCTGCCTGTCCAGGATGTGAGGGTTGTAAGACAGACAAAGGGTGGGGGATACAGCTCCAAAAGCATAGAGGCTAAAAAAGGAAAACTTGCTAAAAATCACATGACCTAGGACATCCTGTTTCAGTCCAATGCCATTAAGACATTATTGTTCTGTAAGTGCAGCTATATTGGCTATATCTGTACTGGTAAATAGTGAATGGGTCCAGCACTGGAATATAGTTATCCAAACTATTAAATTCTTAGACTTAGACACTGTTTTGGGCTCCATGATGCCTCTAAAACTCTTAGTGAAAGAACTAGAATATTTTCAAAAAACCTCAGCTTTATATTGCCTGCTGAGACCTTTTGATGTTTGCTTAATTTGGTACTTCAGTAGCAGCAGTACTCTTCTGAAAATTCAGGCCTTAAACTATTCACTGATAGTTGAAAAAAATACAGGAGAAATTCTGGACGTACAAGAGATTTATCATTGTCTTAATTTGGACTAGAATTTTAAAGATGTTTTATCCCTCTATTATTTCTTGGTTTGTTTCTTTCTTTTGCATTCACTTTTTCTTTCAGATACTTTTCTTTTAGGATTGAAAATATACACCAAGTGGACACTGTTTTGGGCTGATTCTCTTATAGCTGTGAATCCTGTATTAAGGGAATTCCAAAAAGTATTGTTCCTAACATAATATTGATTTAATTATGTTGTACTTTTTTCAAGCATTTTAATTTAAATATGAATGTTAATGTCATACATGACTTTATATACATATAGTAATAATGTTGAGCTATGGTTGTATAGCTAATTCCATGTAAAGGTCTCTTTCAGTTTTACCTTAAACTACATATAACTCTGAAAAACTATCACTTTTCCAGGTTTGAATTTTTCATGTCCGATCTCAGTTTGTAATTTTTGCATGTGTGCTCAGTTTTAATTTTTGCGTGTGTGTTCTTTGGTTTGTTGTTTTGTTTTTGTTTTGGTTTGGTTTAGTTTGGTTTTTGTTTTGTTTTGTTTCATTTTGTATTTTTGGTTTGAGCAATTTTTTTATCCTTTAAAAATGAAGAAATAATTCCCTTTTACATTAAAAACCTTCTTACAGGGTTGTTTTTAAATAGCTTTAATATTGATTTTAAATAAGCTTAGAGAAAAACATACCAAACTAAACAAAAACTTTCAGGAGTATGATTGCCACTGATCAACAATATCATTTTCTTATTCCACAGAAAATTGTCTTTTTTTTTTTTTTCATGGCATTATTAGATTTAGGAAATAAGTTTATTCATCCAATTATTCCTAGCATATCTGTGGAAGGCAGAAACACAATTTTCTTTGCTGTTCTAGTCAACATTTTTTATTACAGAAATTTTCCAACAATGTTCAAACTGGAAAGTTTGAAGTGTTTTCCTATGTAATTTTTTGTTACTTTGTCCTATGAGTATTTCCCACAGGAATACATTTCCTAATCTGGGAAAAAGTTCATCATTTTAACTTTCTAAATACTTTTGCCTGGCTTTATTGCACATGATCATTGAAGGTGTAACTACAAAACAGAAGATATAATTAAAACACAGAAAGATATTTTTGCCTAGGATCCTGTACAGTTTCTTGGATATGGATATGTTCATTCCCTTTTTGTTTTCTCTGACAGGAAATTTCCTTTGATTAACTAAAAGGGTTGTCTAGTTTCTGGCAATAAAGGTCACTAACTTTTTCTCCAATACTTCCTGGAAACTATAAAAGATGGTTGCTCACCCTTGACTAGTTTATATAAAAGTGTAGTGGTCCATTACGTTAAGTCTGTACAACAGGCCCTGGAATGATTTGCCAAACACTGGCATTTAGTGCACACCACAGCCACGGTGTGGATTTGTCCTGGCATGCAACCCAACTGCATTATCCCTCCCTGCACTCCACCCATGTCCTTGCATAAACTCAAGCCCATGCTCATATGAGTCTGTTCTAGTCTAGGTGATTACAACTTTGGAACGGATGATGAAAAACCCTTGCTGTACTTGTAGAAACATCAGCAAAAAGCAAAGAGCTGTTTTACTTATTTCTCTACAGAAGCTCTTTTTAAAAGCCAAGAAACAATACAATGAATGAGCTCTTATATGCTAGGTAAATAAATAATTTCCTAGAGCTGCATAGTGTGGACATACTGAATTCTAAAGTAGAGTTAAAATGGTTTTAAATTCTCCAGGTGCATTCCCTCAGGATATATAAGCAATCTCCTGTGCAATTCTGAAAATGCAATGTTCCCAAATGCATTGCAAATATCGATTGTTCACAGTTTTTCTGTGGGAGAAATCTCACACTCATCTTTCCCCTCACCATTGCTCCAGAGTCCACCGAAGCCCCAGATAGGAGAATAGCCAAATTTTGCAAGACATAAAGTGACACATTTTACAGATAGAGAGGAAAATGCAAAGACCTCGTCCACATCTGTTATAACCATAGTGGGGACCATTCAATTAAGTATAGCTTTTAATTACTTTAACAGTAAAATAAACTACATCTTTGATGCCTCAGCATCATGAGCCTAATGGCAGGGGTAAGTTCTGAGAGTTTTCAAAACAAAGAATGCCCCCTTATGCAATGGAATAACTGAGTGTAAAGCCTGCAATACTGAAATAATGTGGATTGTTGGAAACATACATGAATAGAAAAAACGCCATGGAGTATTTTCATGAACTGCGTTTCAAATTTGCACAGAGCAAACATGGCTTGGAACACTTTTTATTACTGACCAGGTCCTAAACTTTCTCTTTTTTTCTTCACATGGGATAACATTGGCTAATACCATATTCTGCAAACTAAAATTGAACTCAGAAGTTCAATTTAAATCTTGGCAACCCTTCAAGAACATTAAAAAGAAATTAAATCAGTTTTGGGGAGAGAAGCTGTTATATTTTAACTTGTTTTTTACATAAATGTTAAAAGAATATTTTCTTTTGGGAATCTGGCCATAGCATATGACCAAGACCCGTCTGCAGTAACCAGGTAACTGACCCCCTTTGTTAAAGGGTCAGGTAACTGACCCTATGTTTGTTAAAACATACACAAGAAAAATGCATTTTTCTTAGGATGAAGAAAGGATCTTAAAATCTTAGGACTGCCATACACCAACTGCAGTATGGCTGATTGGTTGTTAACTTCTCACTTGTTAAGGACACATTTTTATAGACAAGTAAAACAGCCCAGCAAAACTTTTCTTGATTGTGGACTAGCTGACACACCATGTCTACAGCTACACACCCTGGTACCCAAAAGAGGCTGCTGTCCATTAGGTCATAGTGGACCCCAAATCAAAACTAGTAACAGTCAACTGGAGTGGCAGTGGCCTGTCAGCTCTGCCCAGAACTGAGGTAACACGCCTGTGCCCACACTCTCTTTAGTTACTAGTACAGCCAGTTTGTCCTTGATGATCTATGGGGACATTTCCACATTAATATAGGATATGTTTTAAAATCAATAATCAATAACCTTGTTTTTTATGGAAAACCTGCTGCTGATTTCCAAAGAAGCTGAATCACTTTTTGAAGAATTTATAAGGGAACAATCCTGAAGGATTTTTGGCAATATGGAAGGTGTTTATAAGAGGCATTCAATACAAGTAAAAGCAGTTGCTGCTGAATCTTCCCTTGGACTGATGTATAGTGCAGTTAAGAAAATTTATTACAATGAAGAATATGAAAATTTGCTTAATACTGTAGAGCAGAGCGACCTTATTGTGCCAAATGTACATTGCAGACTAAGTAAAAATAAAAATAAGCATGTGATAGAGGAAGTCTTGAAAGATGCTGATATACACAGTTTTAATGATAAATTAAACATGTCTCTATTTAATGAGGTTAGTTACTTCTATGAACACTTAAAAGTTCAGGTTTTTATTTACTAAGGAATAAGCTATCTGGTAAAGGCAATACAAACATAAAGTGTGCAAATTGGGTTACTGTTTAGCTGTTGGTTTTTAAAGCAGATACAGTATTATGTATTATTCTTGATAGCAGTACTATGGAGAAGAGAAAGAAGTACATACGTTAATGGAAACAGATTCAGGAAATGTATGTGGAAGTGAAATATATGTGAGGTGAGTATCTGTCATGGCAAATTAGAGTTGTAGGGCAGTTTGGATTTGTATCATTCTATACCAAGTGAGAGTGATTTGATTCAGAGTTTTGAAATAAATGTTTTTGTGGGAAAGTAATGAAAGATTGACGAGGAGGACTGTAATCACACTCAAGTGACTCACACGTGGGGTGCTGGAAAACATATATATCACACTAATTGTTGTTTAGTCTTATGTGCTCAACAAGCAGAATGCCTGCACTTAGATAACATAGGCGTGTGATGGACCTGGGGGCACCTGCTCAATATTCCCGCCCTGCTGTTGAAGATCAAAACACAGCAGAAAACTCTGCCTGCCTGAATCCTTGAAATACAGGCCAGAAAAGCAAGTGTGAGCTCTCGCTCTCTCATTCCCTTGCTAGCAAGGACCCTCTTGCTAATAAGGACTCTCTCATTCCATTGTGCCTGCATTCCCTGCTTTCAACCCTCTGCCTGGGTGCTGCTTCAGAGATTACTTGATCCATGAGGTATTGAGATTAAATTTGTTCTTTGTCTTTCATCCATAGTTTTGTGTTTGTTCCTGTGTCCTGCCAGCATCAGCTCACACAGTTTTGCACAGGTCCTTTATTGGCTGGCTGTTTTTGGGAGTTTTTGACTATATTAATTTGAAGCAAAAGCATATTAATAAACTGCCATGTAGACTGTTTTAATTGTTTTCCAAGTGTTAGAGCAGTCTGTTGCACTACTTCTGCAGTTTAAAGTATGCAAAAGGTGTGAACTGCAAAGATGCAGAGAAAACAAGATATATACACAAATTAAAGGGATTTCAGGACTCTATCTCATATTTCCTTTGAAGAGGGCTTGGCACATTGCTCCTAACTGTACCATCAAAAATGTTCTAGTGAGTGCAGTCCAGTGATAATATAATTTTATTGCTTGAAAAACTTAATTTTGAATTTCTTCAGGATGCTTTACCTTGAAGTATATCAGCTTACTCAGAATTAGTTCAGATGATCCTGACAAGACAAGAATGCAACAGAAAACAAAGATATGGATGACAATAATGCACTGTGATGCAGAGTTTCACAAAGGACTTAAAAAGTAAACAGAAACCAATTTCATTTTGTTTCTTCTACATTTTTTATAGTCAATTAGATGGAGGTGCCTTGCTAGACCTACTGTTCACAAACAAAGACGGGCTAGTGGGGGATGTGGAGGTCGGAGGCCGTCTTGGGTTTAGTGACCATGAAATGGTTAAGTTTTCCATTCATAG
>JAOQGH010000023.1:102082674-102120973 GCA_025769975.1 Gallinago jamesoni | reverse complement strand
TTTTTTATGTGGTTGGACTTGATGATCTCAAAGGTCCCTTCCAACCACTAAGATTCTGTGATTCTGTGATTCTGTGATTCTGTAATTATAGATACTGTAATTTGGAAGCAAATCCTGGTGAAAAGAGAGGTTGTGCTCCTTCTTGCTGACAGACAACCAAGAATTTTGCACCTTTCTCTTGTGACAGGAGGCCTGGCAAGCAGCACTGTGAGCAAGAAGCAACTCATCCCAGATGGTCCACCTAGTATTTTACTACTTTTTAAATTTATCTTCACAATAAATTAATGTGTCTCATATGACTGAAATTGTCTGGATTCTCACTTATTACTGGTGGTCTGGTAAAAACTGTTATATGACTAAATACTCTGCTACGAGGAGGCACACCTGAATGTACAGGGACTTAACTTTACAACTTTTCTTTATGTAACACTTCTGGAGCTAGCTGCTTTTTCATGCCCTGTGAAAGCTAATATAGAGATATCCAAGGTACCTTCAGGATTTTCTAGGCCCTTTAAAGCTTTAGAGCAAAAGAAATGTTAATGATAGCATACACACTTTACCCACATTTGCAATTTAGCAGACAAGCTCTGCAGTGTTCTCTTCCCACAGTTTAAAAATATTCAGGAATTAATGGGGAAATTTGACAAGTGAAGCAGTGGTTTCAAGTACTGCATATAAATCTTATGCACAGAGAATAAAAGGCTGATTCAGTCTCTCATATTATTGTATTGTACAAATGATGTATCATAACACATCGAAGAAAAGTTTTAACATTCACACTGCTATTATTCTCTCTCAAAATGTATTTCTGCTCTGTTGATTTTCTGTTGTTTTAATGTCTTGGAGCACTCAAGAGGATACATCAATTAAGGTAAAGATTCATGTTTTCTAGCCAGACAAATTTCAGAAGGTTCGGCACTTCAAACCCACATATATAGTGATACTACATTCCTGAACTTTCATAGCCTTCTTTTCTGATATGCCAGCTCTCCCATGCTTTGTACAAGCACAAAAGCTGAGGCCTTGCTCTGAGATCCTCAGAAATGTTTGAAGAAGAAGGTACCCTTTTTCTGCTCATATATATAGAAGGTTCATATATACAGAAGGTGCTCATATATACAGAGGTTCACCATACAGTTACTCAATAGAATATATGTTTCTTCTGCCTTCTTTACGAGGTTTATGCTTTTTCAAGCCAGGGTAGACTTTGTGCTGAATGCTGCCTTCATAGTCTTTTTGAAATAAACAGAAACAAGGACTCTACATCGTGCAGCCTTCAGATATATTGGGAGCTTTCCATTACCTATTACAAAATAAGAGGTAAAATAAAAGAAAAAAAGCAGTATTGTTGTTTAGTTATTCACAAATACAATATGCATGTATGCACAGGAAACACTGCCTTCCTTTTCTGCCTCTTCTTTTGGATTAGAGTCTTTCCTATGATAAAGTTGATCATCTTTGTGATATTTTTATCAACGTGAAGATTTTAAGTGTATTTAACAAGAAAAGAACTTAATCTACGCATCACTACTGAACTATGACCCAGTCTCTCCTATTTAATCTCTTGGTCGCTCAGCTTCAAATTCTCATTGGTATTTTCACAGTACGACTACATGGCCAAAGACCAAATATGCAGAAAAAAAAAAAATACTTAATGTCTTTCTGCTATTTTAGCTTCCAGAACTTGCTTACCAAACAAATATCTACTTCAGCACAAAGAAGTTACAAACAGGGAGAGTGCTGTAGGTGGAGGAAGTCCCCATTTTCTCTGTTGACGGTAATTAGGCATGAGATCATTCTAGCCCTGCTGTAAACATGTACTGAAAGATCACTAGTTATATGGCTATATTATTTTGTTTGTCCTTTCACAAGTCCTTCTGAGGCACATTGAATGTACTGACATCGCAGCCTTCCATTTAATTGATGACCAGCTACCTCACTGCCTTTCCTGTCATTTTTACCTGTCAGGGAAAAAAGACCATTTGAAACTGGCGGGCAATAAATTTTCACAAAATAGCATGTATTTTAAGAAAAAAGTGAGAGAAAAGGAGGACTCCCCATCTTTCTTTAAGTTTTAAAGCAAAGCTAAACTGTGCTGTCTAAACTAACTAAACAAAACTGACTAAGCTGTGTTTAGGTGTACTGGCAGAAACTGATAATGTTTTTGGACTCATCAGTTCTTTGAATCAAAATTATCAGTATTCCTGTATGTAAAAGTAAAGCACAAAGCAATGCTGAATACCCTTAAGTGTCTTTTTTTTTTTAAATTAAGAGAAATTGCTAACACAAGATCTGCCTTTTTTTTTTCTATACATCTTATTTCTTTGCCAATCCATTCTGAGATTTTATATAAAACAAGAGATCATTTAGTCCAACTCCTCTGCTAAAGCAGGATTGCCAAGAGCACATTACCCAGGACTGCATCAAGGCAGGTCTTGAAGATCTCCAGAGAAGGGAACTCCACAGCCTCCCTGGGCAGCCTGTTCCAGGGCTCTGTCACCCTCACTGTAAAGAAGTTTTTCCTCATATTTGAATGGAACTTCCTATGTTCCAGCTTGTGCCCGTTGCCCCTCGACCTATTGCTGGAAACCACTGGCTCCGTCATCCCTCAACCCACCCTTTAGGTACTTGTAAACATGGATAAGGTCCAAAAGAAAATTGAAATTAAAATTGATCTATAAAGACAGCTTAAAAAAGAAATAAATGTAATAACTTTCAGGAAGTATTCTTCCTGCTGGTCCTCTGTCCACTGAAAATGCTATGCTTTTGAACTCAGTTCTGTTTTTCAATAGCACCTAGAAGTTTGCCCAGCTGAGACCCTGTTGTGCCAGGATAAACGTCAGTCTTTGCCTGCAAGACATTGAGGTCTAAAGGACTAAAACTAACATGCATGTGGTAGGAATGTGGGGGAGTAAAATAAATTTTCCTATTATCAAGGAAAATAGAAAAGAAAAGCAGGAAATAATTTATGAGTAAACTAGGGTTTTGGCAACCAGCATCAATGTCATTAAGATCAAGTAATTTATGGTGCTAGTATTGATAGAGAAGTATTTATGATAGATATGATCCATGGACATCATTAGGCAACTTTGTAGGTATGTGAGTATTGCATACTGGAAACCTCTGGCATCCCAGAATAGAACATGAGATTTATTCCGTGTTTACAATATAATATGGAATTGTTTTCTCTGTTATAGAGTACCTAGATATAAATATTGAAAATTAATATATGAACATTAATTGCTACTTTTAAAACGTTTTCTTGATTTTACACCGAAGTTGGGAATACTTCTTTCAGCATAGAGAAAACGGCATTAAATCTTGCAAGGCAACTGAGTAAGTGAATTATTCAGCACATGAAAGGAAGTGTCATGACAAACAAGATTATTAAAAAGGACCCTCCGGTTATCTTCTGGCCATTGGGTGCCATTATCAGCTTCAATGAAATAGCAAATGCTAATTAGCCCCAGTGGGTAAAAGGGCAGTTGCGTTAACAGCCATCATGTCAAAGGCAAATAATGTCATAAATGTAATTGATAATAATTTCCTTGCATCAGCTAGCACACCAAAATGAGTTTTTTATCAACAGCAACACTTCAGGGTGAAAATAAGAGGGTAAGAAATAAACAAGTTTTCAGATAAGTGCTGCAGGAAAATTAAACAGTAGGCTAGCTTGATTTTCTTATCTGATACGGTAAGTGACAACAGCAACAAAAAATACTTTTGCCTAAATGTTAGAGAGATGTCAGAAATTATTGCATTTTTAGATTATTTTCATTTTGATTTAAGACTAAGAGAATTCTTTTCTAATTGTTGATTTCCCTCAACACACATTCATATTTTCAAACTTTCCTTTGAGAAACTCAGGTATACAGATTTTTAAATGTGTGCATATTTTTGAAAGAGACTATTTGCACCTTATGCAATCGAAGACTACATTTCAATATCATAGAATTTTCTTTATATTTATTTATATTTTCTATATATTTAATAATTAAAAACAATTTTATGAAGGCATAAAGAAAATATGAAGAATATTAAGCATTTTTTCCTTCAAATCTCTTCTCTAAACTTATATATTTTCAATTGCTGCTCATACATCTTCCACCATTCCTTTACCTGAACCTTGCACAATACGAATAGGAAAAAATACTAGTTTGTTAAATAAGCCATTGGAAAGAATTTGTGAACAAAACCCACCATGTTGCTTAAACTGTAACTTATTTCTTTTCCTTCTGTTAATCAGTCCAACCTTTTGCCCAATTGCCTGTCCTTCTCTCAGTTGCCCACTCTGTACTGAAGAAGGCCATATCACAGTAACTCCTTTCCAAAGTGTTATGGGCTCCATATTAAATCAATTTGCTTTCTGTCAGCAGCTCTCAGAATACTCTTTCAGAACTTCATTTCTCTGGTAAATAGAGTCTTTTTTTCTAATTTCAAGCCTAAATATATTAATAGACAGCTCATTAATATTCTAGTATCAATGCTATTGATTTATTTTTTTTTCTCACCCCCTTGACTGCAGTTTGTGATGGTATTTCTATGCCTTCTCTTAGGTGTCCTTTCCTTCTCCACTTTTCAGACAGGCAATCCATTTTGCTGATCAGTCTGGTGTCTCTTCTTCTAGTGTGTCTCAGACATCAGTATAGCTTTGCTGCAAATGAATGACCACAAAAATAATATTAGATTTACATAAGGGTGGTTTTATAGACTAGCCTTGAAGGTTGTTATTCTCCTTCTCTTTGTTTGAGATATGGCTTGAATCTGTGGAATACTAGATACATTGTAGACATTTTAACAAACAAAAATATTATAGTGGACTAAATTCACTTTTGGGATGAGAATTCCATTTTATGATAAACACAGTCCACAATCTTGACTAAATCACTGAATACAAGGCTGAGGATTTGAAGCACAACTAGAATCTAATCATCTAGTTGGGGCTGAACAGATTACAGAAAAGTAGCAGTTAATACCTCAACATAGTGTTACAGTAATGCTTCACCACAGCCGTAAGAAAACTTAAATAAATTAAGACTGTCCTCACAAGCTAGCTCCCATGTTTAGAAATGATAATTTATTAGAGTTTAGAAAAGACTGTGTAAAATGCCTGTACATTCTATTTTCTGCATTGAATGTTAGATTAAAAACACATGGAAGCAGAGATGATATTCTCTACTTATTTGACAAGGGATGAAAAAGAACAAGAAATTATGGTTCAGATTCTGATCAAATAAAAACAAGCCTCTGGTTCCACTTTATTTGCTAGTACAGTGGTGCTGCCTAATTCATTCCCACTGCTTTAAAAATCTGGTGGTTTTTTAAGCCATGATGAAAATTCCAGTATTTAAACTCTTTGACAGTAACCTTGAAAATATATCTGGGACTATTCCTTCCAAGTTAAAATGGAAAACGCTGGGATACTGGATTAGATGACTTGTGATTTCAGAACAAAATTATTATATTAAATACATTTACAAGAGGAAAATAAACATTTTAATTGTGGGCTTAAATAACTAATTAAGTACTGTATGATTCTTTCATGCATTTAGAATTCTTTCCTCCAGCAATAGAATACATGTTCTGGAGGTATGGAGACAAACCAGAACATATAACAAGTATCCTGTGACTTACCCCAAACACACTGAGCAGCAAAACAGTAAGAGGTTCTGCAAAAATCAGCACAAGATCCACTTTGTCATTCTTCTCTTTTGAAGCTAAGGTTATTAATTTTATAGAACTAAGATCACAAAAAAGGTATTCTTTTCCTTATCATTCTCTGCTTAGGAAAACTGATCACCTGACATGGCAAGTAAGTCTGGCACTTAAATATTCTGAATTCATTGATAATTTAACTTTCAGAAGTATATTAATCTCTTCTCTAAGTGAAGGGATAAATGCAACATAAGGCCTATATACTTTTATGTGAAAATATGGTCCATTTGTGAACATTCATGATCAAATGTTTTATAATTTTATCTCCATCATTGTGGTTCAATGCTGCCATATTGTGCTGCTTGCCTCTAATGAAGTAATTAAAAAAAAAAAGTAACAACAGAAAGCATCAGAAGAGCCTTTTGTACTTTCTGAGGATTAGTAAAAGTATATGTGGAAGAAACACACATAGCTCAGGCATCATAGACTCCTGTATGTGCTAGACATAGATTTATCTCAACATAATCCCTTTGCCAGAAGTACATAGAGCTATATATGGGAAAATCATTCCTGACTTCAAGCATACACAATTCTAGTCAGAAAAAGTTCTGACAAAGTCTTACTTATTAAAATAGATATTTCTTAAACTGGAATAAATTTATTGTCCTTATTATTCCATCTTGTAATTTCCTTTTGCTCTCCATATTTTTAACTGAGATCATCTTTCTCTTATTATTTTGTATTTGGCTTAATAGCTTTCCATGACAGAAGATGTGTCTCTCTACTGTGTTCAGAGGTTGAGTAGCATGATGAGATTTTGGACCATGACAGTTCCACATCATAAACTAAACACAAATAAAACCCCAAAACCACTCCAAATAAAAATTTAAAAAACCCACAAAAACTCCCCAAAAACCCAAACCAAACACACAAAAAAAAAAAAAAAGAAAAAAAACCAAACAAAACCCCCAAGAAGTAAACAAACAAAAAACAACCCAAAACCAAACAAAAAACCCACCTAAACCCAAAACAACAACAACAACAACAACTTGACATTCAACGCAAGCTTTATGAGCCCAAAAGCTTTCATCAACTTTTCCTAGGTGGTGCAAATCAAACCACATCACCAGCTTTTTAGTGACATGAATTTCTCCACACTTCCTACACATCCTTTGGATATAACCATGGTGCAGCCACAGGGAAAGCCATTAGTAGGGAAGTGCTTGATAGTTTAGAGACCCCTGATGTTCATGAAAATAGTTTCTAACAAAGAAACCTAAAGGAATAAAAGATGCAGCAGCATATGCTTAGGGGCATTCTAAAATACTGGACAATCAAAGAGAGGAAAAAAGATGGTTAAAAGAGCTAAGAATAAAATAGTAATAAAATCACTGATCTTTTGGTGTTAAAGGAAGATTAAAAATGTTACTTCTGTATAGTTTTACTTGACTTGTTATAAAAAATGTTATGAAAATCTATTCTTTCCTCTGTGCCATTCCAGCCTGCAGGTAGAACTGAACCCAATGCTTCCATTAACAGGGAAAATATGTGTTTGTCCCTGTAAAATAATTGTCAACATCAATGTGCAAGAGCTAAGAGTCCTCTACATTAAAATAGTTAAGAGCAGAAATGTGGGTTGGTTTAATGGATTATTTGCTGCTCGCAGAACAAAGGTTTTATACTTCTAAGTCTGTATTGCCAGTTATGAAAATAATAGTTGAAAGCACCTTAGAAGTAAATTAATTCTAACCATAAGTGTGAAAAACTTTTCACTCCTCCATCACTGATAGTGCGTAAATGTTCTTCTAATAGGTACAATAATGACCTTTGATTTTAGTCTTGTTATTTCTTTTATTGTTTTTGTCATAAATCAGTCTCTAGGAACCTTGTCTTATAACACAAAAAAAATAAACAACATTTGCATACAAAATTTGCATTTGAATATTATGTAGATTCAATTGTAATTAGGGGAGGTAAAAAAGACAAATGTTATTGTGATAATTCATATTTATATTTAGTTTCATAACATAAATAATAAAATATAAATGAAATGTCTGTATAAGATTGCATAGGGAAAGGTTTACATGAAGGAAAAGGTGACTCAAAATGAAAATAAATAAAGAAATCAAAAAAGAGATCTGAACAGGATATTAACAACCTGTAGAGAACCAAAGAACAAAAACATATTTAAAAATAAAGCAATCATAGTTTTAAGTGAGTGCAGAAAATCCTTTAGCTTGTCCTGGAAGTATGAAAACCTTTAGGATTTTTAAGTTGGCTTCTTCCATAGTGAAACAAAATTTCATTTGCCAAAACTGTTGAGCAGCTACTATTCCATAAAAAACAATAGTGCATATAACCTTGGAAAATAAGCTCATTTTTTACACAGAAACTTCAACAAAACCTATGAAATTTTACCTTTAGGCAATCCAATTTGAAAGTTCTGGTATATGCAAAGTTTTGTTTGCATATAAATCATTACAATTTACAAAGATTTATTGAAATACGTACACTCATTCACAAAGCCAAACATGCAAGCACTGAGAAACTAACTGCATATATTCACAAAATACACGTCATAAATTTTGAACTAAACATACCTAGGAAATAGTGTACTTTAATCTCAACAACTTTTGTTCTAGCACACAATGAGTCTGTGGAAATGCCTGTCTTGCCAGAGGCATTGGAGACAGACAGCATATTCTGACTGCTCAACTCTTAAAAGCCCAAATTGAGCTACTTTCAAACCCATCCATAACTATTCCAGTTGTCTTCTTGAAGAAGGTGTCTCTTTATAATGGGCATAATGGGACCCCAGGCTCACTGAAGCTGAATTTATAAATTCAGCTTCTGTCTGAAACTCTTTTTACTGGCACAAGTTACTTTGGAATAGACCATAGTGCAGTGTAAGGTTATAACCCTAAGGGTTCTTCTATCTCCTCTCTCCCTCCTGCCCCTTTTATGCATTAAAAAAAATTATTAAAAAGTTACAGTTTTCAATAATTATCCAGAGCCATGTGAAAACAGCTAATAAGCAACAGTAAAAGGTTTTTTTTTAAAAAAAAAAAAAAAAGAAAAAAAAAAAAACAGGAGAGTTTATTTAGTTTATTTCAGGAAAGTTCAGCTATTTCACAAGTTGACTTCTCCATACTGATATAGTGCATTATACATAAAATTGGGCAATGATAAATACCTGTAAAACCCTTAAAGTAAATGGAGGAAAACATCATTATTTCCTTTTATATTTACCTTTTGTTTATTAGTTAAAATAAATGAATTTGATATTAATATTGTGCATGCTCCATGGTTAATATAATTTGAACAATTATGAATCACAATTAAATGTCTTAGAGGTGTGCAGAAACACAAGTAAAGGCTGGAAGGGACACTGCCATCTAGCGATATGATAAAAAGTTAACAAAATCATACATCAAAAAAATTCTTAGTGGTATGGCAGAGAAATAAACACAATTCTCAAAGAAAAACTAATGCACTAAGGCTTAACAGACCCTGAAATTGGCAGGCTGATTTTCTGATCCATTTAAAAAATAATCCTATCAACGATACTTGCTTCATTATGAGAGAGATCTGCTTATAAAGAGACAAATATGTATCTCTAAGAATGTGAAACACTCTCTTAGAAAAAATTGTATTACTGAACATAATTATACTTTTGTTTCATACAAAAAAATCAGGCAAATATAAAATAAAATTAATCAGACTAAGCTAGTATCAATTAAATGTAATTGTTTCACTGTTGGCTCTGAACTCCAGCATCTGTGTTGCTGTGCTTTGTTGTTACTACATTATTCCATATAAATAATTCTGAAATGTTCATCAGAACACATCTGATTATCTGACTCCAGGGTACGTTTTCTTCTACTACACTATAAAAATAAAGCATTTCTTTCCCTCTTCACCAAAAGAAATTTTCAAGAATCTCAGGTAATGTTATGCGGTACTGGCAAGTATTGCCTGTTTAACGGCAAACTCTGTAACTCAATTGATCTAGTACAATATTTCTAATGAGTTCTGTATCTAAAGTCACCAAAGAGTGATCTTAGAACTATAATGATATTTTTTGAGTGTTAATTGTTTCACTAATGGTGGATTCATACCCATTGTAGTTATCTATTGTATTCACCATACATATCCATTGTATGTGTCCTGACTACTCACAATTAGTTGAGAATTCATTCTATGAAAGTAACTGCACTAGTGAAAAGGTTAAATACAATTCACCTGAGAAGGGAAAGGATTTAAGCTAAAAATAAAAAAGGAAAACGCAAGGACATCTGGAGAAAAAAAAACAAAAAAAAAAAAGAAAAGATATATTGCAAGAACAAGATAGTTTTTAGGTATTATTCTGAGCATAATAGAAAGAGGAACAAAAATAAAACAAGACACAAGGAGCAAGGGAATAAATATTGATATTGCAGCAGCAATTGACTTGACATCGTAATCTCTTGTCAAGCTGCACAGTGTCTCTTACTCTTACATTGATATGCAGCAGATCCAAATGCCATCCTAATTATACTGGCGGAGCAAAGTGTCCTTAGGGAAATACAAAGTGGAAACAAACAGTCTTCCCATGCTGGGGGAATTGGCACTTACACTTCCATTTTAGTGTCAAGGAATACCACATTCCATCTGGATCTAAAACATTGACCATCATTTATATGGCTGCTTTTGCCTTTAGTGTATGCTATAGATATTTACATCTGTGATTATGCTGTTTCTCTGCAACAAAACTTTGCTATTTTTTCCAAATCTATTTTCTAATAAAAATACATGTCCTATTAAGGGCCAGATGAAATACTAAAACCAAAAGTACACTTCAGTATAATTATCAGATTTATTTTTTCTCTTATTCATTTTGTCTAGATATATAGAGCCCTGATGTTGCAAGACCAATGTTTTAATATTTTTTTTTCTCACAGGATGCTTGTGAAGCAGGAACGTCTGATAAATCCATTTAAACAGATGAAGAATAGATGCACAGAGAGAAAAAGGTCAGATCTTCAGTAAACATAGTCATTATGAGTCTTATCCACAGGAGAGAAATACAGCCCGATTCCTCTTTGAATGAGGATAGACATATTTAGAAAGAAATTTCCTTGCAGAGGTCTGATAGGATACGTTTCCAGACAAGGTAATGCTATAAAACCAAGCTTCTTTTCATCTTTGGGGAAAAATGTAGCCAGATAAATAGAAACATAGTAGTAATAGTAATAGTAGTAACAGTAGCAGCAATAATAGACACTCGTGATTTCTGAATCTCCTGGAGAGGCTCTTCCTAGATTGGAAAGAGTCGCACTGCTATTGAGCAGTGCATAGATCAGAAATTTTCTGGAAGGGACAGCAGTATCACTGACAGGACACTGACCAGTGTGCAGAGCCACACCAACACGTTTCCTTTCCTAAACTCTTGCAGAGGGAGTTTCTACACCTGGAACTCACAGATGTTCTTTTTCATATGTTCAGCCACCTCAGAAGCTTTTATCTTTAAGCTAGCAGGACATTTAATTTTGGTTGGGGGGGAAGTTGCTCACAGAAAAGTTCTCTCCATAGCACATACAACCTATCACATTTTACAGAGTAGTTCACATTCACTTTCATCATAAAGCTTTCAAAGGGCCATATAACATAGAAAGGAAGGTTGTTCTCAGAAGTGAAACAACATGGTTACCTCAAAAAGTACTAACTCCATATGTCAAAATTATTTCCTTAGTAGAAAAAGTTGAGAATAAATGAAAGGTTTGAGCAGGAGCCAAGGGTTGCACATTGTCCTTCTTTTCTCACAGAAATTGAGCAGGGTGGCTTGGCTTAACAATATTTTTCCAACATTGTCTCCTCAATGATAAGAAACATTTATAGATGGTTGCAGTAACTCCACAGATGTGCAGTCTTTGACTTTTTGAATTTACTGTGTTGGTGGGCTCTATTTCTCCCTTATGAGTTACACCCTCATTCTCCTTTAAGGGTTTATCAGAACAGGGGCAGCATACAAAGAATTTTCATTTTGCTTTGACTTCTTTGACGACATAGCCTCAAACCAAAGTTTGTGTTTTTCAGTTCTGTTATTTTCTTCCACTACTGTGCTAGCGTTAACACAATAACATGAAACAAGAGAAATGCTATAGAAGAGGTTTATTGTTAAATGGAGCTGTCACTTATGTGCTGAAAAATATAAGCCAAATATAACCTTTAAAGCCATTAGCATTAGGAAAGAGTATTAGTTTGGAAGCCATTAATTATAATCCACAAAATTGTTACTTTACCCCAGTTAAGAAAGTTTTCAACTAGATCTAAGAATAACATTGGCACAATATTAGAAGAATAATACTGAAAGTAGCAAACAAGTTCTAACTCTATGTGGCATTCACTGGTAATAAACTGTGTACAGTGGTATGTAATGGTTTGATATATTACATTATATACCATGATGTATATACTGTTACATGTACACATCATAAAATGTATTATATAATGTATTCTAGGACTCTAAGTCACAACATGAATTGTTTGGTATAAACCTATTGGTTTCTATAATATTTTTCTTTAATTCTGAAGGCTTTTTCTAAATACATCTATAGATTAATGGAAGTAAAATGTAGATAAATTAATCCTATCACAAACAGTAAAATAGTTAGACACCACAGCTAACTGATTTCATGTAAACTGCCATTTAATGGATAATATACTTGTTTAAAATTTAGATTATAAAAAACCTAAATGACAAAACCAATCAAACAACTTTCTATCATAGCTGTTCTGGAAAAGGATTTAAAGGATTTGCTTGTTTCTTAGGCAGCTCCAAAACTCTAAGCTTTCCTATGTGCCCTGTTTACAGTCCTTGTCATCTCTTATTTACCTTTTTTTTTTTTTTTCTATCACAGCTGTAGTGTTATAACAGTATAAGATAGGAAATAAGAGGTATTTGGGTTGAAAACTTTTTCAAAAACATGGCTGTACTGTTGTTACCTGTTACTCTCAGCACCAACCACTGACTCTCCAGCTGGCATGGCAGGTAAGAGATGCCTGGACACAGCAACCTTTCACACTGTTTTAATTTCAGCCCTGTTTTGGAAAGCCATCTCCATCGGAAGATAAGATAGAATCTTTTATCAGTTGATTTGCAGAGGTAAAAAAAATAGAGTTAATATAAGAAAAGAAGCAGCAAGGTGGGTAGGAAATTGGCTAAGAGAGTGATGATAAATTGCTTTTACCCAAGCTGGCAGCCTGTCACAGTTGGGATGCCCCAGGGACTGATACTGAGCCCTATGATGTTCAATACTGTTATAAATGATGGGACTGAAAGCACCCTCACCAAGCTTACTGATGACATCAAACTGGGTGTTGAGGTGAACATGTCAGAAGGGAGACCTGTAATACAGAGAGACCTGGAAAGGCTGGAAGAATGGTCTAGCAAGAGCATCCTGAAGATGACCAAAGGGCTGGAGAACTTGTCCTGTGAAGAAAGACTAAAGGAGTTAGGTCTTCTTTTCCTGCAGAAGCGAAGGTTTAAGGGGGACCTCTTCACAGTACTTAAAGGGCATCTACAAAGAGGATGGAAGCTCCCTTTTTACAAGGAGACACATAGAGAAGACAAGGGGTAATAGTTACAATTTGCACTGGGAGAGGTTTTGTCTTGTCATGAGAAAAGATTTTTTTACAATAAGAACAATCATTCACTGGAACAACATCCCCAGGGACATGGTAGAATTACCATCACTGTGATTTTCAAAGATGCTATGGAACAAGGTGCTAGATAATCTCATCTAAGCTCCCTTCCCAATGAAAGGCTGGACCAGATCATCTTTCATGGTCCCTTCCAACATTGGCTGGTTTATAATTCTATGAAAATGTGGGAATTGTAACTGCTATGGTCAGATAGGTGATTTGCAGAGATTCTAGGCGATGTTGATGAAGAAGGCAGCATTAGTGGGGACCAACGGTTTTATGGCCTTCTTGCATACCAGTGGTGCAATGTGAAAAACATTTCATCTGAAAAGGAAATGTGAGGCTTTGCAAAAATTAAATATATCTGTATTAGAATCCATCACTCTAGGAAATTGTTTGTTAGCTAGTCCTCATTCCTTCTACTCATTTTCACTAGAACATTTCCTTTTAGATGCAAATATTATCTATACCACAGAAATCAGAAGTCTGACAGGCCAGGTTTTGCTGGGGAGTATGCAACTTCTCAGCTTCCCTGAGTCAAGACAGCTATTGGAAGAGAGAAAGCCACCAGAACATGATCTCAAATGCTTCTTATAGCCTTATTGTTTCTTTAATACTTCATTGAAAGGTATTCTCTCACAGAATGTACATAAGTAGGATAATCTGCGTATTTAATATTCACAGAATTATCCTCCTCTAGAGCTAATGATTTAAAATAATGATCCCATTTATGACAGAGAAAATGTATTTAAATAAAATATAGTTATCTTTTTTTTCATGGTTAATTTGAAACACATTGTTGAAATGAATGCTCTGGGTTGCATGGAAAAAAAATTCAATCAAAAATCAGTCAGAACTCTTAACCTTTCTAACACTGTGTATTTGGGACAAAGGAAAAAGAAAGACTGACTGAAATCTGTATTTCCACAGTGATTTCATGCCTACCACACCACTGGAAACTCTTTAAAGAATATAATGAAAATAGCATCCCTGAAGGTAATTACAGCAGGAAATGCTGCAGTCGACTGACTACACCTCCTGTCATGTGACAGAAGTAATCTTTCATTCCTCTTTCTTGTCAGATAGCTGAGAACAAAAATAAGGAGTAGTTTTTGTCAGCATGCCTGTGTCACAGTAATCATTGCTCTCAATAGAGCAGCAAACTGGCATTAATTTTAAAACATTTTCAACAGTTACCACTGACTTCTATATGTACATCTCATTCAAGTAGATCCATTGAAGTCAAATGGACTACTTACTGAGTCAGCTAAAGTCAATAGGAACAGAAGTAATTCCCATGTAGTCAAACTGAGCTTATATGTGAAAATGTGAGACTAATTCTATTGAATAAATGGCCCCGAAATCCTTTCATATATTTTAAATGTGACTTTACCTGGAGAGTCATCACCTTCCTTTCATTGTAACCCTTACAACTTCATATACTTTGAACCTGGCACAAAATGAACTCTTTCAGAGAATCTGTGAGTTCCCAAGATTACAGATATTACATACAGATATTTAATCAAGTACATTATGATTCTTTCAGGCACACACACTTTGAGAAAGAATAATTCAGACTGGCTTTTATATAGTCTGCATAAACAGAAAACACATGAGAAGAATTTTCCAGGACAGAATTACAGAGAAATATGTGTCTGTAGTCTGAAAGATTGGAGTGGAAAAGACTTGATTAAAAAAAAAAAAAAAAAAGAAAGTCAGAAAATACTTGAGAAAGTCAGGATGAAATGAGAAGAGGTATCAGGAGCTGAAATGAAGATAGATGGAAGACAACAGTTAAAATATCTTAAGATATGAGTTTTGGATAAGAAAACTTAGGGAGTCTGCTACTATAGTATCTGATATGCCTAAATTATGGTTTAGCATTTGTTTTTTTAAAATTCCTTTTAATCTTATTTCTCACTTGTTGCAGAAAAGGGAATGCTTTTAGATACTCCATTGCTTCATGCACTAAAAAACAGAGAGAGGGAAAAAAAAAAAGTCAGCACTGACCAATAGAGAGCATGTTTAATGTCTGAATCCTTTTATTATGAAGAAAATAGAAAATTGGTCTCTCTGATGTCATTATATGCTACCTACTGATGAATAGTCATTTTGAAATGGATTTTCATTATAATTTTAAACAATACCTGTACAAATTCAGGTATATTATTTTCTCGGTTAAAAAAAACAACAACAGATTGGGAGGAAAGAAACGTGAAATAACACTAAATGGGTAACTATGGTATATTTTCAATTATCTTTTTCTTGAGTCTCACACAAAGCAAGAGAGTGGCCTTGAATATTTTTCTGAAACATTTCAAAAGTGTCTCTTTTTGGAGATTATGAAGCATTTGTTCTTTTCTTTTTGGTTGTAACCTCAACACTGAGATACTGTAGCTCATAAGAATATCCTGCTACTTGGAGTACAGATGCTGGCGCTTTTGTCTTCTTTGTAATATAAGATCAGAGCACTTGGCTTGACAAAATTTCTTTTACCTGTTTTTAACAATTTTCCCACTTTTTCAAAAAGTGTTCTAGCACCAAGCCCAAGTGGGTGTAGGGAGAAATAAATGGTCAACAGTTCTAATGTCCCAATTAATTTCCTGTTACTACTGGTTCAGGTCCTTGTAATTTTGAGAGATTGCTTGCAGACCTTTCCTTTTCCCAACCAGCTGCTATGAATCCTTAGAGCATTTCTATGGGGGAAATGGGATTGAATACCCTTAGGCAGAGAGTAGACCAGAAGGTAAGCAAGTATTATTGCTTCGCTGCCACCAACGGCTTAAAAAAAAATCAAACTAACTTTTTCTGGTTGTAAGTTGCAGTTTATTGTCTGAAAATGCCTTCAAGTAGGTGAAAATCATGAGAGAGTTAGGAGAGGGCAAGGCACAACACTGCTTGACTTGTCCTAGGCTGAAGTTCTTCATGAGGCACATTCTGGTATCCCTGCAAACTTGGAGTTTAAAAATGCAATATATGCAGAGAGTTAGATGACAACTGAACTTATTTTAACAGCCACATTTTTGGACCTAAGTTTTTGAATTTCACTTAAATCCCATTTTTTAGAGCCTTAATAGCATCCCATCCATAATAATTGACATATAATTAGGACTAATGAGGTTAAATTGTGAGAAATAAATATCTTTTCCATAATATATTCCAAATAAATATTATCTTCCCCCAACCTGTCAACAGTTGTCAAGCACTGGCAATAACTATTGCAGTGAAAAGTATAATTGCTTCTTGGTTTTGGGGGTATTCAATTACCCCTTTTCAGAAATAAAACGTTAAGTATTAGCAAAGACAGAGAAACAAAGTGCTACAAAGGAAAACAAAGCCCAAAATATCCATCAACTCAACAAAGGGAGCAAAGGAATTCAGAGACAACTGCAAGCTGAAACTGATATGAAGGTAGAAGCAGAAAAACATTTTTTAAAACATAAAATCCATGTCAGTTCTCTCACCTGTTTACTAGGACTCCTTACTCATGAATATACTTTTTTTTAAAAAAATATTATTGAGTCTTCTGTGATAAATCTTATCCTTTAAAAAAGGTTTCATTAATTTCTCTTCATCATGTAAGTATAGGAAATTATCCAGGCATTTTACTAACTTAGATTTTCTCTTGAACATGAGTCAGCAATGTGCTCTTGCAACAAAGAAGGTTAACGGTGTCCTGGGCTGAATTAGGCATTGCCAGCAGGTCAAGGGAGGTGATCCTTCACTTCTACTCAGCACTGGTGAGGCCACACCTGGAGTAATGCATCCAGTTCTGGATTCCCTAGTACAAGAGAGATATGGACATACTGGAGAGAGTCGAACAAAGGATGACAAAGAGAAGGCTCATGGGGATCTTATCCATGTGTATAAATACCTGAAGTGAGAGTGCAAAGAAGACAGAGTTAGGGTCTTTCAGTGGTGCCCAGTGACATCACAAGAGGAGATGGGCACAGACTGAAACATAGGAGGTGCCATCTGAACATCAGGAAACACTTTTTCACTGTTAGGGTTCCTGAGAACTGGCATAGGTTGCCCACAGAGATGGTGGAATCTCCAACGTTGAAGATATTCAAAAGACATCTGGACACAGGCCTGGGCAACCAGGGGTAGGTGGCCCTACTTAAGCAGAGTAGTTTGACTAGATGACCTCCAGAGGTTGCTTCCAACTTCAACCACTAGGCGATTCACTGATTTTGGATAGAAGTCTTAAAAATAAAATAAAGCACATAGGCCCATTGATATCTAAGATAAAACTGTGATCTTATGGCCTAAACTTTATTGGATTTCCAGATACAAATCTAGCCTATAAAGCCAGAACTATGTATCTAGCCAATGGATTAAATATGAAATATTAACTGTTTAGGAACATATCTTTTCTGTCCTTTTAACTTATAAGTACAAGATTCTGTTCTACTTGATTTTTTTAGACACTAATTTATTTGTGAAATAGTAGGAAAAAAATGTAAAAATATGTGTATATATGTGTATATGTGTTTGAAGATTTACACAATAAATGCACAACATCCACCAATGGGACAACTAATTCAAATAGCACACTTTATTGTACATTACTAATATACAATTATATAATGAGAAAAAGTGTCATTTCACTTTCTTTTCTGTACTTGTTCAAAAATTAAGTCCTTTGAAATGAGGAAGGATTGTTTAGTCGGTTGATTTCAGTATTTTCTTTTGTATATTTCTAACTGATTAAAGTACTTCATTTTTGATGAATCTTCTATTCCCTAGTTTTATAGAGAGACAAAGACAATTTCAACTAACACAGTTTGTTTTCAACTAAGCCTATGTCTACAGTGAAATTACAACTAGACTATTTTTCAACTGGAAACCCCACAAAGTGTTTAAATAAACTGCAACATGTAAAAAGCATAACAGTGACTGTACAAAAGTACAAATTCCATCTCAGGAGCTACCACATATACTGCTACTAGTCTCCTACTGTGTATCTTCATTTTAAACATTTGCTACCTGTGTTAAACAGAATGTGCCTGTACGAGTAATGACTGAAACTCACTGCACGTATATCTTCACACTGTGTTCCAGACTGCAGTAGCCTACAAGGCCACGATGAGAGGCACAGCTTCATCTTCTTGAACATGTCTAACAGAGTAGCTCTTTTAGCTCCAACAAAGGAGTCGTGCATGTTTGGCACCTTGAAGCTGCACCATACTTGAAAAAAACACCTTTGCTAGTATATCTCTGGGTTGGTGAAATTCTATATCATTGGTATTTCACTTGATGCTAAAAGGTACTTGAAACATAATCACAAGTTAGAAACAGCTACAATAAAGAGAATAACACTGCAATCTCTCTTTCTACTAGTTTTTTGGTATATATTTTTAGTGTGTTTTTTAAAGGAAGAGTGAAGAACAAAGAGAGAAAGTAGATGTTTTTTCCTTGCAATTATTCCCTCTCAAACAACAGCACTCGGCCCCTGGAGTGCTATAAAGGTGTTAAGTTCTACGTCTGCAAATCTGCAAAGGAAATACAGCTGTTGGGAGTGCAGACTTAAATCCCATTTATGGCAAACAAATCCAACAACTTGCTGTTATCAAAATGAGGAGGTTGTACCCTCTTGTTCCATCTATTTCTCTCCTCTGCTCTTAGCTGTATCCATTCATTTTGCTAGACCCCTCAAGCAAGCCTGGAAAGCTTACATGACCAGTGGAATATAAACCAGAGGAAAAATGTGAGCATCTTTCTTTTCAGTTGGAATGGAACTGAAGTCTTCAGCAAAAGGGAGTTAGCATTTCAAATCCAAGGTGCTGAAACAGTGAGCTCTTAGCTTGGGTGACTGCAGCATATCTAAGGCTGTGTTATTTCACTTATTGTTAAGAGCCTAATTAATTTGCTACATTAGATCAAATTAATCACATTAATGTGTCTCAAATCCTGCCTCACCTTCAGACCTAAATGTCCAATTTTAAGATGCAGAGACATGCCTCTTCCTATTCAGGAATCATAATCCCAAAGTTTGTTCTCTATATCATTTGTATTGTAAATCATGTAAATAGTGAAAAGCGACAATCATTCTGGCAAAGCAGGTCCTGAAGAGGACCTTTCTTTTCTAGAAAGTATCACTTAAAAAGTGGATGCCAGAACTTGAGTTTCTTTTGCTCTTTTTGGGGATATCAACCCCAATCTGCTGTCAGCAAGCCCTTCCTGCTAGATTGTAGAGAAGTCTCGTTCTATTCAACTGGGGTTCTGTTACATTATGTAGCATAGTGGGTAGTCTTTTTGGGTTGGGTTGCAGAACAGCATCTATGCCTGGTTGTTAGTACATACTTTTTGTGGATTTTAGTATTTATTCAATATGGTACTGTTCTAACTGTTTCCATATTTGACAACAGGTAAGTAGGGAGTCAGACTATCCAAACTGTGGCTTAAAAATTATAAGCATTTTATATATAAGTATTTTTTATTATGTGAAAAAGTTTGATAAAATTAAAAAAAAACACAAACCAAACATAGAGATCTAAGCAGGAATAAAAAGAGAAAAAAGAGGGATTTCAGGTAGGAAGTTCCTTGTAGGAACTTGATAGCAATCACAAAGTGATATTTGGGAAGAGGGAGAAAGAAAAATTCCACATAATCTTTTTTTATGTTAAACACAAAAAAAAATTGAGAGGTTTATTCTCTTCATAGGTATTGTTCCCTTTGAAGATTTTCAAGAATTCAAAAATTATATACTGCAAGCTTTGTTGGAATATAGAGTAAAACTCATTATCTGACATAGCTCAGGAAATTCAAATTGACTCCAAAGCAAGCAGGGAGCTGTTGTCCACTTTTTGTTTGATACTTGTATCAACTATATTCTTGAACTGAAGCGTTATTTGGAGGGAGAGCTAAGACTGTTTATTTAGGCCAAATGACAATTTGAAAAAACAATAGACAAGCTTGCAGGGTTTCAAGCCCTCTTTCAAACTTTTGCATTCTCAGTGTCTTATTTTAAAAGCCCAGCACATATTCAAATTCTGATTAGCCTTAAACACATGAATATTAGTGAAGAGTGTCACTCTTCCCATGCATAAGCATTTGCCTGATTGGAATTAAATCCAATATGACAAGGGTCAGATTTTTTTTCATATCCTGTCAACTACAATTTAAAACCAGTGAAGATAGTTAACATTTTTATTTCCTGAGGTGACCAAAAATGTGTCTATCCTCTAGAATGTCTTTAACCTTGAAGTCTTACAAGTGAATCCCTGCACTCTTGATGGCCTAATTCACAACCAGTTCAAAATGCCTAAAGTGATCCTTAGGGCCTCTTTGTGTAAATTTTAGGAAATCTTTAGTTTATGAGTTTTCTTTTCCTTATCAATTAAACACGTACTTTGGTACTGTGATTTAAAATGTTGCCAAATAGTCTAAAAATTGTATTTGGAAATATTAAATAGCAGACAGTTACTGAATTATCAGAAAGAATCATACAAAAGTTTGGGTTGGAAATGACCTTTAAAGATCATCTAGTCCAACTTACCCTGACCTTCTTCAGCATGTCCAGTGAGACCCCACTTGGAGTACTGTGTCTAGTTCTGGGGCCTCCAACATAAGAAGGACATGGACCTGCTGGAGTGAATCCAGAGGAGAGCCATGAAGGTGATCAGAGGGCTGGAGCACCTCTCCTATGAAGATAGTCTGAGACAGTTGGGGTTGTTCAGCCTGGAGAAGAGTAAGCTCCTGGGAGACCTTATCACAATCTTCCAGTACCTAAAAGGGGCCTACAGGAAAGAATGAGAGGGACTCTTTATCAAGGAGTACAGCAATAAGAGGAAAGGTAATGGTTTTAAATTGAAAGAGGGGAGATTTAGATTAGATATTAGGAAGAATTTCTTTACTGTGAGGGTGGTGAGACACTGGAACAGGTTGTCCAGAGAAGTTGTGGATGCTCCATCCCCAGAGGCCAGGTTGGATGAGGCTTCAAGTTACCTGATTTAGAGGAAGGTGTCCCTGCCCATGGAGGGGGGTTGGAACTCAATGATCTGTAATGTCCCTTTCAATCCAAACCATTCTATGATACTATGGCTTACAGTACAGCTGTAATATCCACTGCATATACTGCAAATACTGTGAACAGTAGGGAAAGAAATATGTAAATATAAGATGCACAGAAGAAAAGACAGGAGACGAAAAATAAAAGGGTAGGAAAGAAATTTCAAACAGAGCAGAAATAAGGTCTTGTCATCATCTTGTAAAGCTATAGAACTGCAGAGTTATATCTTGCTCTTAATTCTAACTCTCTGTATTCACTACAATTTTGTCCAACAAATCAGGTAAGGAATTTAGTGGAGAGGATCAAAAAAGTATTTTGTGTATTAGTATGACCCTGGAAAAACTCCATTTCAGTCAGAAAAGTTAAGCTATTACTGGTGAAGTAGCACAAATATAGAAAGATATCCTCATAACTTACCCCATAAGCACTACAAGGAAAATAAATTTAGCTTTTTGAGATTGGGTTTTGATACCACATGTGATAAATGATGCACATGCATGTGGGGAGAACGTGTCAGATAGATAGAAATGTTAGATGAATAAGAGGAGAAAAATGAAGAACACAAGGCAGATATGAATGCATATAAAATGGGAAGAAAACAATGAAAGTTAGTGGGATAGAAAAAGCAACATAGCCATAGTTGAGAAGAATGCTGCCCTGGGTTAGAGGCAGAGGGCTCATGCTGTTTCTGATGCTATTCCTCTCCCCTTTCTATTCAGAAATGATTAATTTAGAACACAGAGTAGAATTGTTCCATAAGCAAGGTGTATAAGCATAAATTTTATAGTTCCACTGAACTTAATGAACTTATCTGAGGTAGAAAATCATGGCTGAAGAGGGTGTTGGCATGACTCTGTTTCTTTGATAAAAGGAAAAAATCACAAATGAGCCTGAACTCTGAATACCTATCTGATATAAAGAAATACTATTTCAAGGTGAAAATATTTCAAACTCTAAACTGCATAAACCAAACCCATCCCTATAATAATTCCAATTAAGGTAGAGCTCAGTAGAGCTGTGGAGTTTCTAGGGCATACAAAATGTGATAATCATTAGTAATGCATTTCAGATGAATACTATCTTTAGTAATGCATTTCAGGTGAATACCGTCTACAGATTTTGAAGAGTGAATGTTCATCGTCTTTTCCCCACAATTTTCACTACTCATGCTTAGCGTAAACTGCTCAGCAGTTTAACTTAACAGCAGTTAAAATGATATATCTTAAAAATAAGATATCCAGTTTTTCACACTAACTCCACAGCTCATGCACACTGAAAAAGAAACAGGCAACAAGTTGGTTAACAATTGAATTCAAATAAACAATTCACAAATAAATGTTACTGCTTCCAGTCCTTTTACTTATAACACTTGCTTCCAGCATGCTTGCTTTCAGCTTTGCAGTGAAAAATATTCAGGATATTGCTTGGAACAGATTTCAGGTGTAGTTTCATGTGATTCAGTCTGTCTTTTTGTTTGCTGCATATACTCACAGTCTTTATAATTCATGTACAACACAGTCTGTCATTAATCTTACATCACAAGATAAGAAGAAACGCATTAGGAATGCTTGATGAGTAAGATGTCTTAGAAGGAAACTTTAATAAATGTGATAACATGCATACAAAACCATTTGCAAGGCAAAATTTTATAAGGTACAGCGCTGATGAAATGGCAAGATAAAAAAAGACAAGTAACATTAGTACAGAATGATTAATGAAGCACTATCCCACAAGATCATGGCAATAGTATAATGTTATCACATGAAAAATCAAAAAAATCTTTTAGGTAGGAAAGAAAAGGAACTTGGCAGTATCATTGGATGGGCAATGTGTACACTAAACATAAAAAGAATTATCTGTAATATAAATATGTTAAGTAGATAATTAGTAGATACTAACCAAACTAGAGAGATCTTTGTAGATCTAGATGCTTATCCTCATAAAGAACTAGATTGTTTCTTATTTTCTAGAGAGACACTGACTAGACTTTAATCATTCTAGAGTATGATGAAATGATTTTATTGCTTAAGTTATTTTCTCCAGCAGTGGAACGAGGGAGATAAAGTTTTCAAAATGAAAGAAGAAGAACATTTATCTTTATTCAGAACCAGATAAAGCTGGCTGAACAGTCAACTCCAAATAATAATTACAAATCCATTCCTTCCATCAATTACTGAACTAATTTCAAGCAAATTCCAGTTTTTAAATGTAAATTCCTGCAAATTTTAATATGCCAAATAGATCTACAGAAAAACAGGTGATTTTTTAGAAAAATAGTAAGTCTTGGTTATCCAGACCAAACAAGTTTTAGATCAGACATTTCATAGAATCCCATCATCAAATGAAAAAAAACTGTGATTCATGTATCATGATTGTGTTGATGAGCAAGAATTGTACTCAGCATAAAAGTTAGCCTTGCTGATTCTCCTAGTGGTACTCATACTAAGCCGTACTTTCCTGTGAGAAATGGGATACAAAAGGCAGCAAGGGAGTGTAAGGCATGGAAAATCTATCATGATTCTAAATCAAAGTAAAAAATCCATACATTGTCAAGTCATTTTTCTAAATTAGAGACCACAGATGGAAGCCAGGACCTTCCTCATATTCTCTGTGCAGAGCTTTGGTTGAAGCCCAAACATAACCCAGGCTTTGTGAGCAAAGTGAAAGCTGAAAGCCAGAAACGAGATATCAATGATGTCTGAATATTTCTTTGCTAGGTCCATATCAGAAAACAACTGTACACAGAGTTTCCAAGTACAGGATTTGTGCTGATGCAGCTAATCTTCCCCTCTTCTGTAAAACATTGTGGTTCTGTTCAAGCTGCCTGTTGTGAAAGACTGTTGGCTAATACTAATCATGATCAAGTGTAAGGTGGGAAGGGTTTCATTTGCCCAAGCCAAAACCCAGCCATTTTTGAGCAATTCATCAATGGAAAATCACGTACTAGTCTTTAGACCTGTGTCTGACTTTTTTTCTTTACTAATGTTGATGAAGTCCAAGTCCCTGAACATCCTCTGGAATATGGTCTGAGGAAGCCTTTTAACGTGAACTTGTATGTTTACAATGTGAGTATTAGAACAGGTTGGTTATTGAGGGAAGATTTGGACTTCATTTTAACAGATGGTATATCCCACTAAATTCAGCAGGTGTTTGAACAAACCTGTGGAGAAGTAAAAGGAAATGAATGCACATGAACTTGAATGTAACTTACACAGAAAAAGTTTGATCCAGCTAAATGTAAAAGCTTTTCATGAGATGTTTTAAAACTACTGAACTGCGGTATAACAACAAATGTCAGTTTGTGTGCCTATACAGATAAATATACACTTAAATCTATATATGCACATATATATTTAAAATATTCACTAAGATCAGTATAACTAGAAAGCATTCAATGTGTTGGTGTCTATATTTGCAATTATAATATTTTGTCTAAATACAGAAGTTGGCATTTTGCCAAGTAAAAAAAT
Organism: Gallinago jamesoni; assembly: GCA_025769975.1. Lineage (NCBI taxonomy): Eukaryota > Metazoa > Chordata > Aves > Charadriiformes > Scolopacidae > Gallinago > Gallinago jamesoni. The sequence continues at coordinate 102,096,151 of JAOQGH010000023.1, read as the reverse complement.
CCTTTCTTCTAGAGGTATCGTGTCGTGTTTTATAATCTGAGAAATTAACTGTAAAGTTGTTTAATAGTGTTGCATCCAATCTTCTTGAATACTTGCTGCTTCTCTCTAGGCATCTGTTATCACATCACAGTTATTTAATTTTTTAAAACAGCAGTATTTTTAATTTAGATTTAAATCAACTCACATATACTTGTTTGGAAAATAAAATCTAGCAGCACCTTGAAAGACAGTTAATGGAGATAGAACAGACCCTTATGTTGCTTTGTTTGTTAATGTAGTTGTAGCCATAGAATGTCAGCAAATATTTCTGTGTGTTCTTTGTGAACAATTCACAATAAAATTCTATAGAAATATCTGACAATGATGTGAAGATAAACAAAAAGGTCCAGCAACTGTACACTTGGAATGCATTTACTCAAAGAAATAACTATTTTATAATCACCTGTTATGCACATCAAAAGCAAATGTTATATCAGTAGTTCATAACAATTACAGTAATAGCCCATATCTGACAATTTGTCCTGCTAATAAAAAAGATGGGAAAGTTATTTATTGGGAAAGATGGGAAAGCTAAATTATTGCTATAAGATGGAGTGGAAAGGTCAAAATTTGGTGTTTCTATTGAGAAGATCAAAACTTGATGTTTCTATTTAAGGCATGTCGCTTATCATGAAGGAGTGATAATGAATCATTTTGGTACCAATTTCCTCTTCCTTCAGTCTCTTTCAAGCTGCTTTGTCAGCCTGTAGCAATTGCAAACTTGCAGTCCCTCTTCCAAGGCAGTAGCAACACAGAGCTTGAACATCTGGCTTAAACAACTCTTTCTAAGTGTCGATAAGCAGGACATAATCTGATCTCTTAACACTTTGGAGAGGGACAATTTTTTTCACCCAAATGAGTTATGAACATGCAAAATTCTTTCCAAGTTGTTAAAACTGATGTTAAACATTATGTGCAATGGTCATTGGTCTCCTGCTAAAATGGATTTAAAAAAGATTGCCAACAAAGGACTGGGAAAAAGATTTAAAATTTAATTATAGTCTTCAAAAATATGAAAAAGCTTCTGTTGAAACAGATACTGAAAATAGTTCTTTATATCTATCAAAGGCAGACATGCATATTAATAAGAATATTTAATAAAATAATGACCCTGAATTAATTTAAAATATACATAATATGGATTAGGATATCATGGTTAAGCACGTTACCTTAAGGGAGAGTTAAGGTAATTGCACAGGGAGACTGTGTAATTCACAACATTAGACTTTATTTAAAACAGATATATTCAAACAATAACAGACAATAGCATTCTGTCAGACCTGGTCTAGGCCCATTTGGTTATGCCTCCTGGCAGCGATCTTCACCAAATCATCCCCTGAAGACACTTTCAAGCCTATGTTACTATGACTGCATTATGTAGCGCATTGTTTCTATTCTGAAAAATGACAGCTTGTGTATAAACTGTGAAGAGCACTGGAACATCTATTAATATTTCCTAGAGCAATCTTTTGGAGATAGAAGTATTTTCTAAAGCTTTGTCTGCTACTTTTGAAAGACTAATACAAAAGGTATGTTCAGAGACAGTCACTCTGAGCACTGTTAATTATCTGTGTTGGTGACTCTCACTTTAGTAACATTCAGCATTGCACTGAGACTATTTTTTTTCCTTTTCTTGTCATAACAGGGCTTTGGCTTTTGTAGTTGGTTTTGGCTGGTGGTTTTTTTTGTTTGTTTTGGTTTGGTTTTTTTTTCTTCTTGTTTCTAGTAAGCCTGAAATTACTTTTTCCTTAGCATTGCTATTCATATTACTGACTGCATTTTTAGATGAAATAAAGAATTCTAAGCCTTTGATTTTCAAATACCTCCATAATATGGTGTATTGAATGTTTTATGCTTTTACATACAGAAAATAACGATAGAACTAGTCACGTTATTGGCAATATAAAAGAAACAAACTGTTAATCATCCTAGAAAGGAAGGTGATTTCTTTTGATCTGAGTAACACTAATTATTTCTGCCTGAGATACATTCAAGGCAACTGTGTAGGAGATGAATTTTTTAGTTTCACTGTTTGTCTTTTTTTCTCTACTGCTTCTTATGTTTTGGGTTTTTTTTGTTTGACTTTGTTTTTAAATCAGTTGCATACAAGATAGTCAGAAGCTTTAAGCTTATGGCTATCATTTAAAGATGCACAAACAGATACGATGAAATGAAAATATGCGCAGCCTACTGTAGCATAGTGGAAGAACTAGTGTGTGTAGAACTAGCTCATGAATAAGTTTAATAGAACTAGGGGAATATCTGAAGTACAACAAAATTGGTTATAAAAATGTGCTCAAGGAGGAAAAGTAAAAAATGTCTGGGATTCTCTGGCCAGTTATATGAAAAAAAAAACCAAAACAGAACTACTATCTCTGAATAACTGTAGTTCAGCTTTTTAAATAAGTATCATGAATTGGTAATAGCTTGACTGATCTAAGGAAACATGAGCTTTTTGCAAGATATGCCAGTGCACCATAGCATTATAATATTGAGTCCTTAGCTCAGCAAAAGGAATGCTAAAATGCTTTGCATCATGGCTTTATCTGATATTTCTGTCAGCCCACTGCTGTATTTTAGCAGCACAATGCTGTGCAGAGATAACTGGCCATAAGTAAGTGAGCTTTACTACTGAAAACAGTGATGCTGAATCGAGCTTCATTTCCCTTTCTTGCTGGTCCTTTATGTTACATCAGCACAGCATATGCATCAGGAAGATGCATCCGACCCTCAGGCCAACAGGCATAGTGAGAAAAATCTACTCTGTTCAGGGCTAATCCCTCCAGTCTCAAATCAAGTGTACAAAGAAACAGATGTCCATTTATGTCACTTTTATCAAACAAAGTTGAGAGTACCAAAGCTATATTGTGATAGTGTGGAAGGGCATTTGAAGATGCAGAGCCTGATAGGACAGATTAGGAAGGTGTTACAAAGTACAGAAAGAGATGGAGCTGGTGCCGTCTTGTCTGTGATGTTTTTTGGTAAATGTTCCCCTCAGCATGAACCAAGCATGTTGTCGTGAACCAGGACCTGAGATTGATCTCTGAATTTAACCAGCAATTGTAAAGAGAAACACTGAGAAAGAATAAATCAGCTCTATCTACCATTTCTGTGATTAACTCAAGAATTTCTACTTAGCTCTGAATTATGTCCCTGGAGGGACATAATTTCATCCCTGGAGGTGTTCAAAAGGTGGTTTGATATAGTCGTTAGGAATATGGTTTAGTGATTTTTGTCAGGGTTAGGTTGATGGTTGGACTAGGTGATCTTTAATGTCTCTTCCAACCTAGACAATTCTATGATTCTATGTCAAAAAAAAAAAAAAATCAGCCATTTATTTTGTCACTAAAGAATTCTGCTTTTCTAAACCTGGAGTGTTAGGTTTATGTATAGATTTGAAGGATGCGTATGGATTTGCAAGAAAATAAATAATCATTTGAGTTCTGATATCTGTTGTTCCCTATCCTTGGGGGACAAAGATGGATCCCTTTGGAAACTTTAAGAAAAGAGGAACACACTTGCACACTCACATTCAAAGACCAGTGCCAGAACCATGGAATATCTTGAGTTGGAAGGGACTCAAAAGGGTCATCAAGTCAAATTTCCTGCTCTTTGCAGACTACCTAAAACTAAACCATATGACAAAGAGTGTTGTCCAAATGCTTCTTGAACTCTGACAGTCTTGGTGCCATGACCAATTCCCTGGGGAGTCTGTTCCAGTGACCGACCGCTGTCATAATGAAGCATCTTTTCCTAATGTCCAATATGAACTTCCTCTAAGCAGCTTCATTCCGATTTCTTGTGTCCTGTTGATGGTCACCAGAGAGAGGAGATCAGCACCTCCCCTGCCATTGCTCCACTAGTAGTTGTAGACTGTGATGAGGGCACCTCTCAGCCTTTTTTTCTCCAAGCTAAACAAATCAAGTGACTTAGCTGCTCTTTGTAAGTCTTGCCCTTGAATGGTCCTGCTTCAAATTCCTTGTCTTTTTCCTGGAATATTTAATGGTAAAAACTTCTGATCTGCTGGAAGTACAAAACCACAATTTTGCAAAGGAATAATACCACATTAATAAATTAAGTTTGCACCTTAATAGAGTCAGTAATTTTAAATTTTAAAATTTAAATTTTAAAATATCACATTTTTCTTTATTTCATATTGTAGTATTCCCAAGTATGGGGCTCTAGAATCCATATTTAATGGAGGGAAATTAAAAAAAAATTCTTCCTAGATTTGATTTAAAAGAAGTCCATCTCTCAGGGAATTAAAAATGACAATTATTGATAACTTTAAAATGATAACTAACAAAATTATTCAAAACTGGATCCAAAATATATAAACTTCGTATTGTCTATTTTTCTAAGAAAATCAATTATTCATTCCATAAAATTGATGAATCCTGATTTTGTTTTTCCAGCCACATTTTTCCTGTTTATTATTAAATTCTTTTAAAAAAATTACATGTGGTTTGAGAAATATTTGTCTCAATTTTTAAATTTAATTTATACTATTCTGTTTAAGTTAGGGATTGAGTATTTTTCCGAACATATTCCTTAGATTCCCCACATCCATAATTCTTTGAAATATTTTAATGCACATGTTCTTTTCTTTTTTAATGTTTTTGTTTGGATTGCAGTATTGAAGATAGTACTGTTTGTTTTCTTCAGGAATCTCTGAATTCCAAAACAAACCTGGACCCCAACCTATCTCAATTTTCACTACTCCTTTGGTAGTGGTATCTAAACACATTCTAATTTTGACTACATTATCCTCCTAACACCTTGCCATCTATAAGAAAGGGACTGTATCTCCTTAGGAATATCGCAATGATTTGTTATGGTCAGTCTTTTAGAAACAATTATTTTAAGATGTAAGTAGGGTTATCTACCTAGAAAAGTATTAATCTATAGCTTGTCTAGTATAGATATCCAGTGCAGTTACTGAAAAGATGCCTCAGCTTCTGATTCTGTATAAATTGAATATATACAGTCACCCCTGTGAAACACTGCTGTCCACATCATACTGTTTGGGAAGAGCTATGAACAGAAGCAAATACGAACAGATCTCAGAAGAACCCTGTTATGAAGCAAAGTCGCTTGTCTTAACCTTAGGCTACGGATTTAAACATGAGATTTACTTGTCTCTAACTGGTACCTCTATACTGCTGGCTGTTTTTTCTGAAATTGATGGCAATCTATGTTCACAGTAACTTTTATGCATAAGTTACATCTGCAGAAATGTTATTCAAAAAAAAAAAAAGCACGATAAAAGTTGCCATAATGATTGGTTTAATAACTTACGGAATTAAGCAAAGGATAAATTTATTTGCTTTTGCACATGTGTAAAACAGTAATGAGAAATTCAAGAAGCTTTCTATCAAACAATATACAACAATCTTCACTTCTAATAAATTGCATATTTTTTCATTTCCCCATTTTTCTCATCTTTAATTCTACCCAGCTTTCTAGATTAAATAGTTAACTCACATTTCAGAGAACAATCAAACCTCTATTTCACATGGATTTTGAAGAATAACTTACAACTGCATTATCAGGTCCTGGGTATAACACAGGATCTATTCATAGATGGACGTAAAGAATTTGATAGCAGATGTGTATTCAGGCACACTGCAATTGTGCTATGTTGCAATAGGCAACATGCATCAGTGACTAGTTATATAGCTCTAGTAACTCCAACAGTATTAGGATTCAAGTTGAAAAATATTCAAGACTCTTTTTTCACAAGGACTTTGTACATATGATTCTATGATATTTGGGCATCCCTGAGGTATGTTCTTAGGACATATTAGCAACAGACGGAGCACACCTGTCTCAGAGGGGGAGAAAGATACTGGCATGTGAGTTGGCAGGGCTTGTTGAAAGGGCTTTAAACTAGGCTCAAATCAGTAGCATTCAGATGGCTGAATATAGATCCGAAAGACTCAGCACCATGTACTTCTTCTGCATCTCTTTACTAACAGCACCATTTATGTGTATTCAGATTTTGTTTATATCACTTAGAACTTTTATCATCTCCCTGTTTTCCTAGATTATTTCTGAATACTTTGATCATCCTACATTTCAGAAAAAATAATCTTTGCAGCATCCTTGAAAATAGATTACTTCCTTTGTGAGAATCAATAATTTTCTACTCCTTGACTCCTGTATCTTGACTATTTCTTAATTAATTTGTGATTTCTTATTCCTTAAACATTTTCTTTAAGACTTTATTTATCTTGTACAAAATTGTTTGCTGAATCAAAGTATGTTGTACTAGATGTAGTTCTTTCTTTCAAACAGTAATTCATTATGTCAAATTATTTTAATACTCTGCAAGACATAATATCCTAATGCAAAAGATGTATTGACTTTTCTTGCATTTATCCATGTGTTGGTTAACAGATTTCCATTTATGACTTCCAAAGGGTTTATGTGTCAGAATCATCACCTGGTAATTTCTGGGCCATTGGTAGAGCTCTTTTTAAAAACTGGTGCCACTATTTTAAAAATTTGTTCATCTAATTCTATACAGATTGGATGGATGGATTGCATGCTAATTAATTTTTAAGCAGTTCCTTTTTACATGAGTTCCTTCAGAACAGGTGCAAGATTACCGTCTAGTTCTCAGCTTTTATTACTCCATTTTAGGTTTTTTTGAAAAAAAAAGCTGATACTTCCTCAGACTTTTCATAGGAATCCTCTCTCACAGAGAGTAACTCTAGTGAAGTAACCTCCCTGAAGATATTTGTCACGGGAACATTGGTGCCAAAAATTTAATTATTTTGCTTTACAACAATATATTTATAGATCTTTTATGCTGATTTTAACCATTGTTAATCATTTTGTATCCATTTTCTGAGCAAGGTTTTCCATTCCTTTTCACTTTTTGCTTCTAATCAGACCTATTGTTGCACATCATCAAAAATTGTATGTGCAATACACTGTTGAACCTTGCAATTTCTGCCCATTAAATTAATTGGAATAACAGTAATAAATTTTATGCTACGTCTAGGAAGGAACTTTTTCTAGAATTATAATTAATTCAGCAGAATAAGGTCTTATTCAGCACAGCTGACTTTACATATTGGAAAGCACCCAAAGTAGAGTCAAATATTAGCATTACACCTTGAAAACACATTTTAGTTCTTGTATGTTGTTCTTTTTGATCTTAGGAAAGCTGCATAAATATTGTGGTATAGAGACAAGATAATAAGTCAAAGCCACCTAGAAGATGAACTCCAAACTTTCTTCAGATTGTGATTTGGTTATCTTTTTCTTATTCTGTGGATTGTAAATATTTCTGCTGTGCACTTATGTTTACGAGATCATAGCAAGTAAAATCTGGAACTACTACTCATTCCAAAATTACAAAGAACAAATGACAGAATGTAGGTTTTAATTATAAATGTATTTGGGAGCTATAATAAAACCATCTAGTTGGAGTTATTTTGATGTCACAGTTGTTTCACAGGACTGTATAGAAAGTTGTGTTCTGGCAATACTATAGAGAAAGCTTTTAAAATTGCTCATAAGCTTTTTAATGCAGATGCTTTAGCAGATGTAGCATTAAGTTAGGAGAATTTAGTAAACTCTTTGAAAACAATCCTTTATCACTAGTTAAATGTCGGTCTGGTATATTTCTTGATAGAGCCCTGAGAATCAAATTTACAAAATGAAATTTAATTCCTCAAGATATAAAATAACAATGTCATATAGGACAGATCAAATTTTTCTTGTTCTCGCAGTGTGCATTCCCATCATTTTTGGAATATATACCAATATTAAAAGAATGGAAGCTACTAGGAATTCATTCAGATGTTCAGAGAGCTAAGACCAATGCCAACAGGGATGGTATCTCATATTTAACAGTTTATTAGCAGTGATACTAGTATATGGATTTTTATATAATCTAATTATAAAATTTTGGTCTGTAGTGATATATAAATTAGTTTCTGAGGATGTGTTTGTGCATGTATAAACACACAAAAGAGAATGCATATGCAAATTGTATACTCCACTAGGATTCTGTAGAATCTCAGAGATGGCAAGGATTCCTGATGATATAAATACATATTCTGCTTCCAATGAAACAAATCATAAAAGTCTGCATGAGTTTCCCAGGAATATCATGTCTTAAAGAATTATTAAGCGCTAACACTAGAATGGTGCTTTTTTTAATGTTGCATGGGGTATGCAGAGAAGGGGGGAACAAGAACAGGACAGTGTGAGAAAGAAGGCTCTAGGACTCCCTAATAAATGTTATTTTTTTTACTTTTATACCATTCTTATGTAAATTGTATGAAATGCTTGCCTGTGCATAAAAAGGGTTTGTATCTGTGGGGGAACCTTTTATCTATAAAACCACTGAAATAAAATGCTTCATATTAGAACAGTATTGTGTTCAGTTCCTAACAACACAGAATCAGTGAATTTTGCTTCTCTACACTCCATTTAACATCAATGCAAAATATCTGTAAAATTCACAGGCTTACTGAGCATTAGGTTACTTAGAAGTTAGTATAATTTCTAACCTAGTTTTATTTTGCTACTTGTACAAACACTACCATATGCAACCTCACAAAGTCACAACAGGGCCAAATTTGACCAGGTTGTTCACAGCAAAGATTTGCTGCACATAATATTTCACATGCTTTGGGGGAATTTAAGTGTCATAATTAAGCTATATATCATATGTCCTTACTGGACATATGTATATGTCCAGCTTATATGTATATAAGCTTTAATCAGTGTATATTCAGATAGATAATATTTCTGCTCTTTATTTGAGTTGAACTATAGGAAAATTATGTTCTTTGTACATTCAATATTCTCTATAACGTTCTGTGTTTAAAAGAAAGATTTTAAAAAATAATAAACATCTTTTTATTTACCATTAAAAATATATGCCTATTATTAGTTTAAGTTTCAGTACTGATGAACTTCCAAAAAAGATTTAAATTATTCTGTAGGAAATATAATAATAAATTTGAAAACTTCAGTATTAGAAACAGTTTCTAGTTTCAATACAATTCTGAAAGCACAGAAAACCATGATAGTTTTAAACATTTGACATCAAGTAACAAGATTACTAGATTTATTCATCTATTTATTAAAAAATATTTTAAAAGAGCACAATGTTCTTTAACTAAGGCATGTATTGCAATCCCATAAATACCCTATGGAGGTTTGTGTTCAATCAATTTCTCTTCAGCTTGTAACTTTTTCAGTGCCTGAATCTTCCACACTGCCCACTTTCAGGGAAATTTAAGGAAAACTTAAATTTCTAACTAACTGCCTCACTCTAATAGTGCAAACCCTTCAGAATACAGGAGAAAAAATAATCCTGAAATGAATAATACATAAATAAGTAAACAAATGTATTCATTGTTTGCCATTTCTTATGTACTGTTTACATGAGTCTCAGTAGTTAAAAAATATATCAATAAGCTCTACTACCTGAAAGCATATACACACATTAAATAGATTTTTTCATCAAGGAAGTGCCACTGTTGCAAAATTGATGCTTGACCTCACTGACTTCCTACCAAGCTCTGCAGCCAAGCTGGTGAGTTTCCCCATTTATGGAGGTTTTTTGCTGTGTTTCCTCAATTTCAGTTTTGTAGTTTGGTGTTGGTAGACTAACTGTATTTCAGACATATTGTAGCTTAAATATCACAGACTAAATTGTTCCTTTGTCGGTGGGCACTTTTTTGTCTAATAATTTTTGATTGTTTTGTTTTGGTTTTTTGAGAGAGGGTAAAATAGTCTTATTGCAACAGGAGCCTTAGTCAGAGAGAAAGAATAATTACTTTGGAATTTATTGCAACACATCCTATGTTTTATATGTATTCTGTAAAGCAGTGGTCCTCTGCATCACAACTGGTACACAGCACATTGCCTGCAAATCTCCCACTGCACACAGTCATCAAAAGAGAGTTAAAATTCAGATATAACTGAAGGAACACAGGGCCACACATCCACTGGCCCTGACATCGTGGTTAACAGACCATGGATCAGCACAAGCAGCTGCTTCACTTTCTTGTAGCCTTGAGAGAATATACAGAAACTACATTTGAAAGGGGAAAAGGACGAAGGGGAAAGGGAAGGACAAGAGAAAGGGGACAGAAAGATGGCTAGCAAGACTGTGACAGAGGTTCAGGATTTCTTTCTCTAATTTGTTTTTCATAACAAATTGAACAGCACTTACAAAGAGGGTTGCTAGTGTTAAAGAAAAGGAGAAAAATTTACCTCTTTGAAAGGAGAAAATAAGCACCGCCAAGGTCATGAGGATTGCACACAGCTCTGTGGAATGGGGTCACAAAAGACTGGTTGTTAAGATTTTGGAAACATGAATCATCATCAAGGATCTTATATCTTCAATGAGCTATTTTTAAGGGAAAGATGTGAGTCTGAAAAGTTATTGCAAGTGCAGGTAAGTGGAAAAAAAAAGGTACGCAGAACGCAAATGAGTGTCTTAGTCCTACAGAGGTGAAAAAGGCAGATTGTCAAAGCAAGTTTAGTAAAATTGTATAAGACTCACTGATCAAGGAATCAGGAATGTGGAAAGAAGCAACAAAATTATTAGTGGGATAGAAAAGCTACCTACTTTTATATTTCCCTGAGAAAAGGGAGAAATTTACTATTTGGAGAACAGTAAATACATGTATAAATTAACAAAACTTTCTTATGTTTAATTCTACATTTTTCTTCAACCCCTTAAAAACTGTTTTGTTTATTAGCATAAGTGTTATGTGACTTCACTAGTGAGAAGAAAAATGAACTGTACCTGCTTATGGAAAATAAAGACATCAGATCTGTGCCTCCCTTCAGTCCTCTTCTAGTGGCACAGAGGAAAAGGGTCTATCTTAACATGTTGTGCTCTGGAGTAATTGCAGTAGATGAGCAAAAGGAACGAAGCTGAAGGACCCCTCTGGAGATGAGAATAAATGATGTTGGTCATATATTGTTGGTTACAATGACATTGATCTCTGTTAATGTAAAAGTAGAGGAAAAGCCAATGTTAAGGTACAAAAAAATGTTATATAAATAGAATAGAGGCAAAACTGCCAAGGTTTTAATGACTTGTCTTTAAAAAATTTATTCTTCTTAACCACAGCTAGAGGAAAGCAGCTATTAGTCAATTCAGTTACTCTAAGTAACTGAAATTAAACAGTTGGTCAAGCAACACCTCATTATTAAGCAAATAATAACAAAAACTGGAGATCTTTCTCATTCATTTTCATTTGTTGCAGCTATAACACTCAAGATCCAAGCATATTGTGGTGATTTCAAGAAAGACAATGTTTTTTAAATGGTACTACTTCATAAGAATGAAAAAAATACCATTTAAAATTAAGATAACATTGGGAACTGCATGTGGATCATTCACCTTGCCTGTTGTGTGCTTTTTAAGGTTATCTCTGTTCAGTTCTGACCACAAAATTCAGCAGTACAAAATGTTCTTACAGGTTAATTGCTTCAAAATGCATTGAAGTCTGGTTTCTATGGCTCTCCTACTCACAGTCCAGAAACTGCTAAATGTGACTGCACTTGGACTATTGTGAAAAAAAAAGGTAATCTGAAAACCTAGGCAGAAACTCACTGCTGAGTAGTTTTTGCAGTCCTCAAAAAAACAAATTTAGTTTGATCTTTTAATGGCTCTCTTACAATTGTTTTCGCTTTCTTGTTGGAATCATAAAATCACCTCAGGAGGTCTCTAGCCCAACCTCCCGCTCAAAGTAGGGTCAGCTATGAGACCGTACCAGGCTGCTCAGGGCTTAATCCAGTCAGATCTTGAAAACTTCAAGGCTAGAGAGTGCACAGACTGGGATCTCAGTAGACTGAAGTAGATCTTCTAAATCATTTAGTAGATCATCCTATTTCCCTATAAATATTTTTTGGTAGAGCTAGCACAATGAAAGAAAGTATTATGGACTCTGGGGTCTCAGTATGCTTATTCTTAGTATGTTACCACATGCCTCAAGGTATCTGAAGCTCTTATTTTTCTTTACTGAAATGACAGAAAAATCTAGAATTAGCTGTAGAGTAAGCCCTTGCACATGGACCGCTGACACAGTGTGGCTCCTGTGTGGGAACTTCCTCTGGGATGAAGCTGGAGTTCCTGTTGTGTAATGGTTTCAGCTTCCATGCCTGGTCAACTCTGGAATTGGGATTCCAGGCCAGGGGAAGGGTGGTTAGGAAGAGAATACAGCACGGTTGAAAGGCAGGACTATAGTATAAGAAAATGAAAAACCCAGAGGATGAACTTGGGGGACTGTATGGATTCATGAACATTTACATGGAAGACAGCTTTGTTTCAATTGAAAGACAAATTCACTTTTATTAAATGTCTTGGGAGACTGCTATAAAACCCTCCTTGGATCCCATTATTCTGAAGGTTTGCCCTATTTAACTTTGTTTTACAATATTTAACATTGTGTGATGCAACCAGCCACAAAGCTGCTAAAGATTTTAGTTTTATATTTTTTCCATTGGTGGATAAACACAGGATAGCTCTTAAACAAGTATTAACACTCTTTTTTTCCATGTATTTCACTGAGGTTGAAAGTTTCAGAGTCAAAAACTTCGATTCAGCCGAGAAGGCATGCGTAGAATTAAGTAAGCTTTGCAAGAACGCATTAGGAAACAGTGTGAAAAGCAAGACCACCATTATTTCTTCTGTAGCAGACCAAGACTTGAGTCTCCCTTTTGGGTACGTAGAGCGTGAGGGAAGCAGCCAATAGGGGTTGGTCCCCTCCCGGCACCAGACAGTAACATGGCCCCAGCACCTGCAAAATGCCCCATAAGGAAGAATGTGGGAACTCAGACCAAGCTCCTGCAACAACACCTGGCGGTGCAGGTCTCCAGCTGCAGTGAATGCCTCAGCCTGGCACTCAGAATCACAGAATCACAGAATCACCTAGGTTGGAAGGGACCTTTTAAGATCATCTAGTCCAACCAATAATAAAAAAAACCACCAAACAAACAAAACCAAAAGAAAAACAAAAACCACAAACAAACAAACAAAAACAACAAAAACCACCACCCACACAAAACACCACCCAACACTAATGAATATCCCCGAGCACTGTGTCAACTCGTCTCCTGAATACCTCCAGGGATGGTGCCTCAACAACCTCCCAGGGCAGCCCATTCCAGTGCCTGACAACCCTTTCAGTAAAGAAATATTTCCTAATATCTGACTTGAACCTCCCCTGGTGCAACTTTAAGCCATTGCCCCTTGTCCTATCATCTGTAACTTGGGAGAAGAGAAGATACCCCTGCCTCTCTACAGCCTCCTTTCAGGTAGTTGTAGAGAGCGATGAGGTCTCCCCTCAGCTCTGAACAACCCCAGCTCCCTCAATCTCTCCTCATAAGACTTGTGCTCCAGACCCTTCACCAGCTTCGTTGCCCTTCTCTGGACCTGCTCCAGCACCTCAAT
>JAOQGH010000023.1:102064065-102082613 GCA_025769975.1 Gallinago jamesoni | reverse complement strand
AGGCACCAATACAGGTTAGGGATGGATCTTCTGGGAAGCACTACTGAGGAGAAGGATCTGGGAGTCCTGGTAGATAGAACACTTTCCATGTGCCAGCAATGTGCCCTTGCTGCCAAGAGGGCCAATGGAATCTTGGGCTGTATAGGAAAGAGTGTGGCCAGTAGGTCAAGTGAGGTCATTCTCCCTCTCTACTGGTGAGGCCACAACTGGAATGCTGCATCCAGTTCTTGGCCCCCCAGTTTAAGAAGGACAGGGAACTGCTGGAGAGGGTACATCAGAGGGCTACGATGATTATTAAGGGACTAGAACATCTCCCTTATGAGGAAAGGCTGAGGGACTTGGGACTTTTTAGTCTGGAGAAGACTGAGGGGGATCTGATCAATGCCTATAGATACTTAAAGGATAGGTGTCAAGAGGGAGGGGCCAGTCTTTTTTCAGTGGTGCCCAGTGACAAGACAAGAATTAACGGGCACAAACTTGAACATAGGAAGTTCCATTTAAACATGAGGAGGAACTTATTTACTTTGAGGTTGGCAGAGCATGGGAACAGGCTGCCCAGAGACTCCACATCTCAATCTCTGGAGACATTCAAAACCCGCCTGGACACATTCCTGTGCAACCTGCTCTAGGTGGACCTGCTGTGGCAGGGAGGTTTGACTAGATCTTCACAGGTCCCTTCCAACCCGTTATCATTCTGTGATTCTGTGAGGCTTATTTGGGTGTGCACAAACCATATTATTTTAGCATCATCGATAGGAAATGATTTTGACTGATATTATGTGTACGTATAAAAACTAATATTTTCTAGAAGAAAAGAGCAAGATGATAAGAGAACAAGAACAGAAAAAGAAGATGCCAAACAAACAATACGAGGAACATTAAAGAGTAGTAAAAATGCAAATCTCAATGTATGTTCACGTATAGTCAGTACCCAAAATAGCAGCACTAAAACTGGATTAGATTTTTTTTCCAAGCTTTGCTTAGCCATACTCTTAAACAGTTCCATCTGTTACAAGACAGAGTCCCATTACTGTCTCAGCTCATGACAGGCAGATGAGGAAGACACATCTTGCAGGGAAAAGTGTATTCAAATTGTCTGTCACTAGAAATACCTTCTAGTTTGGCCAACTTTGAAGTACACACACACACAAATATCTACATTTACAGAAATATAGCACAGGCAAAACAAAGATTGCATATATGATCTCAGACTTCTCAGAATGAAGACTTCTTGTGCTCATTCCTCTTTTGTGGGATTGCTGTGGCTGTGGTTACAATTTTGTAGACATACTTCAAGAATGATAATTTAATTATATTTTTACAGTTCTTAAATGTTTTTGGCACTGATTGACATTCCTATTGAGTATAACAATATATAAATAAATCTTCCTCTTCTCCCAGTGAATTATGATATATTGTTTATCATTAAATGTTATTTTTTTTCCCAATGATTGGTATGACAGATAGACCTACTTGGGAAGAAATCGACTTTTTTTTCCTAAAGATATTAATTTTGAGGCAAGCATAAAGAATATCAACCCAGAGAGTTAAATTATTGGAAAAGCTATAAGTAACTGACAATGGAACCTTTTATTGCTGAATACCAAGTAGGCCTTATAGGCAGAATGTGATAAACATGAATCCTTCAGGATATATAAAGCAATGCTGAGAGACAGATTGACAAGAGGGATTTTGATAAATAGTAAGTAATATAACTGATAAGGAGCAAGTCAAACTAAAAGAATTTTGTACCATCCTCCTGACTACCTTCAAATCATAACTAATTATAAAAAATGGAAACAGAAATGCAGAATTTTTAGCGTAACACTTTACAGAAAACACAGTAAACCTCTGCAAAAAGACCTGAAATAAAATAGCTATACTGAAAAGTAATTACATGTATATATGTCATGAAAGATTATAAGGATTCCAGATTTGTGAGTTTAAGCACTTAATAGAATTTTGGGATTACTTTAAGGAAAGTGTGGAGAGGTGACATAAAGGTACAAGTTACATAAAATAATTTCAGTACTAAACAGGGTTCCTCAGAAATTAATGAGATTTTTAATTGACTTAAAAAAAAGCAAGATTGAATTCTCAGTGGAAAATTTAATAAGATCACTGCTTTTACTACAAATTTATAGAGCATCTGATATCCAGATAATTGTAGAGCTGAAACCCCTGAGCATTTGCTTGGCTGTTTTTCATGGGTTCTAGTGGTACTAGGACATGTGATTGCAAAGTTTATGTGACAAGTGTAGGTGGCAGTGCATCAGCCTCTGAGCCATACTTGCTTTAGAGTAATACTGTTCACCAAAAAAAAAGAAAAAGAAAAAAGATTATCCTCATGTCTTGGTTACTCTGACATCTCAAGCAGATTAAGTGGACTCTTCCTCTCTACGGACAACTGGATTCATGTATCTTCAGGAGCACACGGCAGTTGAAGAAAACTTCTGTGCGTGTTTCAGCTTGTTTTCCCTAGTTCAAACAAACCTTCTTGACTCCATATAAGTCTCATACTATATTGACGGCCCTAACCTGGAGGTCTAGGATTTCTGTCTCCAAACTTGGAGCCTGTGCTGTTTTTCTAGAAAGCTTTCTGATCCTGATACTTCTTTTCTCTCTTTTCCATTGTCAGTGAGAGACCATTTCTTTTACAAAAATTTAATAATCGGGCAGGAATTTTATTATCCATTAAAGGTCAGATTTGAAAACTGGTGTGTGAAAGAATTGTCATCTCTTCATACAAGTTTATTCTATTTGTATTAAGCAAGAACTCTGAAATTTTTTTAAGTACTAGGTATAAGAATTTTACCAGTGTGCCTATGGACTCTACTTCAATATAGATGTAAAAGTAAGTAATTGTGCCCACATTAAAATGCAATGTATAGTCCAAGCAGAGAATTCCCAGTCTCAAATACAATTATGCATCTGAAACTATTCTCACAATCATACCAGCAGAGGTTGCTTTCTTTTTTTTTTTTTCCTCTGTAAAACAGATTAAATTCTAATATTAAAACCCCTGTAGATCTTTCTGACTCATAAACTTCTATTTCATCAGTTGGCTAAAGGTGAAAATATCACATTCTTCCAACTCATCACAGATTTACAGGTGAAAGATATTAAAGAACTTCTGTATTTTCAAAATGTCATTAAGAATGGCAAAAATTAAACCAGTTCTGCTGAGCGGCTATCTCAGAACCTTTAATGTTATCTTTCCACATTTTGAATATAATTATTATGGTCTTTCTGTCCTCACTAATAAAACAGAGAAACTTTTCTAACAGCCTCATGTAATCATGCAATTTTGTTTATTTTATCTCAACCAAATCTCAGTTCTTTTCTATAACTACTGGAACAAATAAGTTGTTGTGAAATAACCCTCTTGCTCTTTTAAGTAATGTTTTATTATTTTAATATTTGATTTTGCAGACCCTAAAAATGTTCCTTTCTTTCTTTTGAGGCCAATAATTTCTTTGTCCATGTTTTAATGATTTAATTTAAATGTAAATTAAAAGTTCAGGTATAAATATTTTTCCCTAGGCCTGATCAGGTTTGCATATAAGACAAGGTGAAAAGAGGGACAGTCATCTGTGGGAGAAGAACATCTGCAAACCAAAAAAGTAAAGGTCTTAAGGATTTGTATACCTCTTTAAAATTAAGTAGGAAAATAAGTGAAAACAGGTTAGTAAAATAGTTCATAAGGACAGACATAAGTCAATCTTTATGTCAGCTTTAGAAACATTCCCAGTCCAAACTATTTGAAATCCGTTTGCAGTGTGATTTAATTCCACAAATATGTATATTTTAGCCTTCTGGTGAGACATTCAAAACACACACAAAAAACTGCTGAATGTTATGGACAAAGGCTTAATGACAGTATTAAAGGCTTACTTTTGTTATTGTGTATTGATGCACTTGATACCTCAGTTTGGACTGTTGCATTGTGCTGCTAAGCATTCAGGTATATGCCAACATCAGATCCCACTAGGCTTTGTCCCCAAAAGCCACTGATTTTGGGATAAGCAATAGAATGAAAGAAAAAGATAATCAGGATCATGACAACATAAATACTTTGGCCATTCTAATCAAAACTGTTAGCTAAGTAATGTGAAAGCAGCCAGCAAAATGCACACTTCACAACCTTTTAAAATATGTTATTATGTAAACTATTAAAGCAGGAACACAGCATCTGAGGAAATATTGTCACAGATAACAGTATAGCTAGAAGGGGATTTTTTTTTCACTTTGAATATTTGTTTTTACTAGATGACTAAATAGTGACTAAAATGCATTCTTTTTATAAATCCTTTTCATACATGAAATAATTTTTCCTGGAGGTTTCAGTTTCATTGGAATCTTCTTGGGAAATCAGTGCTGCGATACTGGTTAGAATGACATTATAAACAGGAAAGTGACTGTCACCTTCTTAAACAATAAATCTACCCTTCAACTCTTATCTGCTTAGTGACAAGAAAGAATTTTTAAAACATTTTAAAACATTTTAGCCCTACTATGCTAGCAGACTTCCTTTGTGCCTGATTTTATTTTTGTCTCCTGGTGTCCATCAGCTTAATTATTTCCTGTTTTAGCTGCAAAAACAAGCTCTAGTTGATTATATCTGTGCGACCTCAACTACTTCAATTACTAGGCTTGTAGAAGGAGTCTTGTACTTTTCACAGGACAGCCCACTTTTCCAAATGGGAAATTTAGGCTTGGGTGTAGAATACCAGAGGATGTATTATGTATCCATAATAATTTCTCTTTGCACTTAGCTGCATTACGCTTGTAGCAACATGAGCTTTCCTATTCATCAGGAATGGCAAAAAAATTCTAATTGTAATTTCTAATTTATATCCAAGGTTCAACTAACAGCAACCAAATAATTTTTTTTTAATCTGAATGTTTACTGCCTCACTAGTATGAATTAATATTTTTTTTTTTTAAATTCTCTGTCATTTTTAGCAAATGGACACAATCCACTTCATCTGAGAATTAATGCCTGGAAATTCTCTGTCATAAAAGAAGACAGTGGATTATAACAATATTACTTTTCACTTTATGATTTATAAGTATAATAGAATGCATGAATGGTAAGAACAGAAATATACTTATCATTGAAAAAGGGGTTTATAATACCTCTATTTGCACTACACAGTGTAACAAATATATCCTAGGCCACATAATAGGAGGTAACTGTTGAGTTCACTTACTTCTTTCATAGCCACATCTGGTTTTGACCAGGAAAAATCTTTATCTTACAAAAAATATCAGTGGTAAAAGTATGAAGCTTTGCAGGCACATGAATGCATACACAGGATGTATAAGTGCATTTTTTTAAACTTAGCACTGTGTGGCTCTGACGTATGGGAAATTAAATAATTCTTTAAAATATCCAGACTCTTGTGCAATTTAACTGCAAAAATATTTTTCTTTGTTTATTTGATTGGTTAGTGAAGCTAGATAATCAACAGTTTTGCATCAATTTTCATCCTCTGGCTTTGTTGAATTACTCCTAATCCTATTTATTGTGAACTCAGAATAAGACTCCTATTCATTTCAGGATTATGTATGTTGGGGGGCAGGGTGTGATGTTTCTTTCTTTGTTTTGTAGGGGGGTTTTGTTTGTTTTATTTTTAAACTAATTAAACGGTATCATTTTAATTTCTTTGTTGCTACTTACCTCTTATGTTCAATTTTCCCTTTCTCTTACATTTCTTTCTCTTCCTCAAATGGAGTTTTCTTTCCTGTTATGCTGCAACAAGTGAGTCTGAGTCCAAAAATTCCCAGAAATAAATATTTTTTCGGGAAAAATTTTGATGCTCTGAACATTATTCTTACTATAGATCTTCAGTTCTGTCCAAATGTGTCCAAGATACAGTAGTTCTCTCTAGTTTTACTAATAGTATTTGTATATGTAAGTGAAATGTGATACCATCTGGTTCATAAAGCTATCTGGCTATTCCATATAAAAGAAATAACAAATAACAGGGAAGGTGATAAATTGAACACAGAAACTCAAATATTGAGAAGCAGGTGATAATAGAGATAATAAGAAAGACTAGAGCTCTTCAGCCACTAACTGATGGGCCGTTAGAAGAGTCACTCAGGAACAGGCTTCAAGGAAGTCACCATGAGCTTTGTAACTGATAAGAATGGGGAAACATGACAACCATGAGTATTGAGGGGACTTGAGGGAAGCACAATGGCAGGGAAGGGGAGGGAATCGACAGCATTGATGAGGGAGGAACAAACATTGGAAAAAGGAGTGTGTGTGTCTGTCTGTCTTTCTAGGATACACACTCAGCTTTGCTACTGGCTAAATGTGCAAACACAAACATCACCCAGGACAAGAAGCGCACCAAGATGGGCTCCAGGCACAGGGAATCCCCAGGACCAGGAAGTCTGGGGAATTTGATGGTGACCCATAACATTCTTCACGGTGTGAAGTCCCCTCTAGCACAATGCTATGAATTTTCTCAAAGTGTGAGAAGACTTTACATTAAGCTCTTTGACTAAGTCAGAAGTATGGAGAAAGCAGGAATACCAGGTAAGAACCAGAAGAATGAAGGCCTTTTCTTGGGTTCATAAATATGTCAAATATCAACTAGAAATAAACTACATCATTT
This sequence comes from Gallinago jamesoni, assembly GCA_025769975.1. Classification (NCBI taxonomy): domain Eukaryota; kingdom Metazoa; phylum Chordata; class Aves; order Charadriiformes; family Scolopacidae; genus Gallinago; species Gallinago jamesoni. The sequence goes on along the minus strand of JAOQGH010000023.1, from coordinate 102,075,984 downwards.
TTTGTTGCAGTCACATTGCTTTTGAGAAGTCTGTGATATCTGACTCACACAGAAGCTGTTACACATAATTTTTGACTAAAAAAAACAGCAACTTTCAAAAGAAAGAGGTGTTCAAAGTCTTTTTTTTATTTTTGGTTGTTTTGTAAAGTTTTAAAAGTGATCTGTTGCTGTGTGGTTACAGTACTGTTTGATGTTTTTTATTACACATTGTCAAGAGTGTAAGAGGCCTGCTTTAATACCACCAATTCCAGTGCTGAGAGTGACTTACAGTAGCCTTTTGTTTCTAGGATAAAACTGTAGTATCTAAATGAAGGGTTTTAAATTCTCTAGATCAAAGTCAGTGCCTTCTTTTTTTTCTGTAATAAAAAAATTATTTCCTTCTCTAATTCAAGTTTTACTTTATGAAGTATTTTAAAGTTCCTTTAAGAATCAGCTGTAAATATTCATATGAAAAGACAGGAAGAGGAAAGGAAAACACACAGGCAGAAATGTATGTGGCACCGTCAAGGGAGTGATCTGCAAATAATTTTAGTTCACAACTGGGCTCCATGTTCACCTTGCAACTTAGCTGTATGCATTGTCTTGACCTAGAAAATGAAATGGGAGATACTGAGCAGAATATTAACATTGGGTCCAGAGTTTGGCAGGGACCTAAAACCGAAATAACTCTAATTTGAATAGAGCATAGATCAGAAGAAAAAAGATATTATGGATTCTTTCAGGCTAATGAGATCATATCTACCTGCTGGTTCTCTGCTACAAGACCACTGGAGAGCAAGAAATGACTCACGGGACGGCATGTAACAGATGGATGATAAAACATTCACACTGAAAACAACTTCAGCCTGAGAGTTATAAAATGACAGGCTTACAACAGATGAAAAACTATCATCCACGGATAATATGCAACCTGGGCTGATTTGAGGGAAACAGAAACTAATACAGTCAATAAATTTTTCAGGAGAGAATTCTTCATCAGAAAAATTTGTTAATTTGATTTTTGTTTAATTAACAGTGTTTAGTAGAGCAAATTTCCATTTTTCTTTCACTGAAATATTGCTAGTTTCAAAATCTGACACATAACACAAAGTTTGAGAGTATTGCAAACTTAACTATGAAATAACAGCAAGACCTTTGCAGTCATAGGAATGTACATATAACACTTTCTTGGTATGATATTATTTGGAAAAACTATATCTAACAGACATTTGTTCTTGCAACTGAAGCCTCATCTATACATATGTCTAAGAGGACTGTTGCCTTCTTTGAAATATAGTTAATCTATTCTTAGAGTGAGATTGGCTGAAACAGGGGTGAAGACATGATAATTGCATATAAATGTAAAGGTCTAGGCAATGCTGACTTATGCCAACCTGTTTTCAACAAAATGTATGCATGTATATGAGTACAAGCAACAAATAAATGTTAGTTCAATATCTGGTAATATTTTAAATGTAAGCAGGAGGTGCTAAGCTTATAAATGCATATGACATCTTTACTAAAGATGCTGACATATCTTTTAGTCATTCCAATAAAAAGATAAATAATAATCAGCACTATATTTATAAGGATTCCTGCACACTTATGATCATCTTCTGATTCTCCTTGACAGTGTCTTTTCAACATATTAACTGATAGAGACTTGTGTTTTTTGCAAAAGAATGTTTTTTATTATCAGAATTATCAATACTTCTCAGAAACTAGAATAGTGAAGTCAACATATTATTTCTGGCTCTGCTGAGAATGCATTTGAATCCAGCCTAGACCAGCACAATCAAGACTAATTTTCAGTAGATATTTTCAACTGTTACAGTTTGGATTCTACTTAATCCAAGACTGCTGTTTTTTTCATAGGAACACAATCATTTAGTTGGGAAAAGACCTTTAAAATCATCAAGACCAACTGTTAATCTAGCACTGCCAAGTCCATCACTAAACCATGTCCCTGAGCAGCACATCTACAAGTCTTTTAAATACCTCCAGTGATGGCAACTCAATAGCTTCCCTGGGGCAGCCTGTTCAAGTCCTTGGCCCTGAATTGCAGCAGTTGGTTTTGCAGTGAGATGTTCTTTTTTTAATTCCCAAAATGGAAGTATTAATAGTTTAGAATGTAAGGGTCAGAGGACACACGGATGCAATCATTTTTTTTGCCCTTGTGAATACATTCTACAAAGACAATCGCTTATCACTATCAATTGTCAAGCTATTGATTATCTATAGGCTATTTGGAGATATATAGAATGAAGAGCACTACTTCATTCCTTCTTGCCAGGATCCATGAAAAGTAGACTGCAACACTGATAGGAACTGTGTTTATTACAGCAGACAGGTAATATATTTAGCTTGTTTCCCTGTACCCAAGACTATATGAGTCCAGAATACAGGTCTCTTTGCTTGGACTAGAAAGGGAGTCTGTATTAGATATCTAAGCTTTTAGAACTAAACTTAAGGATGATGAATCTTAATTCATCACATTTGACATAATCTATAAAGCAAATATTGTTTTAGAAACCAAAATAGAGCCCGAATTGTCCTGTCCTACAACCATTCTACTGAAGTTAGGAATTACAATTAGTTACACACTCCTGTATAGCCTAATAATTATTTCAAAGACACTGTTGTAGTACACTCTTTTATAAAGTCTTTCTATCCTCAGGAAAATAAAGAAAATTAATACACGACTTTATGAGTAGTATTCAAGCTTGAATATAACACAATGGGGTTTTGTCTTAATACATTTTATTTTAATTTAGGCAGAGCGTAGTGTCAAAAAATTTTAAGCACTTCTGTAGCATGGTATTAACTTCATCTGAACAATAGTCCCATCAGATAGAAAAAGAAAATCCATTTCCTTCATAGAGGCAACCCATCTTGAATCTAAAAATGCTTAGCCAGGCAGCTGCCTTGCAGTTTTACAGTTGAAAATAGAGAAGAAATCAATAAATCATCCTTCAACTGTCAAGAGTATTGTAGACATTTATAACGAGCATATACAGAAAGGAAAAAAAAAATATTCTACTTCATTTCTATTAATGACATTGACAATAAAATAAGAATTGCAAAGCTTTTGACACAGACAAAAATAGAGGACTGTGATATACAATGAAAAATATGAGACAAAGACCAGGTTGGATACCTTTGACCTTCTGAACTAGCATGCCTGCAACCCCTATTGTCCAAAAAGAGTCTTGAAATCAATCTTTAGCAGACTTACTGCCAAGACTAAAAATCAATCCACCTAAGGGATGAACGTTGCTTTTTGCAAGTGATACTCTGATACTTTGAGCCATTCCATGTCATAAGGGTCTCAAAACTTAAACAGGTCAGTTCAGAATCATAGACTGGATGAACCTGGAAGAAAACAGTGTTCCTTTAATAAATAAATCAATAAATGAGGTACTAGTGTTTTACTGATACATTTTGAACAATTTTGACATTTTTGGATTTTTTTCCGTTTGCTTGTTTGGAGGTTTTTTTAATATAACACCTGGGATAGGGGGTGGGCAGGTAATTTTAAAGTGGGTTACTTGCCTGGGACTATTCTGTGAAATGCACCATCCATTTTATTTACATATGATAGGGTATATCATACAGAAACATACAATTGTGGAAAGTGGGGTTTAGTTGACAGTTTTTGGAAGGGTGAGATTGATCTGGCTGCATCCATGGTGAACTTCCATCTGTATACTTCCAATTTTCTTCTCATAGAAGAAATTGAAGTGTCCTTCAACGTCCCACTCAAATATAGATTCTTCAGATTCTTAGGGATCTTGAAAGAAAATAAGGAAGGATAGTGCAAGCAGTTATACAGAATCTCTCTTAACAAAGAAGAAGTTGTTGTGGGTTTTGGTGTTTTGGTTTGGTTTGACTTTTTTTCCACTGAATGCTTGTTTATTCTTGCTGTCATTAAGAGGACCACAAGAATCACTTGGAGGAGGAAACCACAATACCTGCTTCACTAAAGATCTACAAGAATTTCCTCTCCAAATGGTGTAACTAGAAACACAGCAAAGAAGCTGTGTTGCTTGGAGTCTGACAGCCTATACCTTTGTTCTGATGGAGGATCGCCTCTTTCCCATTTTGCAATCAAGGCAAATATTCAAGTCAGCATCCTTTTCAGTCTATTTCTTTGCTGATATACTCAAACCTTTAGAAATCTCAGTTACGGATAAAGAGTTACGTTGTCCTATGAAATTGCCTAAAATTTTCAATGTAAAAAGAAAAAAATATGTTCAATGCTCAGGAGGGCTTAATCTCTCTTCAGGTGTTGGTGTTATGTCTTCATGTGTCCAACAGTCTCCTTGGGCATAGGAGTTAAACACTAAGTTGAGTGTTAAAATGTTTCTCTTAAACATTACAGGTGGTTTACTGAGGCCATGCTTTGAAGAAATCTGCCACCACTGGTGAAAAGCATAGTCCTTGAAATTCATGAGCTAGTTTGAAGACATACAGCAAACAATAGAATAAAAAAGATATTGGGAATGAATAAATAACATTTCAAGACAAAAAGAAATGGTGTAAAAAAAATAACCTAAATAACTCACCACAAAGGTAAAAATGCTCTCCACTGAGATGGTTGTGGAGAACTCAGAGAGATTGGCATGTCCTGTCTGCAGGCAGAGAATAGATGATGAGGTGTAAAGCCACTAGTAATCCTCCTGATACACTACTGAACTGTTCTCCACCTCTGGAATTTCTATAGCCATGCATTCATGCATGTACTGAGAGATAAATATAGATAAACAAACAAACACATTAAGTTTGGGTTATGTTCCCCTGCATGGTAAGTGAAACCAGTAAGTGTGTATTACACCTGTATATCATTTTGCCAAAATATTATTTTTTTTGTCATGGAGAGCATATTCTTCTTAGTTATATTTAGAAGGTGAGATTCTTAAGACTGGCTGAATATTGTTTTTCACAAACATTATAGAATGGGAATATTCTCTCAAGTCAAGCCAGTAAGTAATCTGAAAGTAAAAATGAAATAATCTGACTCAGACTGTAGGTATAATTTATTTTATCAGAATTGTTTAATAATAATAAAGGTCTTCTCAACAATTAGTGTTTTGTTTAATATAAACCAATCTGCTCCAGCTTCCAGAGACATTGGTGAGCAGTTCTGATGGGCTGCCATTTTGCCCAGGGTCCCAAAACATATATTGACAAACCATGGCTTGGCTTCCGTTTGGTTTTCTAGCATGCATAAAATGGAAAATAAGCTTTGGATGTATTCAGAAGAATAGGAGAAACCAGAAGCTGACAGAGACAAAAATATATGAAAAGAATGAAGGCATAGAGCTGACAAAGCATTCAACTCCAGGAACATTTGAGAATGAAGTAGGGTAATAAATTGGAAGGAATAGGAGGCAACCACAAAAGATTACATTTTTAGTGTTTACTTATACAATTAAATGGCTACTAAAGTTTGTGAATCAAGGGTGTTTGTGCAAAATATAACAGATATCAAGGCCACCCATTCAGTAATATACATACTTGTTATACAAATTGCAAGGAAGCTACAAAGCTAAGACACACTTTATGTCTTTTTTCCAGGGTCAACAAAACAACAAAGGTATCACTAGGTCTTCAGATCTGGAATCTAGTTAATATTTTTTTGTTAACTTTTGCAGCATCTCAGGCTGTATTTCTATTACAAAATGAAAAGGAATACTGAATTTCATTAGGTATTTAAAAATCTATCTTTAAAATCTTGGTGTATAAATTCATTCATTTATCTTCCCTCTTTAGGCATGTGCTTTAATACTACATGAAATGATTAGACTATTCCTTGAAAAAAGCATATATTGCAATATGTTTATACACTTTATTGTGCAATCAGCATGTGATGAATAAACAACTAATACTGGTAATGGTAAATAGAATGCAAAAACTTCTAAATTAAATTGATAGTTTCACAGTCTGAAGTCAATCCTTTGTGTTCTCATAGTAAATCAGAAATTTCCAGATGAAAGAATTGTTACAAAATTAGATCTTGAGAGGTTTTTTTCTGTGAGCCGCATCAGTTCACTGTGGAGTTTTTTTAAGAAAACACACATCATGCTGTAATGCAAGGTTTTGTTCAAATAAAGACACACTTTCATCTTTGAAGACTTGCACCTCTTTTACTTATTTTGGCAGACTTTTTTTTTCCTTACTATGTACTTCATCTATAACCATGTTACTACAATTTTAAAGAGGTGTCCTATAACTGTTCCTATGAATTTGTTGTATTACTTAAATAATCTAATTTGCCAGTATTCAGAAATTTCTTCCACAGCAAGATTTTCCTTAATTTGATTCAGTACTACTATGTCAACTTTAATTTTAATTCTGCATCTCAAAGTTGATAAGAAGAAAACTCTTTAATAGCCCCAGGTACTTAGCTCATATTAATAAAGCCTCTTCTCCTTCTCCGGAGGGACAGATTTAATATTTATTACTTCACTGACACTACCATGTGCAGTAATTATAATGTCCACTCCTTCTGAGCCACAGCAGGGTTCAACAGCAGTTCAGAGAATTCCCAGTGTCACGTTCTTAGTCATCGCATTTATTTTATTTGCATTGCAAACATTTTCTCCATTCAAACTGCAGAAATTAATGCATAAATGATTAAACTTGCTGTAATACTTCTATTTAAATTGTACATTTTAAATTGACAACCTTCTTTCTCCCTAGACAGTTGCAGTTTAAGAGATTACTATAAAGTTTCCCCCAAATTAAGTAATATGTAATGAATTTACAACTATAACACCTGACAGCACCTCATGCTATTACATTATCCATTACTTCCTAATAAAAATATCTTTTCTGAATTTTTATTAAATTTTCCAAAATAAGCCACCTGGTTCAAATTTTCCATTGCTAGCAACTGTCTCAGAATGAGATTTTTGAAAGTTTTCAGTGATTTGTGTATGTGCATTCATGTGTTTTCAGAGGTAACAGACATACAAACAAAAAAACCCAAACCCAAACTCAAAGACAGGAATCGTAAAAAGGTCATGGTAAAGATTACTGTTGGAACTTATAATAGGACAGACTTGCAGTTTGCACTGTCGTGTTTTTCAACAATCTATAAAAGTTCTTACATCTTCATGTAGTGGTGTTTTTTAAAGGGGGGGACGTGGTCTTGCTTTCCTTTTTTCTTTTCCTGTGAAAAAAAAAATTAATAATTGGTCAAGTTATGTTATTCATAATTTATCATTAAAATTAGAAATCCATGGTTGCATATGTTCTGTATACATTCATTAAAATAGATGAAGTCTCCAAAGACTGTTTTCTTTTCTTCTATATGTATGTATCACACCATTCCTGAAGCATGCTTAATTAGCACAACATTTTAACAGTAGGGATGGCTGCAGACCAGTATTGTACCTGTGCCATAGCTCTGGTTCATCTACTAGTATTGATGTCACATGGTATATAGATGTTCTGATGGTACCCTTGCAATATTATGTATGAAGACATCTGATACAAATACAGAATAGAGAAGAGTTTGAATACAGGAGGGAAAGAAACAGATGGTATGACTGGGACAGGCTAGAAGAGGGGGAATATGATACGAATTGTGTGAAGAAAAATGGAACCGCATTGGAAAGAAAGCTGGAACATAGGAAGTTCCATTCAAATATGAGGAAGAACTTCTTTACGGTGAGGGTGACAGAGCACTGGAACAGGTTGCCCAGGGAGGTCGTGGAGTCCTTTTCTCTGGAGATCTTCAAGACCCACCTGGATGGCGTCCTGAGTGATGTGCTCTAGGCGTTCCTGCTTTAGCAGGGGAGTTTGACTAGATGATCTCTAGAGGTCCCTTCCAACTCTGACAATTCCATGATTCCATGATTCCAAAATGAACAGCTAGTAAAGAAAAAAGATTCAGGACAAAACGTACCATGTATACAGACTGCAGAATATACATCTAGAAGGTAGAGGAGAGGAGATATAAAGTAAGCAAACCTAGGACCTGCATAATGCTTTGTATTTTTGATAAGACGTTTCTATCTGTGTGCAGTCACATTTGTGCAAAGATGCCAAGATAGCTAGTTAAAATTTAGGAATAAAAAAGTATGACAAGATTCATCTCAACTAATTGTATTCATCAACAAAAGAGGTTTATTCTAAATAAGTTGTCCTAGGTTTCCTCAAAACTTGATGGGAGAAAAACATTGTAGGTAATAATTCTTTTCTTGACATAGCTATCTGAGCTATTGGAGTAAGAAACACTCTCTGGAAGTGCCAGTCTTGTTCCCGTAGGAAGCTAGACTCTCAGTCTTCTAGGTGGCTAAAATTTTGATGAGATGAATCACATCTGTCAAGGAAAAAGTTTGGACACAACACAGGCACAGAAATGAGCATATTTTAGAATAAGGTATGCAGGACACTTTAACTATTTCTTATTGTAATATTTGAAAAGCGCAAAAAATAAATTGATGTCCCTGTTAATTTTCCTAAGTCTTGTCACTTCAATATCTGACATTTTTAGGAGGAATGTTTTAAACTATTTGGCAAATTTCACAGAATCATAGGCTTGTCTAGGTTGGAAGGGACCCTCAAGATCATCAAGTCCAACCATTTACCTGACACTGACAAAACTACCACTAAACCATGCTCCTAAGCAGCATGTCTACCCATCTTTTAAATACCTCTAGGGATGGTGATTCAACCACTTTCCTGAGCACCCAGTTTCAATATTTTTTAACTCTTTTGGTGAAGAAATTTTTCTTTAGTTAGGATGAATTGATAATAGATTATTTTTCATAAAGAAAAGTCCACTGCTGTCCTTACATCAATCTTAGAATATAATTCTTTGAATGTAATTAGCCAATTATATGGATTTACAATTTATGTTAACATTATTCTCCTATTTTTATTTTCAGTAAACAGTATTTCATTGACATACAGTATTTCATAATTGTAATTCAGATCACGTATTTTAAAGCCAAAGAAGAATGCAACTAGTTTCACTTCGAAAGGCTGCTGAGATAAGATGCAAAGAAATCTCTATCAATCTGTGTTCATCAATGCATGTGTTCTTTTAAAAGAAAGATCAGAGATGAAATCAGGAAACCGTTTCTAAGCATTTCTGAAGACCACAAAAGCAATAAACTACTGAAATAAAATTTATTTTGAACAAGAGATCAGGGTATAATACTCCTGATGTTTCAAGACTGACCTAAAATTTTGACCCTTGTATTATGAGCTTAAAATTCTTCTGACAAATTCAACAGAAGTCTTGCACTGCTTCCAAAGACACAAAGAAACAACTGTCTCATCAAAATGCCTACAAGATCTCCATTGCTCACTAGCGTTAAGTCCACATAAAAAGAATTACTGATGTCAGTTAGCTCTACCTGTCCTGCTGCACTGTTTGCTAAGATCCTGTTGTGGACACTTCTGTCCCCAGGTGTGTGGGAGAGAGGACACACTTAAGTTCATCTCTTGTCATCAGCTTCTTGCTTCCTGTTCCACACGGGAGGAGCATTAAGGGGAGGAGTGGAATTGCTTAAAACTGTTTTCCGTTTTGAGCAAGGCCGATTAGCTGATGGAAGAGGTGTCTGCAGAGCAGGAGACTAAAACAGGCCTGGAGAATGGGCTTTATTTATTCCCCTCAGACCACGTGCAGAGTGACAGCGACAGCGGAGAGTGCTGCGGCCTTAAATCTGACCTTGATCGAGACGGAGAGGGGGCTTCCTGGAGACGGAGATGCCGAGGGAGAGTGGATAGACCCGAAACGAGTCATGAATCTCGCGAGGGAGCCGAGAGCTGACGTGTCTGGGGGCGGGCTGGGCGAGCCGCGGCACATTTCAAAGCGGCCATAGCCGCAGCAGGGCCAGAGCGTGTGCCGGGCGCGTGTGAGTGCAAGGGCGAGTATATTAGTGCACAGCTGCACATACGCAGAGCGTGAGGGGAGCAGCCATCAGTTTTTAGTCCCCTCCTGGTGCCAGACAAGAACATGGCCCCAGCACCTGCAAAATGCCCCACAAGGAAGACTGTGGAAACTCAAACCGAGCTCCCGAAAAAACACGTCTGTGCAGGTCTCCAGCCGCAGGGAATGTCTCAGCCTGGCAAGTGTTCCCAAGGGAGTGAGAGGCACCGCCTGTGTGCAGTGTGATCAAATAAACTACCTGCTCAGGCAGGGGGGTGAACTGAAGGAAGAGGTGGATAGACTTAGAAGTATCAGAGACAGTGAAAGTGAAATAGATGGGTGGAGTCGTACCCTGAAGCATAGGCATGGGGTAGAACCTCTGCTGGAGGTGGATGACCTCCATCCCACCTGTCACCAGGCAGAAGAGAGGGATTCAAGGGACAATGAGGAATGGAGGAAGGTGCCTCCTCGGACGGGCAAGCAAAACCCCTGCCAGCCCCCCTCATCTTCACAGTTGCACTTACAAAATAGGTATTGGGAATGGAGGGCCAGGCATATGAGGATAGAGACAAAGATCTAGACAGTGAGCTACCCAGAGCCAGCCACCCACCCAACGCCTTAGGGTTTCTTCTACAAAGGAAAAAAGGAAGGTACTTGTAGTGGTTGACTCCCTTTTGCAGGGAACAGAAGGCCACATTTGCAGACCAGATCCATCCCACAGAGAAGTCAGCTGCCTTCCTGGGGCCAGGATTAAGGATATAGAGAAAAATCTCCCTACCCTGGTCCAGCCAGACTACTATCCGTTACTGTTATTTCAAGTAGGCGGAGATCAGGTAGCTACCAGTAGTCCAAGGGCCTTGAAGAAAGACTTTAGGGCCCTTGGACAGCTGGTTAAGGGACCAGAAGCACAAATTGTGTTCTCATCCATCTCACCACTTGCAGGAATTGATGAGGGTATAAACAGGAAGAGCCAGCAGATTAACTCCTGGCTCCAAGGCTGGTGTAACTGGCAGAACTTTGGTTTCTTTCATCATGGGATGATCTATCATCAGACCTGGTGGAAACTGGTGGGGCAAGCCTTACCCAAAGGTATATTTAGGAATACTGGGACAAGAATTAGCAGGGCTCATTGAAAGGGCTTTAAACTAGGATTGAAGGGGGATGAGGATGAAAGCGGGATTACTAAAGTGGAGCCTGGGAGCAGATTACCAATTGCTGGTGGGTAAAAATGCTAGCAAGATCTTGTGGGCTGTTGCCTCAGAGGTGAAGGATCATAACCCATGTGGTGACGACATGAGGAATAGTGATCAGCTGGCAACCACAGAAGGGTCTGAGCATGGTCAGGGAGGTGTTGGGCCTCGGCCCCCCATAAAAGTAGCAGGAAAACTAGCCCAGCTAAAGTACATTTACAGAAATGCACATAGTATGGGCAACAAACAGGAGGAGCTGGAAGCCATTGTGTGGCATGAAAGCTATGACATAGTTGCCATCACGGAAATGTGGTGGGATGAATCAAATGACTGGAGTGCTGCAATGGATGGCTACAAGCTCTTCAGAAGGGACAGGCAAGGAAGGAGAGGAGGAGGTGTGGCCCTGTATGTTAGGAAGGAATATGAATGTGTGGAGATAAATGAGGGTAATAGTAGAGTTGAGTGCCTGTGGGTACAAATCAGGGGGAGGGCCAGCAAGTCTGATATTGTGGTGGGAGTCTATTACAGACCACCCAACCAGGATGCAGAGGTTGATGAAATGTAGGCTAGACATTTCTCAAGCAGGAGCAGGCTGTCCCTGTGCACAGGAAAGCGAGCCATCGGGGAAAGAGACCGGCCTGGCTGAACAAAGAGATAATGTCACAGCTCAGGGAAAAAAGGAAAGTTTATGTCCTTTGGAAAAAAGGACAGACTACTCAGGAAGATTATAAAGGTGTAGTAAAGTTATGCAGGGAAAAGATTAGAAAAGCCAAAGCTCAGATAGAATTTAACCTGGCCCTGGATGTTAAAAACAATAAAAAGAATTTCTATAAATATATTAATAGCAAGAGGAGGACTTGGGAG
>JAOQGH010000023.1:102027015-102063965 GCA_025769975.1 Gallinago jamesoni | reverse complement strand
CTGGACAGGCTGGATGGATGGGCTGAGACCAACGGCATGAGGTTCAATAAGGCCAAGTGCCGGGTCCTGTACTTGGGCCACAACAACCCCAAGCAGCGCTACAGGCTTGGGGAAGAATGGCTGGAGAGCTGCCTGGCAGAAAGGGACCTGGGGGTGTTGGTCAACTGTTGGCTTACCATGAGCCATCAGTGTGCCCAGGTGGCCAAAAAGGCCAACAGCATCCTGTATCAAGAACAGGTGGTAAGTAGGACCTGAGAGGTGATCGCCCCCCTGTACTCGGCACTGGTGAAACCCCACCTCGAGTACTGTGTCCAGTTTTGGGCCCCCTACTACAAGAAAGACATTGAGGTGCTGGAGCAGGTCCAGAGAAGGGCAACGAAGCTGGTAAGGGGTCTGGAACAGAAGTCTTATGAGGAGAGGTTGTGGGAGCTGGGGTTGTTCAGTCTGGGGAAGAGGAGACTGAGGGAAGACCTCATCGCTCTCTACAACTACCTGAAAGGAGGCTGTAGAGAGGCAGGGATCGGTCTCTTCTCCCAAGTCACAGATGATAGGACAAGGGGTAATGGCTTCAAGTTGCACCAGGGGAGGTTCAAGTTAGATATTAGGAAATATTTCTTTACTGAAAGGGTTGTCAGGCATTGGAATGGGCTGCCCAGGAAGGTGGTTGAGGAACCATCCCTGGAGGTATTCAGGAGATGAGTTGACATGGTGCTCAGGGATATGGATTAGTGTTGGTTGTTGTGGGTTTTTTTATTGTGGGTTTGTTTTTTTTTTCTATTCTTTGGACTAGATGATCTTAAAAGATCCCTTCCAACCTAGGTGTTTCTGTGATTCCTTGTAAACATCTTGTACTGCTGTTCTACATATAGCTTTTAAACACTTTCCTTTACATCTGTACTATAACAAAAAAGGGCCATCCTACAGTTTGTGTCACAGATTGACCCCCTCATACAGTCCTTTTTCTCAGGTCTTATACAGTCTCACGATGGCTCCAAGACATAGCTACTGCCATGTAGGCACTTTAAATTCTGAAATAATGTCTGAAATAATGAAAACATTGTTTGCAGCCCTTCAGTGAAGTATTTTCATAGTTTAAAATTTTACGTGTGTTATGCTTTAAATGCTCTGAGGTATAGCATGAAGATAGAAAAAGAAACCTGCTAGGGCAGCATTGGAGGAACACAAAAGAAATTGGTCTTTGAGTGATCTTGTTCTACTGGGAATAACACATGGCCTTTGCTTTTTTCAGTCTTTGTTGGCTAGAGCCAAACCCATGCAAACACACTGCCATCACAATGATACAGATATCCTGTGCTTCAGGGCTTAAACTCATGCATTAGCCATGTTTCATTTGGCAGTATGGCAAGTTCTTTGTTTTGTGGGTGCAAGAGCTTTTTCCTCCTAGCCAGAATAAAGCACATTCATTTAATGAAAGTCTGACCTCAATAACTCCATCTGTATTTGTCCCATCACTCTCAGAAAGGAAGAGTGGTAAGTGACTCAGAATTGTAAATCCCCAGCAGCGCAGTCTAAAGTGAGACAAATCTCAAAGTCTGTATACAAATATTTATTAAGTTAGAAACCAAGTCTTAACTGGGTCCACAATAATAGCAGTGTGTCCAGGTGGCTAAGAAGACCAACGGCATCCTGGCCTGTATCAGGAATAGGGTGGCCAGCAGGGGTAGGGAAGTGATGATGCCTCTGTTCTCAGCACTGGTGAGGCCTCACCTTGAGTACTGTGTTCAGTTCTGGTCCCCCTCACTACTAGAAGGACATTGAAATGCTGGAGTGTGTCCAGAGGAGACTCTGCAAAAGTACAAAGCAGAAGTATTATTGAAATAGATTGGAGTGGGTTTAAGAGAATACATGACTGTTTTGACAGTAAGACCTAAATTAATTTCACTGACTATGAAAGCATCAGCTGCTTGCCAACAGTCTGTGTGCTCTCTGTATTGAGTAAGGAAAGAAAGGTACTGCAAAATCTGTACCCACCTGTCAGAAATGGCCAAACAAAACATGAATAGAGTTCTTTTGATTAAAAACAAAGCAGTTTTCTATTTGTTTGCAAATCATGCATGTGAATCCTGAACAGCAGAGAAGTAAAATATACTAATCCACACATTTTTCCCAACTTTTAGCCAAAACTTTAACAAAATTTAAAAATCCCCTTTGCTAAAGGATTGAAAAAGTAAACTTATTATTCGATCTCTAGCTAAACTTCTGAAGGCTAATCCTTTAAGATTTCTTCTTTTTTGATCCTCCTTTTACTGTCTTTTAAAATAAAAATAGTAGAATGCTTCTTGAAGATCTGCACTTGAAGACCATGTTTCATGACACTGAAATAATACAGAATCACTGAATATTTCAGTTTGGAAGGGAACTCTGAAGATCATCTAGTTCAATCCCCACTGAAACCAGGATCGATTAGATCAGTACTAGATACTGTTCTTCTCCAGTTGGGTTTTGAATCTTTCCAATGGTGGAGATTCCTCAGCTTCTCTGGAAAATCTGTTCCAGTGTTTGACTTCCCTTACTGTGAATGTTGGGGTTTTTGCTGCATCTGACGCTTGTTGCCTCTTACCTTTTCAATGCACTTGAGAGAAGAGTCTGGCTCTGTTCTCCCTACAACCTCTTAGTGAGTAAGTTAAGGCAGCAATAAGATCCTTTTCTCCCAGTCTTCTCTTTTTAGGACTAGTTGAATTTAGTTTTCTCGGACACACATTATGGGTTCCTGGACCCCTTCACCTTGGTAACCCTCCATTGAGCTCACCCCAGTGTGTCAACATCTGTCTTCACTGGGGAGACTGAGCTGTAGTCTCACAAATGTCAAACAGAGGGGAAGTATCATTTCTCTTGCAGCCCATCTCACTACACTCGTGTTGAATCTGAGGTTGCCTTCTTCACCCTGAAGTCACATTGTTGAATGCTGTTCACCTTGTCCAGTTTGACAATGCTGCAAAACTGTTTTGCATTCAATTTGCACCTGGGCCATGCAGAAGTTTAGCATTATGCTGTCCCCAGAGCTGAATTTTGTATTTGCCTTTGTTGAAATTGAAGTTACTCTCAAACTATTTCTTCAGACCGTCAAGGTTCAAATGAATAGTGACCATTTCTTCCCTCATATCCAACAGATCTCAAGTTCTTTACTGTCCACAAATTTTCTGTGGGTACATTCCATCTCCTTGTTCATGTCATTAATAAAGGTAGTAGAGAATATTACCTGCTTATCAGCTCCTGGGGAATTCTGTTCCTTACTGGTCACTAGAGGAACTTTGTACTGCACTGTAACAAATAGTGGTCTATATATCATATAGTTCACTTATCCAAACCATGCTGCATCATTAATTTAAAGTAAACAGATCCTGCTTTCCCTTCATTCACAAAGGCAGTCATCTTGTCACAGAAAGCTATCGGTTTGGTCATATGTGAATTGCCTATGATAAATCCATATAAGAAATTCCCAGTCACCTTATCGTTGTTGCTCACTATATTCTCCTTTCTTAGTATTCAGGCCAACTATCATAGTATCATAGAATCATCTAGGTTGGACATGTTCAGCCAACAAAGACATTTCTAAACTTTCCCCCAAAATTTCATTATTCATTATATTGCTTTATGCACAGGATTAAAAAAAAAACCCCAAAAACGCAAAAGACCCAAATTAATTGAGTGGATAATTTGAATAACAAGCAAAATATGTGAAAGAGTCCCACTTTATGTGACTCAAAAATAATTATTTGGATCCATAATTAATTATTGTTGAAATCATATTTGTATTTCCCATAATAAAAATCTGAAGCAAATCTGATTAATAAGGAAGACAGTTAGAAACCCAAAGATACTACTGAGAACAACTTTAAGTACTCCACGTGCAGATTTGCTGATAACCTATGTAGAAGGCAGAGAGCAACCCATTAAATACTTGGGATTAAACTAAATTTAGCTCAGCTACTTTATTCAAAATTTCCTGTGCATGGTGAATGAGAAAGTAGTCTTGTGAAAATAAATACATGATAATGCAGTTAAATACATCACATTAAATATGGACGAGGGACAAAAGTGTGGTCAGGCATGTATGACTGATGTTCCTTCTTGGTATTGTCACCTTGTTTCCTTACACATGGTAAACTGCAGAATTCAAGTACCATACCTATTTTTCTATTCACTAGTTTTCTCTCTCTCATTTCTGCATTTTCTATAGGTTCTGTTCCTGCAACTGGATTCACAAATAAATGTCTCCACCTTGCAGAGCCCTACTCACCAAGATTATAAAACAAATTAATTAAGTGAAAGGACAATAGGGAGCATTCAGTAATTCTGTCGGACCTCTATATATCACAGACCACAGAACTTGCCCTTTTATTTGTGTAAAACATATCTTTTGGAAATGCATCCAGTTCTCTGGGCATTAAAATACGTGAGGACTAACACTTTTCTTGGTGTTTTATTACAATTAATAATACTTTTTTTTTAAACCCTCTTTTACCTTGATATTTAAACATATGAATTTTAAGCTTCCAGTACTTACTTCCTCTTTCTTGACTGATTTTATAGCCCTTGATGTCTAGTGTTCTTTCTGTGTGAAGATATTTATATACTGTTATGAAGTTACCTGTCAGTCTTTTGATAAGCTGTGTAGATAGAGGTCATCATGATGCTCACTGTAACAGGTTTATCACTCAAAGATCTTTTTGCACCTTTTACCATTTTTAACATATTGATATTCTCTTAGTAAGTGAAATGAAGAATGTTCAAATTTTATATTGTGGTACAACAAATTTCAGATTTTTTGGTGCATAATAACATTCAGTATGCTCTTGCTGCGTTTATTTCCACATATTTCATTTTTTTAAACAACTTTTGTAATTTCTTTCTCTGAAGACCATGTGATTTATAAACTAATTAACAAAACCAAAAGTGTATTGTTTCCATATCTGCACTTGTTACTGAATGAGTTTGCTAGTTAAGTCACATCGCATCTCACTAATTATTTCTAGAATGGTATTAATTTAAAATAAACAGGTAAAATGAGGATTTATTGATATTGTTGATAATTTTATTCCTTAAGAAGATTTTGATATAATTTACTCCTAGCTTGGGAATAAATATACATTGTACAGGCCTCAGAATGCCTATTTAACTTCTGTTATTGGAAACAATCGTAGTATTTGTTGATGAGTGGGAACAGTTATTTCAATGCAAATGAAAAGTTACTAGAAGCAGCAGAAGAGAGTTCAACAGATGGAGAAAATTGTTTCTCTTATTCTTCTATTTTAGGCTCTGTGGTTTAGAATTTGTTAACTCACTGGAGTGTAGAATACATCTCTGTAGAAAACTATTATTAGAGTGCTTTGTCACTGAGGCATAAGAGCTGACATTGCAGGGCATTATCCTTGTGATGTTTTCATATATATAGTCCACTGGTAACATTTCTATTTGTATTACTGACAGGCTTAATTGCACTTGTACAAAGACAGCACCATACAATATGGTACTTGTTTTTTCCTAAATAGTAGCGAAATGGAGGAGCAAAAGCGTTCAGGGAACATATATGGACAACTTAAACAGAAGAAACTTTGAAAATGAAAAATGAAATTGCAACTTTACGATCAGGAAAAATTGGTATCTTTTGTGCACCATTTATTAAGCAGATACAGTGTAAATTGCTGGCTGACATTAACATTACAGAATACTAGAAAACATCAGTGAAAAGTGGTTATAACAACAGCAGTGAGAGGTCATTAGGTCCCTAACAGAAGTGGGGCTGGGAGGATTATATTAAACAATCATAAAGCATGGGCTGTAGAGCTCCCCAGTGAAAGGTGTTGGGCCCTGACTGAGACCTCAGTCCTATGGGGCTTTGGCTGCCCATGCCCCAGTCAGAGCTGCAGGGTGCTGCCACGTAGCTCGGTCCAGGATGAAGTGGAATGAGCTGTGTGAGCTAGGGTGGTGAGATTCCCACCAGGGCCATCCTCAATCCCCCCCTCAAGGGGCTGCATTTCAGCTCCTGCCCTGGCCCCTGCACCTGACCATGACCCTCATTCACCCAGAGGCATGCCTCCCATCTGCGAATGATGATTACTCCAGTTCTGGGATTGAACTTCAACTCTGGTTTTAGAGAGATTTGCTGGGTATCTGCAGATTGGCAGCAGGAATGGCTGGGGAAGGGATCTCATCAAGGGAAACAGGGAGTTAAGGAGTGAGTGTTGTCTGACAGTTTCAGTCTCTAGTGTTAAGGTTCACATTTGAGTTACTCGCCCAACAACTCCTTAAAACCTAGGGGGAAAAATACAGGCACAGTAGAGAAATTTGTCCTATCTGAAGAGAGACTCTAAAACACAATTCAGATGAATGACTGTCTGAAAGGGCTTATTTGTCTCAGAGGACAGCTAGAATAGAGATCAGCAGGAAGCTGAGTAAAATGAAACATTCCAGTGTGAGCCAGTACAGGAAGAGGACCTTCTGAGAAGTCTAGAATGGAAAACTTAACTTTTAGACTGAGATGTTGAAAGAGCGAGACAAGAAGTTATGCATGGAAAATTAATTTCCACTTTATTAATCCTATGATCAGGAAAAAGAACTTCTTCAGATCTAAGCATTAGAACCACGTAAGAGAGTCTGTCTATTCATTGTACTACATCATCAGAAACTGACATAACCCAGTGGACAAAGAATTTTGAGCAAGCAAGTTAAAATGGATGATACAATACACTAAAGCCAGTAAAAAATAATACTTTCTAAAATTTAAATAATATAGAACAGAAACAGTTTCTTTTAAAATCATTAAATTACATACTTCACAGGAAGCTTTATTTAGTACAGGGTATTGCAGGAATGCTAATTGCTGCTTGAATGCAGTGTACTAATTTAGCAGCAAATTAAGGATGTCATAAGTAAATCTTAAATGAGTACCCAGTCTGAATCTCAGAGAGGAATTTTTTTTAGAAAAATAAAATTGTTAAAAATCAGTTATGTCTATATCTGGAGTTCATAAGGTCTTTGGTTTCAGCTGGCCTAAAAATACACCCAAATTGACTTAAGCTTGATACATTCACCTTCAGTTCAGAAGCCTAAAGAGCAGGGAAAATGACAGTTGTTACCTTGATTTTATTCATGTCTTAGACAAAAATTCCATTGAGGTCAGTAAGGAAATTTTATAAAAGACATAAAAATGAGGTGAAAAATTACTTTATTGCTTGGCAGCTTGTGTAATAAAATGGAAGCAATAAAAGGGAAGAAAAGATGATTAAAATAAAATTACTATAAAGAAGTTTTTGGTATAAGAAGTGTGTATGGGTGTCTATAATTCAAGAAGTGATAAACAGAATATCTTTTCTTATAAAGTTCAGTGTTGAAGTATTGTTTAGCAGGTGAGATAATAATTTTATTGAACATAAGAGCCCTTCTCCTTTCCATTTGCTTATTGTTTTTGACATCCATGAAGTGATTAGAGTATTCCAAATTCAGCCATTACTCTGGAGCTAGACTTGAAGAGTTTGAGTCAGGTTCTTTTTTATATTTCAGTAGGGTTCCTTTCATAGTCTGAAGTATCTGAAGTTATCTATGCAGCTTGAAGTCAGTTCTTTCTGATTAAAATGATCATAAAAATGCTGTACAGTAGAAAACCATGATGATGCTACATAACATGTAAGTCTGTTCTGGAGATTCCATATCAAATTGTTGTATATTATAAGATTGAATATTTGCAAAGCCTTGTTGGATCACAGGATCTTTGTGTAAGTGCCCTTCTGGAATATGATTCTGAGGCTTAAAAAGTGAGTTGTTTCACAGTGGTTTGAAAATAATTTTTTTTAAAACCTGATCTCCGCTCATATTTCTCACTTAGAAAAGTTTCAGGACTGAAAAAAACAAGATTATTCTTCTTCTGGACATGTAGGGATAAAATTTTAGCATAGTCCTTGTACAGTCCATTGTATAACCCATGAAGTGATTTATACAGTAAAATTATGGTATCCCTGTAATAATCTTCAATATGTTGAAGAATTGGAACCACCAATGTTATTATCATTGTTAGTATATGTAAATTATATGATTTCACTAATCAAGATAATCGTTCTCTAATTTTGGTCATCTAAAGTTTATAGATTCTGACTGAGCTGTTTATAAATTCTGAGCTACCTGTGTAAAAAAGGTAGATAACAAGTACTTCAAGAATGGAGTTATTCTCATCTTCCTTTTATCTTTCTTTCAGGTTTACATTAATTACCTTTGGGAGATAACTATCTAAGTCATAGAGATGAAACTTTAATATGCCTTATCAATAGCAAATTAATCTTACTTGCTGATTCTTTGCATTTCTGAAGTATTTAACTTTATCCTCTGCCATCCTTCTTTTTTTTGTATATGATTCAAAGACGATTATATAAATAAAATAACCATTTTTTTTCAGAAGTTTAGTTGTATCATCTGATGATATAACCTGTACAGTCATACATTGCAGACAGTAAATAATTTCAAACATCTTAATCATTGGAACAAACTGCTAACCGGAATTGGAGGGGTTGAAATCTTTATAATCAGAAATCTTCACAGAACATCATTTGGTAATACAAATTTTTGGGCATAGTACAGGTGTAAATAGATGAAGGCCTATTGTATAAGATGTCAGACTACTTGATTAATCTTCCCTTTCAGCTTTACGATGAATCTTTCTTCATTTCTTTTCACTTCCTCCTTGATACTTAAACTACTAGACTGTGAAATGTTCTTCTATCATTTTAAATCCTTTTAAATCTTCTTTACGAGAAAGATGGAACAAGGTGAAAGATTTTCAAGATTTTTTTTAACAGATTGCCATTAAAAGACACCTTACACTGTTTCTATAAAAGCCTCATGAGATTTATTTCACCTAACATTATTAGTTTTAAAAGTGATAACTGCTCTAAACTAGCTTTTCAGAATCCCTTTTTCAGTCAATTTGAGGTGTGTCCTGAAGGTGATGTCTCTTGATAGTTAACTGAAATATATGCCTTATCATTCAACCTTTTTCTTCTTTTTTTTATCCTAAATGGAGCAAGACCAGGCAAATGGCTATTCTAAATAATGGCTATTATTTTTAAACCATTCCCTGCACAAAATTCTTTGATCATGTCAAAATTATTGTTTTTCAATTGTCTTACAACAACCGGCTGCTAGTTATCATGTATGAACATTATTTCAATTGAAGTTCTGTAAAACTGTAAAATGTCTTATACACCACAACAAATTTCTGCTAATGATGGAATATTTGGATTAGGTAATTTGAGGACTGTGTATTACTCCTTGTTTTCTAGTGAACTGAAAGAGGAACTTCTTTAAGGATTCATGTCTGTGGTCCAAAATTGCAGTGGCTTCCCTTTAGACACTACTGTGATGGCTGCCAGGCACCTACCATGCCACTCCCTCCTCAGCAGAGCAGGGGAGAAAATAAGATGAAAAAAAAAGTTTATGTGTCAAGGATTAAATGATGAATAGAACAGTGTTATATAAGAGGGAGAAAAAGAGTTAAATTATAAAGCAGGGAACCGCAGCCTACGCAGAAGTATGTTAACCTCCTCTTTCCAGCTCCCTCCCCCATCACTAAAAAACCCAACCCAAACCAAACGAAAACAAAACAAAACCAACTTTCTACAACACCACACATACCAATAAAGTCACTTTTCAAAAAAAATTATATCCTTCTGGGCTGTGAATGCTATCCTCTAGATAGAGGAATAATTCTTCTTTGTTTGGTTTAATGAATGTTCAGCTGAAGTATGCTATGAGTTCTCACATTTACAAAATAATATAGGATAATTGGTGAGAGAACAGCAAAACAAAAATAATGACAAGAAGTTGAGAATACAGTCAACAATGGGAGGTAAGCAATTGGGTTTGTTCCGTCTAGAAAGGAAAAAGACTGTGGTGATATATTAGTGTTTCAGTTTAATTTTTTTTAATAAATTTTCGAAAGCAGCAAATTCATTTTAAACAAATATTTATATCGATTATTAGAAAAATTCCACTTACTATAAGAGCAAGTAAACCCTGAAAAGATACACAATGGGGCTAAGTGGAATATCCTTCCATCCTTATTTCTGAAGCAAATACTGAGTATGCATCTGTCTGTACAGTTTATTGGTTTGGAAAAAATTAACCTCCATGAACTGCATGTTTCCTTCTTCAGATATTTCTATGATTTTATAATTCTAGAATTTTATAGCTCCTCACTGATTTTTTTTGCAGAAAGGTATGATTTGGTCTACAGTTGCTGCAGAAGGTGTGGCCATGGGGCCTTACTTCACTACAAGTGAACATAATATATTAGAGGGACACATTAGAAAACCTGAAGAGTTATGATATGTAAAAGAGCACTAACTTTTGATAAGATAGTTACAGAAGTAAGTTAAAACCAAATCAGATCTATAATAACAAATTGATTAGAAGACCAGAGAGAACTACTATGAGAGTATTCAGAATGAAAAGCTAAATTCTGTGCTCTACAGGATTCAAAACAATCTATTTCAAAAAAATAGTTATAAAATTAAAAAAAAATACTACAGATAACAGCAAGGAACAATAGCAGTAGTTCGAGAAAAAAAAACAGCTTCAGCTTGATTTCATTAAGTTCTAGCAAGTTCATGAGTCTAACTTTTTACAAATGCTCTCTGTCACACTAATGT
Source organism: Gallinago jamesoni (assembly GCA_025769975.1). Taxonomy (NCBI): domain Eukaryota; kingdom Metazoa; phylum Chordata; class Aves; order Charadriiformes; family Scolopacidae; genus Gallinago; species Gallinago jamesoni. The sequence goes on along the minus strand of JAOQGH010000023.1, from coordinate 102,053,304 downwards.
TTTATCAATTTAGCTGTGTCTTCTGGGAGCCTAGAAATTGTTTTTAATGATGTGAGGCAGTAGTGTCTCTTCACTCACAATAAAAGTGGCTTTTATTGGCTTTTGCTAATACCAGTGAGGTCTCTCTTTCAGTTAAAAAAAAAAAAGAGGGGAAAAACATTCAATGAAAGTTATCACAGTAAAAGTCTGAAAAGCAGAGTTTTATGGTTCTTAAACTTTTTAACTGCCCTTACATAACTTAGTGCCTTTTTTCTAAGTCTTATTTAATATACTATGTCTTAAAAATTATTTGTACTTATATATTTTCTTCATTTATGTACTCATTCACAATTTTTTTTTTATATTCACAAATATAATTCGCAAATTTGTAATGTAGGAACATCAATTAGATTTAAGTAAACAATACTTAGCCTTTTTTTTTTTTTCCCAAAAAAGGTAGACATGCAAAAATCTTAAAAAGTTAGACCTTAACAAAGTGTTATTTACAATAATAATGATTTAGTGGCAAGCTAGAGAAATTGGTAGAAACCTCCCATTCAATCCAATGAGATCGTTTCAAGCCCAGTCAAAGCCAATAGTCTTAGAGGAATTTCTATATTATAATTAACTTCCACTGACCTCTCTGAACTAAACTGTTCTAGTTGTGGTCTAGTCTAATGCACAAGTTTTCTTTTAACATTATAGAGGCAAAAATGAGAGTTAGTTCTTGTTTACAAGTGACAAAAATATCTTTCTCAATAAATTAGATGAAATGCAGTAATAATGTTGTTATCATACAAGATGATGTTCCTACTTGGTGTTTCCAATCTCATTATAGCTTCCTTTAATACAGGTGGCCATAATACAGTTGAGTTTTAGATTAAATAAGGCAGGGGGCAGAAGGGATAAAGTATTTGGGAATAATTGCAAGAAAATGATTGCTTAAACTTGCAAAGTAAGACAAGTGAAGCATTATCAAGATGAGCTTTCCCAAAATAAACTTCCAAGGGGGTTACTGGGAGAATTTAAATATCTTTTACATTTTATTTAAGGTTTCTAATTTATAACACATAACAACAAAAAAAATCTTAAAACACAGACAAAGGTTTGTTTCAGAAACAAACTGATTCCTTTCCACTTCTCCTCAAAATCATTAGTTCCAGATTTTGACAGTGATCACAGTTCCTGCTACTGTTCCTCAATCACAGATTGTTCGATGCTTTGAAGAGATGGAAAAAATGAAGCTAAATGAGTACATGAAGTCTATGCCTGCAAGCCATAGCCGTTAGGAAACAAAAACAGCCTTCAGATTTATTCCTTGTCAATCATATCTTTCTATTTGGCAGAAAGTGCACTCTCCCCTTAGTAAGTTACTTTTGTAAGTAATGCATATATAATGGCATATATAAACCATGAAATATAGACTGATGGAATCAGTAATTTTTTCATAGAAGTAATTGAAGACAAACAAGCTGGGTCTCCTGACTTGGGAAATGTAAACTACCTCTTCTAGAATAGTTAAGGAAAGATAATTACTTTTCACTATCATGTTTAAAAATACTGTTTAATAGAAAGTTATTCTGGTCCAGACTTAGTGATAGATAATAAGCTGCAGTTAGAGCGTTACAAAGTGAAATAAACATATTATAGAATGTAAATAGCAACTACATACCCGCTCAAAATAACTAGCTAACTCCAAACTGGACTTTTAATTTAATTTTGTAAGTGAATAAGGTTTAGAATATAGGAAAATTGCAGAAGAAATGTTGAGAGACTGGGGTTCTTCTCAGAGGGGAAATAGACAGCAGATCAGTGGAAAGAGGTTTTATTTCACCTATGTTACATAAATGGGTTGTTTTCTTAAGTAGTGTAGAATACATATACTGCTTACTTTGACTGTACCAAATGTTTATTTGTAGTAACATCATTGTGAAACCCCCACTGGATATGCAAAGTGTTTTAACAATTAGACAAAATAATAAGTAATAAAAAAGAAGGAGGGTAAACTGTTCTTCTCCTTTCTCCTTTTTTTTTTTTTTTTACCTTTTTTCACTCTACTGTCTGTTCTGACTATTTTCTTTGGCATTTTGATTTATAACCTACTGACAAATTCAGGACTTTGCAACAGTTCATGGGCAATGAACAGAACAGAAATATTAGAAAAGTACAATTAAAATGGTACAAGTATTCTTAATCTTTAATGTCCAAAAAGGTCACATCCAAAAAATAATGGGACAGTTAAATTAAAAAATAAAAAATTAAAAGGAGGTTTCAGATTACCTATTTATAGCATTATGTTATGTCAAATTTAAGTTTTTCACTGAATTCCTGAGAGCTATTACTTCCTTCTAAGGAAACATGGAAATTCATATTCCCAGATAACTCAAGATCTAGGCCTTTAAAAGGAAGGAACAGTAGCTTCTGTGAGATTCAAGATATATTTTAGGCAGGAAAGTTCTAATGCATGTTCTGAAGGAGTCTTTTTCAGTACAAAATATTCTATGTTCAATCACAGGCATTCACATTTTGCAGTAATACAACTAATGGATGTTGATGATGGATTTAGCCACAGTGGGAACATAAAACAGTAAATTTCTGATTTGTTTCTGAGTGCTATCAAATGTGTGTGACTCATCAAATTTTAATTAACTAAAGATTAAGCATATAATCTAAATTTATCTTTCAGATTTTCTGTCTAGGTAGATATCTCTAAGTAGCAATATAGATTTTAGGATCATTGAACTTTAACCTGTAGTCAGCAACCAAAGTGACAATAAATTTTTTGTTCCCTCCCAAGTACCTTTCTTAGGATATCTGAAGATGAAAGGTCTTTCAGAGTTTAACCAGAAAAGAGATTTAGGTATGCACAAATTCAGCAACATAACATCTATCTTTTAAGATTCTCATTTCTGAAATGTGTACCAAAACTACCTCTATTAGGCATGAAACAAAAATAAAAAACTGACAACATCCAGCATGATAATGCAATCATTAGGGGAAAGAATGTAGTGACTATAATTATACACCATAGAGTTTGCCTTTGCCTAGCTCTCTTAGTGAGTGTCAGTAGGCAGAAGAATGACTATTCAGCAATAGATAAGGCAATCATCATACTAAAACAAAGTTATAAAGAAATAAACTAAAGGACAGAAAAAGGGAAGCACATATATATTTTGAAAAACTGATCACAGTCCAGCTTAGGCACTTCAAATGGGCTGTCGCATGAGCTCAGGCTGTCTCGTTTAAAAGGTGTTTGCCTTGAACAGTAGGTACATGATCATTCTGCATCATTTGAGCAGGTATTTTTAAAGTACATTGCAGCTGGTGTAATTGTATATTTTTCATAATGTATTTTTTTTATGTATAATACAAGACCTGCTGGAATAGTGTGATAAAATATATAGGTGAATGGCATCAAACTGGGTGTGAGAACTTCTGTATTACCCTTAGGAGCAGTGTCAGGAGTGAACTATCACTAAAATAGCACCTGTTCCACAGGAAATAGATAATTGACTAAAAAATAATGCCCAGGGTTTAATATGCTGCAACAGGGAAAGTTAGAGAAAAAAAAATGAGGGAAAATGGGGGACACAAGTTATTTGATGTTGGTGTCTATGTATTGACACATCAGGATAGCAAAATGTGAAATACAAGGGAAAAAAACTTGTATGTGTATAAGGACCAATCCAATAATTTTTTTTAAGGTTTTTTTTTTTGGTAAATAGCTAAATTTTAAGAGTGGACATCATGGTCTAATTGAAACACGCTAAGAAACGGATTATGTCAAAAACATCTAAAATGTTAAAATGGAATCTAAAATGTTAAAATGGAATCTAAAATATCAAAATGGAATCTAAAATGCCAAAGCTATATTTGAATCTAAAAAGGAAGAACATAGCAGTCCATGGTGCTGAACAACCTGTCTTGGAAGTGAGGAAAAACTTGAAGAAAATCAGGTATGGAAATATTCAGGCTTGTAATCCCTTACTAGAAGACAGAAAAAGCTTACAGGCGGAAAAAGTCATTAGTTAGTCCTTCTTAAAGGATTGAAGAAGGAAAAGAAGGGTAAAGAAAGTTGAACCATTAAAGCTCTTTAATTATACTATTTGGTTATTAATTGTAAATTACTCTTTTGTATGATAGGGTATAATGACGTGTCTGAGTATTTTGAATGGTTACATTTTTTAACACATATTTTCAGATGGGGCAATTTTAATGAAGGTCTCCTGGGAATCTGTTTGAAATACTTGCACCATGCTTCAGTACACATCCACGCTCCATGCTGAAGATGTAGATATCGCTAGACTATCTAATGAAAGATTACTGCATTGTTACAGAGGCAAAAATCCCAGCAGGAAAACTAACTTTAGCTCTGCTGTCTGGGACAAATTCAGATTAGCATAATTGTATTCTGCCTACCTAGATTTGTCCTAAATTTGCAGGGGATAAAGCAGGCAGTTAAGTCTTCAGAGTCATTCAGGCTAAAGCCTCATTCAAAAAGGCAGCGAAGGTGCCAACAGAGATAGTTACAAGGGAATCTGAAATGATCCCATCTAAGTGTTTAGCTAAGAGAGGCTGTACTTGCCAATGTAATTCTTTTACCAAAATAATTTGATAATCGTCATTCAGTAATTGTACTGAACTTGAATTGTATATCCATGCTCTGTAACTTTGCTGTTATTTACATGACTTTACCATTTTATTCCTAGAACACAGAAATTTTGTTCACTTTTCCCAATGGGGGAAATCAACATACAATGTGCAGGAGAGCATATTTTCTCCTATGGTGCTACTGAGGTGGGGGTCTGGGCTATGAACCCCTCCAGAAGAGTGTGTGCTTGAAGATAAATATCTGCTTGTATATTAGCAAAATGTATTGTTCTCTGCTCCTGAGGTCCCCTACATGGTCTGTTCAAATCTCTAGCCCAGAATATCCCCTAATCCTCCAATACAGGGAAACTGCATCGACACTGCCTATGGTGGATGACACCTGGCAGTGCTAGCTCCAAAATTGTGTGGGAAATTTTTGAATGAATTTTGGATCCCTCAAAGCAAAAGTGAACCAGGCATCATTATAACAATTTCACAGAACAGGGAATATAATTCATAGTCTGAGTCATTGACCTAGAACCATGTAATTTACTACATCTAATATAGGCTAAGGCATTATTGCAAAGAAAAACCCTGAAATAACTGCTCAGGCATTCATTTGCCCCTTTCACAAGACATGAGAGAAATCTGAAATATCCCTATTCAGATATTATCTATTTCCAGTTGTAGATTACATAGTCTCCAGCAGCTCTACTCCAGAAAAACACGGGATTTACCACATCTGATTAGTACTTGGGAATCCTGCAAGACAAAGAAAGAACCAGTGGAAGTAGAAGGCATATTTAAAGAGTCACTAGAATAACTGAGTAAGGCTTGATATACTTCATACTAAGCATCAAAAAATATTACCTGTTTATTAACTACCTTTATACAACACTTTGATCTAATCTATACATCAAGATTATCACACTTTTTCAAAATTAAAGTTATGTCCTTGATGCTGATCAATCTAATACTTATAAAAGAAATCACTCACACATATATAGTATATTCAAACACTGTAAAAGGAATAACCAGTACCTGTAAATCGCAGCTGTTGGGAATGCTTATTAGCAGTGCTCCACAACCTTTTTTTCTCACTTATGTCCAATCAACTTCATTGCACATAAGAATAACTTTAAAAAGACAAGACATAGTTAACTGCCTACCTTGAATTGAAATATCTCACATTTCAATTCTTTCTAAATTATATTTATATTATTTTATATATATATGATTATATTATATTTTTAAAATTAGAAATAGAATCTTGTAGCTAGAATTTTATTTTAATTTTTTTACAATAAAGTTACATAGAATCCTTCAAAATAATACATGCTCTAAATAACTCTTCTTTCACAACATCATAGGAGCATAGAATAGTTTAGTTTGGAAGTCTGTCAAGTCCATCACTAAGCCATGCCTTCAGACACCATATCTACATGTCTTGTAAATACCTCCAGGGATGGTGACTCCACTGCTTCCGTAGGTAGCCTATTCCAATGCTTCACAACTCTTTTGGTGAAGAAATTTTTCCTAATATCCAATCTAAACCTCCCCTGGCACAACTTGAGGCCATTTTTTCCTGTCCTACTGTTTGTTACTTGGGAGAAGAGATCAACCCCTATCTCTCTGCAACCTCCTTTCAGGCAGTTATAGAGAGCAATAAGGTCTCCCCTCAGTCTCCTTTTCTCCGGACTAAACAAACCCAGTTCCCCCAGCCACTCCTTATAAAACATGTGCTTTAGACTCTTCACAAGCTTTGTCCTTCTTTGGACATCCTCCAGAACCTCAATGTCTCTCTTGTAGTGACAGGCCCAAAACTCAACACAGTAAAACATTTCTGATAAATGTTAAACTGTTTGAAAAAAATTTAAGAGCAGAAGAAGTACAATGAAGTTACTCTCTAGTATGAAATTCCCTTAAAGTGGGTAAATTCTCAGAAAAAAATCTTATTTGAAACACATTCTTGACAAAAAATATTTTGCCTAACTACAAAAAGAATAGTTATTATTGTTTGTCAGTTTTGCTTGCTACATTTGTATTGGTGTAAACTTGGAGAAACTCCAGTAAAGTCAATGGACTTGAACTTGTATAAAACCTTGATATAAAACTGGGATGAGTAACAGCAGTCTCCTGTGAAATATATAAATTTTATAATCCATGCTAAACTTATGCTTCAGTGGTTATGGTTAATACATATTCTTGCAACAATTTGACAATTTGCAAAGATCATGAACTGGCTATTTTATGTTCGTATTTATTTCAAGCTTCATTTGTGGCAAAGGATCATTAAGATCAGAAATTATTAAAAAAAGAAATAAAGAGAAAAAGAGGACTACACAACTTTTAATCATAAAATTCTCAGTTAACTTTTACCAATATGTTTTTCGAAAATGGATTAGATTCAGTTAAAATTTCATCAGAAAGGTTCCTTAGATCCAAATAAGAATTTCTCTTTAAGGGAGAAAACCAAATAACAGGACATGTAGGATTCATATTTAAGCCCCTTACTCTGTGTATGTTTTTAGTATTAGATTGGTGATCTTGGGGAGAGGAGAGTTTTTTCATTTCCAAACTTAGTTCCACAAAGATCTCTCTAAAGCTTCTGGAAATGTTTCACTGTTATCATATTAGCAGGGATAAGAGGAGAAGACAACCATCAAAGTTGTCAGAAAATGGTGTTATTTTCCATCTTTCCTCATCGAGAATGATTACTTATCTGTTCTGATTCAGAAATGTGTATTTATTGCCATTTTATTAATGCTTGCAATGACCAGGTGATGAGGCTTTGCTAATAACAAAGAACTGACTCCAGATTAACTAACTGCTCATTACAATGAAATAGTTGAATATTCTCTGGGGCTTCCTCATCCACACATCTGTTTGTTTAGCTTCATCTCATTAGTTCTTTTATCTCATGCTTAGATTTAATTTTTTAAAAGGAAAAAAAAATCACTCACAATAACATATGCTTATATTTCCAGTGAATTCTTATTCAAACACTGCCAGTTAGTTCTCCTTACAAAACCAAGTTAAAGTGGAATACTGTCTAAGGAATTAATATCTTAAATGTGTGGAGAATGTGAAAAGACAATATTAATTCTTTGTGTAATTTGATCTATATTATAGAATTTTTAAAATTGCTCAATAACAGATTTTCAGTATTAGATATCATGACCCCAGTTATTGAACATATACACATTAAATCTTTGCCTCTTTGGAATTAATGGAAGCATTTCTGTGTCCGAAGAGCAACTGGAGTTTTAGCGAAAGAGTCTTGAATCAGCTCATTTCTGTCATGAAGCTCAAGAGCTGTAGCATCTTTTGATTTTATTATAGGCAGTAGAAGTTTTCATTACACCTGTAAACATCTAGTCTTTTTTTGCACATGGTTAAAGTCTTGGCCTGAACTGTAGTTGTGGCATTGCCTTCTAGAGGATTGCTGTGCATTTTATGTAATCTACTGCCTTTTACCTTTTAGCATTGTTGTGCTTGTTGTGTATCAATTGGACTGGACATGCCTTTGTTCTTGCAGTAGGAAAAGTAATATAAGAACACCAGTTTATAGATTTTAGACCACTTGCTAGTTCATAAACCTCTGTAATATCCCTTTGTACTCCTGTCACTCTATCATGAGCAACACCACTGTTTTTAAAGATACATCTTTGGTAAATTTTTGTTAGATGTTTCTGAGTGCATCAATTTAAAATCTCCTGCTACCAAATTGTTTAACAAAGAGTCACATTTAACTTGTTTTAAACAAGTTTTAATGCAACAACACCAGTAACAACTCGGACTACCTTATAGTTAGGTCTAGATATCTGTTTTAGACCAAAAATATGCAAGAAATATACTTTTTTGTTTAGAGTTCAAAAGTATATTCTGTCAATTTTCTGAAAAATTTCCAAGATAATTTACAGCTCTATGGCAAGACAATGTTGTATTGATTCCTGAAATGTATTCAATCACTTGATAAAGTTACTGCTCTGGGGTTGCCTGTAGTCACTATGAATCCTTTTAATGGAAATTTTAAACTTATATATTCTGGTTATCCTATGAAAATTATGACTTGCAAGACCATCCACGTTCAGGTGTATTTACAGCTGTATAGACTCCATACTATAACATTATCATAATTTTAGAGATATTCTACCACCTTAGATCTAAAATATTGTTTCTCTTAAATCAGTTGAATTAATTGAATTACTGAAGTTTTTTTATAAAGAAGTTTTGTTTGTTTTTTTTTCTGGTGGATGTCATCATAAAGAATATAACAGAATGAATGGCACCCTGAAAATAGCAGTAACTCTCTAGAAGCATGCAGTGTAGAAGAAGGAAAGGAAACAGAAAATCAGTAAAAGTCATTATCTCACAGACTGTTTCATGGACATGATGACTGGTGACCTTGGCCAAGTGTGTGTCCTGAAAATCACTTTTCTAATGATTAGGTGCCTGTCTGGTGGTTGCAGGGTTTGCTGAGGTACCTTAATAAGACTGTGAGTGAGAGAGACATCACAAATTGCTTGTGTTTGTCCTTATCCCTACAGGTACAAAACTTAGTGTACTGCCAATACCATCCCCTACTCCATCCTCCTTCTCATGTGAGTTTCCCCATGAATACAAACATTAAGGTCAGCAGCAAACAAGTATTGTAGAATGATAGTGTGGGTTGATGGGCCATGACATGATAGTACAGATGCATTCGTAACAGCCAAATTCAAAATGAATTAAACTAGAGAAATCAGAGGGAGAACCTGGTTTACAAGTAATTCTTATCCATGAAGTGCCTCTATTTCTCCAGCATAGGGAGGGGTACTTATCAGCTATAACATGTCAGGCAGTACTTTTTGCATTGTGTAACTATAAACTTACAGCTATAACCTATCACTTGATCCACAGGAAATTTATTTTCATGTGGGAAATGATGTTCCATCATGGAAGTCAGACTGCATACCTGCTCCTGGGGAATGAGCAACTTGTAGTGAATTCGTAAAACCTTGGGATTCCAGACAAGGTCCCTGCAACAACTCAGTCTCTCCAGAAAAGTCACAGAATCATAGAATCATGTAGGCTGGAAAAGTCCTTTAAGATCATTGAGTCCAGCCGTTGCCCTAACACTGCCAAACCCACCACTAAACCATGTCCCTAAGGACCGCATACACCTGTCTTTTAAATGCCTCCGTAACTCAACCACTTCCCTGGGCAGCCTGTTCCAGTACTCGATGATGTTTATAGTATATAGTAGTCATTAAACCCATCACAGAAATCTGGACAGAGTAATAATAACACTGTATTGGTTTCATTATTGTGACAGACAGACAAAACATTTCTTAACTGTGGTTCTATATCTCTATCATAAAAGGACTTATTCTTATTGAATTTAAACCAGTAAAAACGTTTCCTTGATACAAAAAATATATTAAAATTTTAAAAAGTTTGTAAAATTAGAAGTTGTTCTTTACAGTAACCAAAACCTCTCTCCCACCTCCACAAGAGGAGCAATGCTTTGTATTTGTCAAAGAATTTCCTTCCCAAAACCCAGCCACCAACACTCTTGTAGTGACAATTTGCAGGTTGGGAGGAAAAATTATCTAGACTGAATTTCAAAAGCATATCTCAGAATATGTGATTCAGAGATGCTACCATATATTGCTTGATTCAATTTAACTCCATCTCAATTATGCCTCCTCCAACCATATTTGTCTGCTCCCCAAAATGACTAGACAGGCATAATCATAACTCATGGCATTTGGGGTTGGAGGTGAGGCATGTGTTCTGTTTGTTTTGTTGGGGTTTTTTCCCTTTGTTTTATGAATCTAAACACACTGTGTCTTGCTGGACACCTGAAATAAATTATATTTGTATTTATATTTATGTTTTGGGTATTTTTTTTTTTGCAAATGCCACTAATCTTGGGACTTATAAAGGGTACTAGGCAGTTCTGATGTATATTGTCACCCTTGGATATATGTAGACCCCCTACACCCAGACCCTATATCTGTACCTCTACTGCTGGGACAATTCAGTTGCTCCATTAGTAGCTGTTAACTGCTGCATGTTACAAGCCTGGCACAATACATTAAGGGAAACTGGTGCCAATTATGTTCTTAATCTGGGTTTTGAATTGCAGTAATTTGGGTGCTGCCCGCTGAGCAATGGGATTTGTCCTGCAGTGGTGAAGGTCAGATGGATCTAGGCAAGATTGGTTATCTCTCCCCATGCATCTAAGCCTAGTAACATCATCATTAGGTAACTCTTACCTTCAGGGACAAAATAAAAAATAAATTGTTTCAAAGTAGCAACACTCAAATCTGGTGAATTTTAGAATGTGAAAATATCAACTGGAAACCTTGCAGACTGATAATAACAGTCACTAAAAGAGAATAGGTGGCTGGTTTTGTCAGAATTTCTCTGACAAAAACAAATAAAATGTACTTCCTCTCATGGAAGTGCAAAGCGAAGTTTTGACTACTCATATATTAGGAAACTACACAGTTCCAGGGGAGGTCTCCAAGCACTGGAATTACATCAACTAGACAACTAATTTGTGAGACTGGTCTTGGCCAGTCCAGGTAGCACTCCCACATTCAGTGGCTTGACATTGGTAGTCAGTCTGAATGCAGCCATCCCCCTGAAAGAGGTAAGACTTGACACTTTTCAGGTAGTTGGTCTTTACTGGACTACACAAAATCTTCTAGTGTAGGGGATACCCCTTGTTTCTTCTGCTTTCTTACTTGAAAATCAAGTTTAAGGTTTTTTTTTTTTTTTAAATAATAATTATTCATCATTGTGTTTCAAGATGGTACTGATGTACATTTGTAATGCTGAGATTACCCAGCTCAAGAAATAAATAAAAAATAAATTCACAAAGATACGGTATTGCACATAATGAAGAAGATATAGTCTGTCATAACTACATATAAACAAAAATTTATCTTAAAAAAAATCAAATATGAAGTTTCCAAAGAGAATTTCTTAGCTTTCTATAGCTCTTTTGTATTAAGGGTGGGAAGAAGAGAAACAATACTCTTTTGACCTTGAGACTTCCTGTCTTTTCGTATTTATACTAACAAAATATATATTAATTAACCAGAGAAGGAGGGATTAAGTCAGCTCATGTTTAAAAGTAGGGGGTTCCTTTGTTCATTATGATGACAGGAGATAAACGTTTCACTCTGCTTCATCAGAAATGCTGGTAAGTGTTCTTAGAATACCTGGAGTAAAAAAGAATGCTTTGATTTTAAATGGATAAGGCTTGGATAATTTCAGTTTTAGTGTGTCTATGCATTATTTTTGGAGGTGATTTACTACTAAAACCCTACAAATGAATACTTCTAAAAAGAAATGATAAATCAAATAAAATCAATTCTTCCATGTTTTCCTTTGACAATCAGAATGTCCTGAAAAAGGTATCACTGAACAGATGAAGTTTCAAAGCTCAAATGAAACCTCAGAGGCACAACTGAGAACAAACTCTGAGATTTTTAATAACATTTCAGAATGATTGGTGCCTGTGACACTTCTGTTTTAAAGATGCAATCCATGCCAGATAAAATACAAGTTTCATAAAAAATACCTGCTGTACCACTCTTTTCCCTCCTCGGCTTTTCTCATATAAGAAAAAGCATGTATAAGAGATTATAGTATTGCACAGAGACGAAAAAAATCATTATGAGCCTTGTTTGAAGCTTTGCGTGCTATACCTTGCAGCAAAGAATCATGGGCATCCACTTTTTCTTAATGGAACACTTATTAAATTACTGGAGGGATGAATGGCTCAGAGAAGCAGCAATGGGACATGGAGGCTGCCTTGCATCTTGCTGCTTGTCTGTCTGGTAACTCCTGCTGCTGAATCCCATAGGCTCTCAGGGGTGACATAGAAACCTGTAAGTTTCATCTTTGGTCTGGGGTCTCCTGTTGTGGGCCCTTTACCACAACTCCCTGTATAGTGTTTCTCTCCAGTTTGGAATATTTGTGTGTTCTTCTCTGTTCCCTATGAGTATCTTCTTTCTGGAGTTACAGCTTGGACGGAGGAACTTGGCTTACATGGAAGTCTCAGGCATCTACAACTACAATTAATGCTTTGTCTTTCTTACTGCGAAGCCCAGATATATGTAATAGACAGGTACCATCCTACCTTGTATGTGTTATGGATTCCTGTTGAAAGCAGATGTTAATGTACTACTAGAATTTCAAAAATATACAGAATATATAAGTATGTAAAAGGAACATGGAATATATAGAATATGTAAGTGGAATATATTTTCTTCATCATCAACAACAAAAAAAGGAGAAAACTGGAATATATAAACTCTATAAGAAGGAGCCTGCAGTACTGCGACAGGCAGTCTAAAGATCAATGGAAGAGCTGTGAAAGAGCTGCATAGTTCTCCTTACTTAGTTGAAGGAATGAGTATGCATTATTAATTTTAAAATTCACTATTTTGGTATAAACCTACTGTCAGGGTTTAACCCCAGGTGGCAGCTAGGACTACACTGCTGCTTGCTGATTCCCTCCACTGGGGGATGGGGGAGGAAATCAGAAGAGTATAAGGAAAAACTCATGGATTGAGATAAAGACAGTTTAATAGATAGAGCAAAAGCAGTGCATGGAAGCAAATCAAAACAAGGAACTCATTCACCACTTCCCATCAGCTGGCAAGTGATCAGCCATGTCTAGGAAAGCAGCACTCCATCACACATAGTGCTTACTTGGGAAAACAAACACTGTCACTCAAAACATCCACCCCTTCCTTCTTCTTCCCCCAGCTTTATATATCAAGTGCGACGTCACATGGTATGGCATAGTCTTTTCTCAGTTGGGGGCAGCTGTCCCAGTTGTGTATCCTCCTTGCTTTTTGTGTATATTTCCAGTTTACTCACTGGTAGGGTGATGTGAGGAGCCAAAAAGGCCTTGACAACAACCAAAACCACCAGTGTGCTATCCACACCATTTCTCATCCCAAATCCAAAACATAACACTATACCAGCTGCTATCAAGAAAGTTAACTCCATCCTAGATGAAACCATGATGCTTACTAAAAGATTAAGGATGTTCATTTACTGTGCAAATATGTCATTCCTTTCCACACATTGCAAAATCAAGTGTATATGGGTTAAATGGTCTGTCTGATAAGAAAGGTAGGGGGTCTTTGTCATTTTTTAATATATTATTTCCTGTGCTTGTGGAATACTTTTTGAAGGATTTTTTTATTTAATTGTAAGTGACAGAAAAAAAAAAAAAAAGTGTGAACTATTGACTATTGAATGCTAAAGGGAGAAGTATGAATAAAAAAATAAATTGCAGTAGACAGCTAGGCTGGAATTGGCATGACTGAAAGTAGACATATGCCTGTGAGCTAATCGCAGTAATTCTTTCTATGGTTAATTGAGAGAAACTGACACTTCCAAAGGAAGATCTATATCTTCCTCAAATAAGAATTTGGACAAGGTCAAGTGAATCATCTTTTGAGGTGCCTTTATTCCCCCATAGATTTTAAAGGGAGCCTAAAGTGATTATGTGTAGGCTGGGATGAGTAAAATTTAAGCATCCAACAATAAAACAATAAAAGAGACAATGCTCACATTTTCACAATTATTTCAGAGAATTTATCCATGTTGTACTAAAGAGTTTGAAAAATATTGACAATGTATTTAATATCTGTTGTGATTTCTTCTCTGGGGAAATGAATTAAATTCAATTCTGAATATATTACAAAGGCAACCTAAAATCTTAATAAGCAGTGAACAAAAATTCCCAAACCCACAGGGCAAAAGAGAGATTTGGTTTTACAAACAGTGCACTGGGGATTTGGGATCTGCTTTATGTTTATAGATTCTCCAGAGGACGAACTCGAGAAAATTTTTATATGTATCTGCTCTTGTAGTACTGTGGAGTACTGGAGTACTGTGGCTGGCTCTCAACATAAGAACGACGTGGATTTACTGGAGCAAGCCCAGAGAAGGGCCATGAAGATTACCAGAGGACTGGAGAACCTCTCCTATGAAGACAGGCTGAGAGAGTTGGCATCGTTCAGGCTGGAGAAGAGAAGACTCCAGGGAGACTTTATAGCAGCCTTCCAGTATGTAAAGGGGGATTCTTTATCAGGGAATGTAGTGAGAGAATGAGAGGTAACAGTTTTAAACTGAAAGAAGGAAGATTTAGATTAGATATTGGGAAGAAATTTTTTACTGTGTGGGTGGTGAAACACTGGAGGTGCTGAAACAGGCTACCCAGAGTTGTGGATGCCCCATCCCTGGAAGTGTTCAAGACCGGGCTGGATGGGGCTTTGAGTAACCTGGTCTGGTGGGAGGTGTCCCTGCCCATGGCAGGGGGGTTGGAACTAGGTGATCTTTAAGGTCCTTCCAACTCAAACTGTTCTATCATTCTATATATCAGAAAATGAAAGGTCAAATGGGTGCCAGACGTCTACTGTTTTCTAAGTTAATAAATATAACATCAGAGATCTTTTGAATGAATCATGACTCTATCTTTAAGTAAATATAACATGAACGCTAACAAAAAGTTTTCCAGCATAAGACTGATTTAACACTGGTTTAGCTAGCCAGAGAACTACTGAGTGCAGCAGTGTGCATCTGACGCCTTCCTACAATAGTACAGGGAGAACAAACAGCTTGAGGATGTAGTTCACCCACACTCTGCATGTTCCACATCCTGAATTCTTGGTACAGTTTAGAACTCATATTTATTCAATAGTTTCCAATTGTGGCTTTAAATCTATACCAATCACTTACTTTTTTGAATTCTGCACCTGCAATTTACTCAGAGACCTTAAGCCTGAAATCATTCATACCAAACCAATAAGATTGTTCATCTGCATACATTTTTTTTCAATGAAAATGCTCACACAAGAGAATATAAACTTGGAAGAGGAAAGACATTAAGAGATTATTTTTGTATGTTCAGTAGAAATTACACTTTGAAATTACATCTAGAAACATGCAAGTATGTATAAATGCTATTAAAAATAATGAGATTTAAAGGCATGATTTAAATTAAACATTTATTTGCAAATTTTCATAGGCTGAAATGGAATTAATCTTCCTTCATCTGGACTTTAAATTTGTTTTAAAAATAAATGAAGGTCTAAAAATGTACCCCTAAATATTTAAGACATATCTTTAAAACATGTTACAGGACATAACTAATTAAAAAAGAAAAGTGAGCATAGATCAATTTTATAAACTGTAAAGCATAGCAAATCTTGAGGTTTTTTTCTAAGAAAAAAAATAATTAATTTTGTTAAACCCATTCAAAAACTAAGTCAGGGGAAAGGCAAATGAAAGATTATGAAATTAAGTCTATTTAAACAAAGTTGAAAAACTCCCTTTTATTCAGTCTCCTTATGTACTCTCATCTGAAAGCAAGACATTGATCTCTGTAGACTTTAGAGTTAATTATATTAAAATAGCTCAGTCATTTCATCTAGATTTGTTCAGACAATTTTATACTTCAGAACTGAGGATAACAAAGAAGGAAGGACAGACACAGGACAGTATGGATCATTTCACCAAATTTTAGATGTCTATGGTGGTATTCAATTCAAGATAAAGGCACCCAAATAGAGGTTTATATGTAAGCATCTATACCTGTACAGAGTGCATATGAGTCTATACAGGACTGGCAGATACAGCTCAATATCTATGGGATGTGGATGCTTTGTGGGAGAGGCAGACAGAAGCCAGGAGCTGTAGAACATTTCAAAATGACATTTTATGCCTTTGGATTGATGACTGATTTGAACTTTGAATCAAGTGTCAGTCATGTCCTAGAATGGATATTCAGCTGTTCTCCACTAGAGGTATGATTCAGTTTCCTAAACATAAGCATTTAGTGTAATTTTAAATTGGTCTTGGACACCCAATATTTTCTCTGACGTTCCTAGAGGTTTTTGGTCTCCTATAATTTCCTCGTTGCATCTGTGAGCCTTATGTGAGTATCCTGGAAAACTCAGAGCATCTCAAGAAGTATTAAATAATTCCTTTTAAACAAATTAATTACACTGTCATAATCTGCTGTATAATAAGATGAATTATTTTCCAAGCTCCATTCACTGTACTAATGAGTTCTTCATCGCTGAGAACGGGAGGCACATAACATACCTTTGCACAGATATATAAAGCTGAGCTTCTTAACCTACAGCTGAGTCCTACTTTACAGTGCACATCATAGCTAATTTAGGTACTGTTTGCAGAAACATACATTAAATGGAGAACCTGAGAAATAGCTTATCTGATATATTTTTCACATTTATTTTAGGATGAGATGTACTTTCCCTAAAAGTACATCCCTAAAAGTATTCCTTTTTTTTGTTGTTTTTTGTTTCTTTCATTGCCCATAAAGTGAATCTGTGCAAGCCACTTTGAAGCAGACATTTAAATATCCTCGTTTTTTTATACTTTTCATTGTTCTTTAGCTCTTTGCATCAAAGTTACCACATTTTTTCACCCATTTATTTTCCATTTTAATCCCCGTTTCTCTATTGTATTTCAAGGCTACCACTGTAAACTTTGGGGAAAAAAAAGCATAAGATTTTAGAGGTAGTCTAGAATTTCTCTTTCACCACCTAATTCCTGATGGTTCAGCATGGGCTCTAATACCCCAATATCAGTTTGTGTGCTTTTCAGGCAGCCTATTACTCCAAATAAACTTTTACGAAATCTTTTTTTCTCGGAAAGTACACACGTCATTTCTGAATTTGTTTTTCATCCATCTCCTTTTTAGTGAACTGAATCTGCTGTATACAAAAGCCTGAGCTCTCCCTTGTAGCAGCTACACATCTGGGTCACCAAGAATTCCTGTAAGTTCTCTGAAGATGATCACTACTTCTAAAATTTTACTTTTGCTCATGGTTCTCATTACTTCTTGAGTTTCCAGAGCATAATTTACAACTAGAAATACATGGCAAACAACTCCAACAAAATAAAAATTCTTAATCTTGAAGGACTGTATTTTTAATAACATGTATGTAGGAACAGTCTGAAATAAAGTTAAAATCTTACAAGAAAAACTGAAAATAAAATTTTAAACACATTATGACACTATGGTTATTACACTGGCAAAGAGTTTATAGTTAAGTCTTTTTCTGTCTAAAACTTCCCATATAGCTTGAGAAAGTAACCTTTTTACATCTTAGTAAAACAAGTGCATATGTATTTCATTACTTTATCAAGGACTTCTGAGAATAACTATTTCAAAAATTGTAGGAACAAAAAAATCAGTATAAATGTGAGGGAAATGATGTGGGAAGATATGGACATAATAACACTTTAAATAAACACCTACCTTTATTATTATGATTTTTTTTTTTTTTTAATAAAGAAAGGTATTCTTCAAGGAAATTAAGTGCATTTCAGCTGAGCAGCCTGAGGACAGTGCCTGCCCATACCAAGCCATCCTCAGAACTGTCAAAAATATTTTCATAGATATCTTCAGAGAAAGTTAAATACACCACAAAACAGCACCTTTTTTTTTTTTTTTTCCATGGAAGGGTTGTTTGCTACACTGTATGGCTTAGAAGTTTATTTGAAACCAAAGCAATACAAAATATGCTCTAAACAATTGCTGGCTGAAGAGGTAAAAGCATCGAGTCTGCAGTCTATATTCTTTCTATAAATCACACAAACTTTCTTTTTTTGGGTTTGCTTGAGCTTGACATTGAGCAAGACGATTTTAAGGTTAATATACTATCTATGAATTAATTTGGTTTAAGAAGTTCACATAGCCAGATACCTTGCTTATACACTATATGCCTTTCCCTCTCTCCCAATTTGGCTTGATTGCAACTGTTTATATTCAGGAAAAGAGAAAATAGGCTGGACTTACGGTTTTATTATTGTTCTATCAATTAAGGTGTGAGAAGTACAAAAAGATGCTGTAAACCCCTCTTCTAAACAAATAATCATTATTTATAAGAGCAATCCCCAAACCAATTTGTGTGCACAGCACCAGCTTAGTAAATGCCGAAGAGAGTATAAAATATATTTTCCAATTAAATGGTACATACATATATGTGCAATATACCTTTCTAATATGTGCTATAGAAAATTTTACTTTGCTGAGTTACTAATTGCATAAATGGTTTATAAGTGTACTTTCCATTATTCTAACCTGTAGAAACCAACTGCACTGGAATCACTAGACCTGCAAAGTTATAGAAGAAATTGTCCAAAAAATAAATGCTGACACTGAAAAGGAAATTCATTACATCATAATCATGTGTTTCAGATAAGTGAGGTGAGTAGTTCTCCACCTTTTTGTCTTTTTTTTTATTAGCTTTGAAGAGATCCAAGACCACTAGCATAGACCAGTTTTTTGAACTTTAAATTTCCTAAAGTTAGTGTAAAATTTAAATTTTGCTAATGAATCCTAGCCTCCAGGTGGAAAACATAAGAATTCTTTTCAAGAGCTCAAGAGGTAAGTTTAAAAAGCATTCTAAAGTGTCACTCCTTGCAATCTGTAGCAGCTGTTCTTTTTGCCTTTTTTTACAAAAACTTTTGTTCTGGCCTAAAAATTACTTTGAATTCTGGACTTGAAGGACAACAGAAAATTTCTAAGAAAGATGACTCTTTTTAAAAATGAGACTGAAGAGTATACTACTTGACTGTGGTAAGTTCCTCACATGAAGTCACCTTCTCTTCACTTTGTATAATCTTTCTAAGTTTTCCTAAAGTGTTGTTATTCCTACAATTGAATATATTTCAACTGACAGATCATGAAAATTTTGTTGTCTAGTTAGGACTTAAATAATGCATTAAAGACAACTTTTCTATGATACTGAAAATTTTTTGAACTTTGCCTGATTGCCATTTTTCAAAAAATTATTTCTTCACAGTTTGAAAGTGCTCAAACTAAATAGCCCTTTCTCTTTAATACGTGAAACTGTCACAGCTGCAATAAAATTGACTCTGGTTTACTGGTGTAAAGACAATTTGTCCAGTGAGTTCAGCTATTTCTAGACTCGTATTACAATATCATTTCCTCTAAATGAAATATATTTTTCTGAATTTATTTTGAATTCAGTCAGTAACTTTCAAGTTGTTTGAGTACAGAGTCTAAGCTGACTAGGGATATGGAAGGTCTTTTCATATTTTGACATTGTCAACTTGAAAGACCTGGTTACAAAGGTGTAGTAAGAAATAGGATTGACTATTCTTCCCATTTGATTAAAACAGTCTGAATATTAAATATGAAAATAAATACTGTTTGTGAGAGGGACTGACTAAATATTGCCTCCTTCATTAATTTTTTGAAGAATAGAATAAATTTACGATATCACGTAAAACATTTCAGAAATGTAAGAGCTGTCTGATCCTTTCTTGATTACCCAGGTTCAGGAATCAAATGGAAAACATTTTTACATTTTGTGTGGTACAGTGGTAATCCAGATGTACCAAGATGAGCATCCTCCATATGTGAGACCCGCTGGCAGCATATCTGTGTTTGATGTTGGGAGTATCTATCCTAAATTGGTACCCAGCCTGAGAGCAAGATGATTGTGCATACACGTCTCTGACTCTCTCCTGCACCAGGAGCGTGCTAGCCCTTCGTCAGCTTTTCAAAAAGACAATTACAAGAAGTCTGGGTTGTCCCAGGACAACAAACTGCTTCCAAGATCAGAGAATATGGCACATTCATGCATTTTCCCAGACAAGCTTTGTCCTCTACTCTTCCAAACTAATCTGATACTTATTACAAATTGGCTTATCTCCACTTCAGCCTGAGTTTCTTATGTTTCTGTGTCTATGTAAATTCAGTTTCCCAGTATTTAAGGAAATACTCCTAGAGCCATTTTAGTAAGCAAAGTTCCCTGTTCCTCAGATATTTGTTATAGACTATATATCTTAACTTCTATGCTATTTTCCTGGATGCATCTTGTTCTTAAATAAGCATACATTGCAAAAGTTAAATCTAAAAAAAAAAAGCCAGGGTCTACGCAGCCCAACTGGCATGGTTTGGCAACATCCACATTATTAAACACTCTTACTAGCCAAAACAAGGTGGTGCATCCAAAACACTTTTATGGAATAGTCCCTGCCTAATCATCCATATTAATTCTCAAATTGGTCCTGGGAACTGTTTGTATATTTCTGCTTCACCTCAGCCAAACCCATGCCAGGGATGTAACAGTACAGGTAATACAATGTCTTTTTATGTGTAATTTACTGTTGCAGGCATATCACATTTATCCCTAGTTTTTCGGATTGCAGAGTTCAGTAGCTTAGCCACTATCTAGCAGAGAATCAAATAAGTACAAATGTGCTGAGTAAAGTTCAGTTTGGACAAAAAACAAATTGCTAACTGACTTGAGAAAACATCTGGAAGATGCTTCCATTTGAACGTGTATTTTGCCATTGTTTTCCACAAATCGGTTAAAAAATAAATAAAATTAATTTTTGCTTTGAAAATGCTGGAAGAGACTGGCGTTCATTATTGATCAAATGTAGGAAAGCAACACAAGAGATTCTGAAGAATTTCATGGAAACAATGCTTGAAACAGTATATTTAGATACAAACTGATAAGAGTGCAGAAAAAACAGAAACAACTTTCATATAATAAGTCTGTTTATGATGATTTGTGTAAAATCTTGAAGCACTATTAAAGAATCATGGAAGTGGATTTCAAATAGACAGTGATTTAAAAAAATGGAATAGTAAACATTAAAGTTTGAATTAATAAGATTCACCTGAAACTGAAATGCTGTGTTCAGCTGTTTCTCTAGATTCCTTCAAGACAATGGCAATAAATAGTGGCTTTCAGATGCCAGTTTAACAATTTATCCTGCCCTCAAAGAAATGTCAGTGATCTTGAGATGAAGTGCCTTAAGGAGGTGCTGACTTCCTTCTTCTGACTGCAGAGGAAACATCGACTGGTAGGTGACATTAAAACTGACATATTTTTATCAATAGGGCAGAACACTTCTACTGAACTTTATAATATAAATGCCTATATCTCAACTAGTCATCCTAGACTTTTATTACTCATGAAGATAAATAAGCATTTCTGAAGTTCTTTCATTTAATCTGTTATAGTTGTCTACCTTAGGTTGTAAATAAATGATAAGGTTCCTATGTAATAAATAGTAGGCACTCTTAGAAATGTTTATTTCTCTTCATTTTCCATAAAGGAAGTTAAATGACAAGGTTAAATATAGACATCCACACTGCAGAAAACTAAATTTTGCCTGATGAGTTCCTCTAAAGGTTCTCCAGAAGAAACAGTTTCATTTTGATGTTGTGTGTTAGAAATTTGATCTGCAATAAACAGAAACATTGCTATGGTTCATATAAAGAAAATCTAGTCACCCACAAAGGAGATATCTGCATTTGTCTAATCCAAATTCTTTCTGATACAAAAAGAAAATTCACTGGAATTGGGATCGGGTGTCAGATGAAGAAAAGACAGCTCATGACAAGACAAGGCCTTTAGGAAGCCATTGTGTTTTATAACTGAAACTATATCAATGTTTGTGTATAGTCTTTCTAAATTTTCATGAGATCTTGGGCAGGAAATCAGTGAGCACATTTCTCAAATATATGTAGTTAGGAATAAGTAATCAGACCTGGCAATACAGGATTCCTCAACCAGAAGATGTCTAATGCCAGAATACATACAACAAAATAGATATTTTTCTGAGTGGGCTTCTACAGTAAAAATGCTTCACCAGCACTGTATTTCATTCAGAGGTCTAAAAGCATATGGAAGCAGATGGAAATCAGATAGCAAAATTTGTTAACATGTTGGCCATCTCTGTCATTCACTCACAGATGTTATTACCCAAAGATACAGATGTTTGAGGTATTTGTCTAGCAGGTCTTTCATTGCTAAAGTTCTCACTTTCATAAGTAGAAAGTAGGATTAGTTCAATTTAGTATGTTATTTTAGAAACTTATTTCTTCTTTAACACATTGGAGTAGAAAATTTCTTCCCAAGACATGAGGCAGCATCTATCAGAAGGGCAAAGTGGGAGACTGACTCTTGGCTGTCGCTGCTTCAGCTCTCTGATTTTAATCCTGTCACATGTCTGCTGGAGTCTTCAGTGAGATAAAGCGCTGCCAGGGATTAGACAGACTATTAGTGAAATAGATTTTAATTAAGAATATTGACTTACTGTCAATTTAGGTCTATAGCCTTTTCTCCTGTTCCACCTTGAAAAACCAAGGACAAAATATTTCTGGGAGGGGATATTAGCTGACTTAGGTAAACTAAAAGCCATGTATGATTGTTGTTTAACTCCTACATAAAGTTACTCCTAGTTTCTACTTGGTATGTCATCTTAAATTACACTAAATTACTTGATGAATTAAAAGATCTTAAGTAAGGTCCATTAATATCTCCTTTAAGTTAATCAATCATTCTTATAAGCTAAACATATTTCATGTTTACATTTAGATTAGTGCAATTGAAGCTCCACAGAATGTGAGGTTCATTGTTTAACAGACTGCCCTGCTGCAAGAAGCCTCTAGTCTATATATCAAAGTCAGGCTGAGAAAAAAAGTACAGGTGATGTTAGCTGGCAAGAAAAATGTGGCAGACTCCCTTCTTCCCCATTCATAGTTCAAAGTCTGTCTTCTGGATCACCCAGTTAAAAAAATTCAACTTTATATAATTATTTATATAATTAGCTTTATGATAGCTGAAAAAATAATCTAAAGGGTTTCTATCCCTATCTTTTTCTATCCCTATCCCTCTATCATTTCTTTTCTATCTAATCCAGATATGCTAAATCCCCCCCAAAAACCCCTATCCTTACTTCTATAGAGGCATCATTTCTGTAAAAGTCCACTGCAGAGACAGTATACAAAATGAATTTGTGTGAGATACATTTGACCTAGAAAAACTGTCCATGCTGGTGTTATGGAGATATGAATATAATTAATACAACATAAACCAATATAGGGAAACTGCTCTTTAATACATCTGATACATAATAAACACTATCACATGGAGGAAAATGAGGAAAACAAGTCTTTGTATAGAACACCGTATTATATACAGTTATTCAGTTTGTCACAGACTGAAAATGTTATTAAGAAAAATATAGACAGTGACTGTAATGTTATTTCTTTGGAAAAGATGTTTAAAAACGGAGAAGAATTGTGTAAGAAGCTTGTTGTGTCCATGGCATTGAAAACATGGTTTCCAATAAACATACTTGAATGTGCTATTTAATTTATTCTAATGAACTGGTGGTCAACTGAGGACATTTAAGAAAAGGTAGATAAGCAGTATTCTACTGTTTTATTCTCACAATATTTCTCCAAGACTTTGTTAGTTATTTTTTTCTAGGTAGTTGTGACATGTCAATATGGGTTTTTCTATATGAATTTTGAATATTGAGAGATAACATTATGATATTTCTCTATAATACAGTTGACTTTGCCTGTTGGGTACATCTGCTTTGGCAAAAAGTCATATTTGCTATTGCACAGATTTGGTAAGTGCATTTTTACAGCTGTGTGGCATGAATATAGTTTACTTACTTCTAACTTGGGCAGTATAGAATTTATACTCCCTGCCCTGCAGAGTTATCTGCTTTTTTATGTATACCACAACAGTTCTGCTTTATTAACTTCCTCTTTATCAGTTTTGTCCTTTAGTGCAAAGGTCACTAATCAGCCATGTGAACCCACACATGAAGGTGGTCATATGGATGGCTAAGGATACAAAGAATACCCGTTGCATAACTAGAGCTGAAGTGGAGGGTTTCTGAGAGTATTTCATGACTGGAAAATTGTAAAGTTTTCTTCATCTTCCCCTGCAGTATGGGGTTAGACTGCCTTTGTACCAGAGAAGGGACCAGATCACCTATCAGTCTTTGCACAGATGCACAACTGACATGATATAACTCTGAGAAGCCCAAATTTGGCCCTTGTTCAGTGACTAATGTGTGTCTCAAAGATCCACAGGCTGGTGTTGGCTCAAGATCCAGAGACTGGTGTCTTCTGCCATACTTATGAATCATCATAGTCCAGCGAGAATAAAACCTAGTAAAAGAGGAGAGTGACTCAATTAGGGACAGGTGGTTTGCCTAGGCCCAAAGTATTTGTCATACGTTTTCCATGTATATGGAGCTGAATTCCTTCTGAAGGACTCAGTTTGTACAGAAGAAATATTATAAGCAGGACATGAGTGGTTTTCTCCCTAAGGCATACCTTAAAATCATGTTCAATTACTTTTGCATGCGTAACCAGAAGATGCAGGAAACATGTAATAACATCATATGCATCTGTAGTTTATAGTGTTGGTCTTCACAGATGCAGACTCTTGCTTAAAGTTCTGTGGGGAAAGCCATAAGCATCCAAACTCATGTTTTGGAAGGAGCCCTAACAGTACGAAAATTACCCCTCTCAATGAGCCAGAACAAACCCAACTCATCAAACATAATCTTGATAATGAACATCACCATTTTACATTCAAATACTTCCCAAAATGGTGGCAATTTATTAATGTCAGATTAAAGGGCTCAATTCATTATTCCCTTTCAGTAAAGAGGCAGTTAATGAGTGATGCATGCACATGGACAAGCTTCTAATTACAGCTTCTGTATGTGTTGAAAGCTTGGTGCTGGGATACTGAGTGGCTGCCAGCAGACTATTGACTTTTTTTCCCTCTTTGCTGAACATGCCTATTTATACAGCTTATTGCTAATGAGATGCTAATTGAGTCTGCCATATCTAAATAAAAAAAAACCTTGTGTTTATTGATGAATCTTCTAAATGGAGCTCCATTTCAGAATATTCTCCCCTGACTCATTTTCCTCTGCACTTTCTGTGCTCTGATTGAAAAATAATTTTGAACAATAGGAACAGGATGCCAATTTTTTTAAAAAAAAAAATGTTATTTCTAATATTAGTTTAGAAAATAACCTAGTAAATTTATGCCTGGGTATTTATATTTAGTTTTACTTAAAACAATGCTAAAATGCACTTAAATAGGTGGTGAATGCTCTGTAGAAAATGTATAAATGTAAGTTTCTATGCCCTGGAGCAGTTCCAATATAATCATTTTGGATGGAATGCAAGCAGTCTAAATTATCACCTCAAAACCAACAACAAAGCACATTAAGAAAAGTAGAATGAAGGCAAAAATTAAATAATTTGGTTAGCTAGTTTAGGTTTGCATAGGAGTGAAAGCTAGCTTAAGTGTGAAGATACAACACTGTTTTTAAGATCTTCACCTAATTACTCAGCTGGCAGTAAATTCAGTTCAGTGCATTCTTACACTCCTTTTTCTGTATAATGTTGTATGTTTTAGGACAAGTTTTGGAAATAACTTTTGTATTGATTTTGGAAATATTTCTCTAAAAATGAATGATGCTTCTTCATGTATCAGACAGTGGCTGAAATGCCCATTGGATTTGGGTTTTGTTCAATTTACTTATGCCCCTTTTTCACCATGATGTTATTTCACTTCTGTTTTCCAGTTCATGAACCATACATTTGGGATAAAACCTTTTCTAGTCATGCCATCTAAAACAAGCTTGAGAAACTCTTCAGTGCATCATTCATGATCATCTTTTTACTGACAACAGGTCACTGTGATGTATCTCATGATGTTTACAGAATCACAGAATCACCTAGGTTAGAAGGGACCTTTTAAGATCATCTAGTCCATCCAATGAAAAAAAAATATTACAAAACAAACAAAAAACCCCCACACAAACACCACAACTCACCCAAAACAACACCAAACC
>JAOQGH010000023.1:102006513-102023610 GCA_025769975.1 Gallinago jamesoni | reverse complement strand
TCCATCCAGCCTGTCCAGATCCCTCTGCAAGGCCTCTCTACCCTCCAGCAGATCAACACTCCCACCCAACTTGGTGTTGTCTGCAAATTTGCTGAGGGTGCATTTGATCCCCTTGTCCAGATCATTGATGAAGATGTTAAAGAGAACCGGTCCCAGTACCGAGCCCTGTGGGACACCACTCGTGACCGGTCACCAATTGGATTTAACTCCATTCACCACCACTCTCTGGTCCTGGCCCTCCAGCCAGTTTTTAACTCATTGAAGAGTATTCCCATCTAAGCCATGAGCATCCAGTTTCTCCAGGAAATGCATGCTTCTCCATGCATGCTTCTCCATGGTTTGTGAATGCTCTTAGGTTATGTGAGTAATTGCAGTGAATCACAGTGAACACAAAGAGCTGGGAAAGATCAAAGGACAATGACAGGTGGACAAACTATACCAACCTAATCAGGATCACACTGGATAAGCTGCTGCAACAACCATCAGAAGTGAATAATATCACTGTCCCCTCCTGTTAAACCCATCCAAATAATGCATCAAATAAAGAATCTCTCTACAAGGCTATCAAAACTATTTAAGGTTTTGCCTATTTTTATTTTTGCCTAAAGATGTGAAGAACTTATCTTAGAATGCAGTGTGAAGACAATATGCAGATCGTGTAAAATCTACTATGGGCTGTTTTAAGGAGACTGTAGGAACATGTAAAACATGTTTAGGGGAAGGACCAAAAGAGGGAAAGTCAATTCTCAGGGTGAATCAGTAAGGCACTATTATGGAAAAAAAAGAGGAAAGATGTGATAAGAGGGCATAATTGCCTGTAAACAGGTAGCTGGTCAGTATGCTTATCTGGGAAAGCCCTGAACCTATTTATTCCAGTCTATCCTATGTTCTTAATAAAACCTTTTTCTAACCATCTTTGAGGTGAATGCATTTCCTATCTGAGGCTCTGTGTATAAATGCTAGAGAACTTAAAGCCAACCAAGATAAGGAGAAGAAATCTATATGACAACCTCCTGGTGTGTGAGGTTGTTGCCTGAGGGGTCCCAACTATGGGTCACAGCAGCTAGAGGAGACCATAGTCAGAAAGTCAGGAACTGAATGGACTGAATGTTTAAGACCTGCTACAGGAGAGAGACCGTGTGTGTATATATTTGTGTGTGTGTGTTCCTGTTTAATGTGGGTGGCAGCATGAGCACAGGTCTGTGTGCTGCACTTGTGGACTGCTGCGTAAAATGTTTGTAAGGTGTGTATCTATGGAGAGGATGGGCTTATCCTTGCTGCTGGCTGGAGCTAGGGGCATGAAAATTCAGCAGCCTTGGAACTATGGGGCGGTGACAGAAGAAAATCGCTTGGGCCCACAAACCTGCCAAATTTTACTCTCTCTAACAGTTTTAACTAGAAAATTCAGTTTGTCTCTAGGCTAGAAAAGCTAGATAATCTCTGTCATGGGAAATGTTTAGATTAGAGAAATAATCTGTCAAGAATGGTATAGATGCAATTGATCTTACTTGGGGCAGAATGGACAATTTAAGTGAGATCACTTCCAGCCTTATGATTTCATTAATCTCCATCACCTGGACCATTATTCACAGTCTTCAAAATAAAAACAGCCATTGACAGAGCTGAGCTTGTCCTGTGTGACAACGAGACTAAAGAGTGAGCTTGCAGCCTGGGAGGGTCTTGAAAGTTGAGCTGCTGTTACCAGAAGGGCAGTTAAGAGAGAAAATCCCTGCTCAGTAAATAAATAATTGTAAAAACAAGGTGAAGGAAAACAAATTGTGGATTGGAAGATGCCAATTACACATTTAGGAAAATATTAATCATTAGGAGGGCAATGCAATACTGCAGTAGGTTTGCTAGAACAACTGAAGAAAAAGCTTGAATTTTAGTGGTATTTAAGTCTCAGTAGGAGAAAACCACAGGTGACCTGATTTATTATTTGGCACAGTCCTGCTTTAAGTAGTAGCTGAACTGCATGACCTGCAGCAATCCCTTACAACCAGCATTTCTATGATTCTGTGACCTCTGCAGCAGCTGCCTTGAATGACAGTCTAGAGCAGGTTACCCTCCAACAGTTTGTTACCAGGACTGACACAGGCTGTCATGAGTTATTTAGGTAGCTAATATGAGCGTGACTAGATTTTTAGTACTTGCTTGTGATCAATGCTACACTTTTCTGCTTCATTTTGAAGTTGACACCTGTTACAGCACTAAAAAAATGGTGTGATACTACTTCATAGCTGTTATATCTGAATCAGCAATGCCAAGTTTTCCTTAGGATACTACTATCAAAGGGAACAGCTTATATAGTGGTCTACCTATGCCTTGTAACAAACCATCAAACGATTTTTTAGTACCAAAATGATGCTTCTAATAGCACTTCTAACAGCACTTCTAACAAATGGTTTTGTGCAAAAGATTTACATGGCAGTTCAAAGCAGCACAGTGCAAAGACAAAATGCCAATTTAGAGTCTGCAGGTATTAAAAATAAAAAGAAAAATAATTATAAATTGGCTTCTTACACTGGTTATGGGACTCATCAGATCACGTGCAGAAGTGTATAGTGAAACAAGCTCCCCTTACAGACAATAGATAGACATAGGTACTGTGAAGGTGTCATTTATCTCCCCCTAAAATTCGTATTTAAAACAAGAGAAAGGAATTGTATCTATTCTTTTCAGTTCCCATAAAGAGACTTCACAGTAGGTAGCTCAGCTGCATTTGTCTGTATTGTAGATGTCTTTGTAGGCATAGATGTAAGATGCAGACTTTGAAGACTTACAAGCTAGACCAAATTATAGCATAGTGTCTACAATAAGATGAATCTTTTGATGGGTTTCAGAATCCTGCCCTCTTAAGAACTGAGAAAGTGGGAAAAAAAATACCTTCCAGGCCTTTTTTCCCCACTGTTTTATAGCCTGAGAGGTAATAGACAAGTTTCGCAGAGGATTTTTGTTACTCACTGGTGCTCCTGGGTTTCCTGATCCATGCTGCTTGAAACGTTTTTTATCTGATGGTGAGAGTTAGTAAATTTCCCTTGGCATTTTTTCTAGTTTGGGGATGGTTTTGGACAGAAAATTGGTGCAATTCTATTTTTCCACATTTATCTTACCAGGCCATCCAAACTCTTGAAAGAGAAAGAAAACTTAGCCTGATTTCCGAAGAGCTGCCTATTGAAATGAGATGCCTATTTAGGGAAGATATCAAGTACATAAGTGTTTCAGAGTTTCAATAACAGTTACGTACCACATCCCAAATGAGTCTTTCAGTGCCTTTCACATAGCATTTTCTCTCCAATTCTACCCTCACGAGCCTGTCAGTCGAAATGAGAAGAGAGAATCTGCTTAGTACGCAGATTTTGGTAATCTGTAAGTTAGATGCAGTCAAGACTGAGTTGCTTCTCAATAAGTCTAGAGGTTGAAGCTTATATGTATGATATATTTTGATACCAAAAGCCTAAGCTCTTCTTGAAATATATTTAATATGTCTTTGTTTATGTAACAGTCTGGCACATACTTTGAACTAGTCATCTGCTCTGAATAGAAAGAGACAGATGGCAGTTCATTGCATCTATCTTAAACATCTACATTTGGAAAGGATGAAAAACCTTATGAAGGGGCTTAACTCTTCACTGGATGTAACTTTTATTTATGTTCTTAATTCTAACTCCGACTTTTTTATTGAAATTGTGCCTGATATAATGATATATCTATACCATAAAATGCAACACAGTTTAACAAAGTATGCCTTCCTGAGGTGGAAATACTACATTATACAGTGTTCTTCAGTGGAGACCAGATACTGTAGGACACAAAATATACAACCTGTGCAAATTGTTCAAACATAACAATACCTTAACATACAATACCACATTCTCTAATACATTGTAACTCCGTGGTGTGAATACTTGTCAGCTGGACCATAGTGAGGGAAATTTCCTTCGCACCTCCCAGTGCTTCCAATTCTTAGAGTAATCCACAAAAAAATGGTGAGCTTGCTATACATGGCTGTGTTGGGTCTGGCTGAGATGGAGTTATTTTCCCTTCCCCCCATCCTACTGAGGAGCGGAGTGACAAAGTGGCTTGATGGGCATATGGTGTCCAGCCAAGGTCAACCCACCGCAGTCTCAACATTGGACATGAAAAATTCAAGATAAGGATAGTAACCGGGAGAGGTATTGGGTAAAACATGGGCTGAACATGAGGGCAAAGAGCGGAAGGATCATGGCGAACTTCTGTTGTTATACTTGTGGTGGAGGGACAAGGTGTGGATTGTGTCCAAAATGTCCACTTTTGTTCGGTGTTGTGATGATGTTGTTTTGATTTTGGTGTGGGCAATTCCTTTCTGGTGATGTAACTGAAGTTTGTGAAGACTGTGTGATGAATATGTGTTTTAATGAATATTCTTAAATATGTGATTAACAGCGGTAAGGGGTACAACGTATCAGGTTTACATGGCAAGGTTTGGTAGAAGAGGGGTTACAGAGTTGGATTCTGTGAGAACATGCCAGAAGCTTCCCCTATGTCCAATATAACATATTAAGAAAATGAAAATAAGAAACCTGAGCAACTGCAGTGAGAGAGAGGAGTGAGAATGTGCAAGAGAAACAACTCTGCAGACACCAAGGTCAGTGAAGAAGGATGGTGAGAAAGTACTCCAGGCTCCAACGGTCCATCATGAAGACCATAGTGAGTAATCTTGCAGCCCATGGAGGTTAACTGGAGAGCAGTTATCCACCTGCAGTCTGTGGAGGACCCCATGCTGGAGCAAACAGATGACCCTGAAGGAGGTTGTAACCCTGTGGGAAGCATGCACGGGAGCAGGCATCTGGCAGAACCTGTGACCTATGGAAAGAGGATCCCTCACTGGGGCAGGCTCCTGGAAGAATCTGTGGACCTGTGGAGAGAGGAGCTCACACTGGAGCAGATTTGCATGGAGTACTTCTGACCCCATGGGGGACCCACGCTAGAGAAGTCTGTTCCTGAAGGTCTTCAAAAAGGACCTTGGTGGACTTAGACTCCAGGTGCCTGCCAAGGTGCTCTGTCACTTCCATCCTCAGCAGTTCAGGGGCAGGGGGAAGAAAATAAGATGGAAAAAAACTTGTGCATCAAGATAAAGGCAGTTTAATAAAGCAAAAGCAAAAGCTGTACACAGAAGCAAATGAAAACAAAAGGTTTATTCTCTACTTCTCGTCAGCAGGCTATGTCCAGCCACTTTTTGGGAAATTGGGCTTCGCTATGTAGTGGTTGCTCTGGAAAGCAAGCATCACAATAATGAATGCCCGCCATCTCCTTTTCTCTCAGCTTTTATTGTTAAGTGGATGTCACTCGGTACAAAATATCCCTTTGGTCAGTTTGGATCAGCTCTTCTGCATACGTCCCCTCTCAAGATCTTTCCCACCCCCACCCCACTGGGGAGGAGGCAAAGGTGGAGAGACAGCCTTGATGTTGTGCTGCTCAGCAGTAACCAAAACACTGGTGTGTTAGCAACACCTTTCTATCTAGGAATACAAAGTACAGCACTGAAAGGGCTGCAGTGGGAAAAATTAACTCCATCTTAGCCAGTCCCAATACAGTGGCACTAAAAATAAATAGGATTTAGGTTGTCTAGTCTTTCAAGTTCTTTTGAAAAAGTTGTTCTACAGTAGAGTCATCTGACTGCATGTAATAACTGCTGTCTCTAATATCCTCACACATTACCCTGGGTTCCCTTGAGAATCAGTGAGATACACCTTTGGAAATAAGGAAGGAAGGAAAGATCAACAAGTGAGAGAGATTGCCCCAGAAGTGACATCCTGACATCTAAATTTATCTGAAATAAAACCGGTCCTCACACATTGAAAATGGCAGAAATGCCATCAATTCCTTTCTTGAATTATTTCTTGTAAGTGTCCCTTTATCTTTTTTTGAACAAGAGAAAGACCTCTATCAGACATAGCATGATATCATCTCCAGAACGATACCAAAGTAAAAAAAGGCAAGCCTAATCATGTATCACATGACATAGGTATTATAAAAGATCTCTCCAGGGACAGTATGTAAGTAGTAATGTGGCTGTGGAAGTTGCTGGTGAGAGCTCATCTGAATTGCTATACATTTTTCATCATTTGTGATCAAAACCAATGAATCTGCACCGGAAGGAGAAAAGAATTACCATGATGATCAGCAGAAAAGAAAACCTGATTGTGAGAGGACAGAGAAAATGCATGAAAGGGGAAGTGAATATTAATGCCCACACGAGGAAAATTTGTTTCAGCAAGCTGCTTACAGTGCCTCTGCATAATGACACCTACAGAAAGGGACAAAGTGCTGCCAAATCCCTCAGCATCAACCAGCATTTCACTCAGAGACAGCCACAGCCACAGTGCACATGAAGAACAACAACATCTCACATTCCTGGTGGCCTTGAGTGCACATATTGAACCAGAATGCACTGCAGGGAGTTTTACAACCTTTGTTGCCTCCTCCTCTGGGATGCTTCAGTCTGGGTATGTAAATAGTTCTCATTAGTGACATTTAGATTGTATTGAATAAACCATCCTTATCTTTTGCTTGGCTATCTGAGGAGGAGTAGAACACTGAATCACTGAAAAGATCCCGATGACTTAGTCTGAAGGTAGGTACCCTTCTAGGTGTCCTTAGCTGTATGTGAGAGGAAATAAATTTCAGCTCATTGATGCCTGATTTGATACTACAAATATTTTAAAAATGTAAATAAACAACAAGAAAGCTTTTCTATCAACTGTGACAAACCCAACAAATTAAAAAAAGTAATATTGCAACCTTAAATGTTGCAGATATAATAAATATGATAGTAAAGAAATGGCTTTGGGAAGGATCCGGATACATTAAAAGTCAGCCTTAAAATATCCTTTTATTAGATAAGTTTATCAGCTTTTGCTGTGTTATCTAAGCCTCCCTCTTCTTTCTACTGGGAATACCTGCAAACATTGAGATAATGGACTAGGAATCTAGCTAATATTTATCTCCTGAAACCAGACTATTTCTTAGGGGCAAACACTTTATGCAACACTTTATGTACATATGGTGTGTGTGTGTATATATGTATATATAAAAACATATCTTTTCATATATTTTTGTACTTTTTATACACAGCAATAATATACATAATAGCTAATTTATCATGTATTTTTATATGTATTTAATAGGTTTATTTATATTCCCAACTTTTTGTTCAGCTAGGAGTTCATATAGACTGACTCTGCATCAGTTTGCCATTATGATGTCCTCTATTATAATACATTTGGAGATTTTTCCAAATAGAAATTCTGCACAAAATTGCTCCCCCAGTATTTCATTACTTAAACACAAACACAGAAGCAGAATCTGCAATACCTAACAATATGTAGAAGAATTATAAATTACCATTATTCCAATCAATGCTGTTTTCCATTTGTTTCACTCTTTCATAGTATGGTTTCATCTTACTATTTGATATGATGTACAAAGAGTTAAATACTCCTCCCTTTTTTCTAAGACGATTCATTATTTTGGAAGTTTAATTTTCTGGGTGCTCATCCTGCTTGTGCTTTAGAGGAACTTTATATTCGAGGCTGGATATGTTGCACTTTCTGAAAATCAGGCCCATTCTAATCCTTTTCTTATATGGATGTATTCTGAAAACACATTTTATTGTCATACAGTCTTTTGAAATTTAGTATGACATTTAACAAGCATATTTAGAGTTAGTATCCATATTGGTATTTGACTGCAAAACTAAAAGTCTTTTACAATCCACTGAAAGGGATATCCACAGCATTCATTTTATGCAGCTGTAGGCTTCTAACTCACAGGTGGTTCAGAATAGCAAATTTTATGCCCCAAGTACTCATAACAGAATATAGGAATCTTCAATCGTTATATATTCACGGAACTATATAACTGTTGAGAATGTTTTCAGCTGGATATTTCTGCTAGGATGAGTGAAATACTAGTTATGAACAACAAATTAATATTTTACTTAACAGTTAACCTAGTGAAAATTTACATCAGGCAGACATTCAGTAATTTATGTTGTACAAACTCTATCATGGATTTCGTCAGTATATCCTTTAGCTTTACCTCAGACTAAGCACAGTTTTTAGTTTGCTTTTTATTGGTTACATAATTGCATAAAATACTTCTATTTTCAGTTCATGTCTGTACTTCATTAAGTTCCAGATCACTTTCTGGAAACTCTTAGAAAACATGAATAACTTTGAATATACTGCAATGGTCTTGACTACAGAAATCTACCTATAGGGAACTTAATTTATAGCAAAACCATAGAAGTATGATCTTCAGTTTTTGATTGGTACAAACAGAAAGACAAAAATAGTTAAATACCCAGGTTGTAAAATAAAGCTTAACATTCATTTAGTAAAGATTGCCAAAAAGGAATCAGCTTACTATGAAATGTGATAATGCCCTCCAAACCCACTAAAATGTGTAATTTAATCAGCAAATTCTAAATACACACAAATATGCCAGTGATCCAGAGAATCATTTAATATATAAATTTGCAGAAATTGAAAGTCATCAGCATTTAAAAAAGCTTCCCTGACAGAAAATTAAAAAACCCCAAAGCAAACAAACTACTATATTATGTTGCATGTAATGTAGTTTATATCCCCCTTGTCTTTAATTACACATCATAACACCCACTTTTTCACCTGTCTCTGGTTCTATAAACTGTTTTGAATTTATTTGGTCCATCAATCAGCCTGACTGATGTTTTGTTTGTTCAGACCACAGGTGTACCTGAACAACAAAAGCACAACTATCTGTAGAATTAGACCAATCAAACTTTTTAGTACAATGGACAATTTGACTGTAAAACAAGAAAAAGGAATTTAAAGTAATATTGAATACTCATCTGCAAATTGCATTTGCATACCTGTTGGCTTTAAGAGGGAATTCTTCTCATCTTAAGAATTACTTCTTTCAAGAGAGAGGTCTGTATGCCTGAAAAATTCTCTATTTTTTCTGTTTTATGAGCTAGTCTGTTAAAAGCTGTAAGCTTTGTCCACAGTTCTTGTAGTATAACCAGACTCAGTCATATGTTTTTTCACAAAGAACAGCCACAGCAGCAAGTGCTGCCAAGTTAACTTCAGACTTTTTTCTGTAGTGGGCTCAGATCTGAATCTTACATCTGAAAAAAAATCACAGCCAGATACTCTCCCTTGCCCCCAAATTACTAATAAGATGCATTAGTAAAAGATTTAAGCTCACTTTATTGCATTGAATATTCTACAATATTATCCCATTTTAGTTATTACATAGCCCTTTTTCATACAACTCCAGCAGACACAACTTGGACCAAACTGGAGTGAAATCAAGGAAAGCTTCCTTATAGTCTAGATATGCATCCTTTTTTATGACCTGTTTTACTGAAGAAAGATATCTCATTAGGTAAACAATTAACATTCTGTATTTGAGATTAATTTTTCAGACAAAAACATCAAAATAAGCAATCTTAATGCTGTTAATAACTCTGGGAGATGGCCATATTTTTGTGTATTTATTAAAGCACCAGTAAGAAATTACAGAATGGAAATGAATTTTTTTTTTTTTTGTATTATCATACCAATGAGGAGTTAGAGTAATGGAGCATGGCCCATTTTTACTAGCTTTGTGCAGACACAAAGTATGTATACGTATAAAGTTAAGTCTGTCTTTAATAAGCTCATAAAATATGTTTGCTTCTGGAATTGATAGATTATTTGGACAACATTTTTCATATTCACACTTTCTAATTTTTGCCTCTATTGGCATCAAAACTTCTTGCGGAAATATACATCCTTATGGCTGATTCATTTACTTTTTATTCTATAACCACAGTAATAAAAGGTGTTGCCTTTTCTAGGTCATCAGGCTTAGAAAAGACTGCCTAGGTCCAAATGGGCTTAATCAGCGTTGAAAATCCTGATCTCGGCACACTCTTTATATAACATATAAGGAAAGTTCAGCATCTCAAAATCTATGTGGGAAATCACCAAAACTGGAAAGTGGAAGATACCAGTGAGAGAAAAAATGTAAATAATTTGTGTTTTCTTTCACTTGAGAATTCTAATCTCAAACCTGGTTTTGGTTTTAAAGCACTTCAACCAGATTTGTCAAAACCTGGGGGGGCATAGGGGAGTTTCCACTGTTATGTTAGAGGTTACCTCTCCCAGTGAGAGGTAATCAGCTGGGTGGCCTACATTCTATTCATTGCTACCCTTCATATCAAAAGCCATCTTTCACCTTCTCCATCACTCTTGAACAGCGAGCTGTAATTTGTTAAGGGTTATAGCTTTCCCATTTTTTTTTTTTATTCAATCTATTTTAACAATAGGAAGCTATCCAGTCTCCACTTGAGTCAAAAAAATGCCCAGTAGAAACTGGAATGAATAAGAATCCTAATAAATACAGCATGTATTTTGAAGACTGAGATGGAAAATTTATCAATAATAAAAAATATTAATAAACTTTTTTTTTTATATAAGGTTGCATACACCAAAAAGAGATGCTGATAGTTGCCAAACTTAAAGTAATCTGTAGATCAAACCACACTCATAAGAACTCTCAGCTCTAATCTCAGACCACATGAATTAAAATAGGTGTTGGAAGCTATATTTCCCAAAACCTAAGTTAAATCTCTCACCAATGAGCTATTTCATATTTTGATGAGGTTTAAATGATACCTGTGCTCTGAGAACTGCTGCTCTGCAGTTAGTATCAGCTTTATGACACTGAACAGGTTAGTGTCATTAGGCTTTTACCCAGAGGCATAAATTTAAACTACTACATCCATACTAGTAAATTACAAAGTGGCAGGGACCATTCCCAGTACTGTGATTCAATCATCTGAAGTGTTCAGTTGTCAGAATCATCCCTGATACAGTTGTGACTTGGGCCAATTCCTATTTCTAATAACCAATTTTTGAATAGTTACTCTCTTTCAAAGGCTGAGAGACTTTTATAGCACAGATTTAGGCCACTTAGCACCTAACTCCAATTATGGGCACAAGTAATTCGCTCATATATATTGTACATTGTAATTTAATAGTTAATGCTGCAGCTCAGGTGCTTGGGGAGCTTAAAAAAAATAATTGAGATAACTATGGAATTACACAGTTTCACAAATAGGTTGGAGTTTCAGGAATCAATACGTCCAGACTCATGCTACCTAGGTCTTTTTCTCCACAGGGAACTGATTAATCAGACTCCTGAATTTAGGATACAAGTAATCTCGCGTATTTATTTATTTTACTCCAGTATAGTAAGAAAATAAATTTTTGAGACTAAACATAAAAGTATCCCTTAGTAGATGGAAGAATTTTGGATTTTCTATTTCACTTCAAGACCATTGCCAACAGTAGGTTCCGTCTTCACCTTCCTCTTAAATGGATTGCAAATCTGAAAGGATTGATCTAATCTCACATCTCATTTCCATTCATGATTTTTTATTGAGCCTCATGGACAGATATTTTTGCATTTTTCCCCAGGGTATCACTTCCATCAATCAGTGACCTATAATTTTAAGACTATTTTTCCTTTTGTTTGCCTCTTTTTAGCCATATATTTTGTATGCTTCTATAACATTCCTTCTACCTCCTCAGAAAATCAGGTTGTTACTATTTCACTACCATCTTTTAGAGCTATCAAAAAGTAAAATATGCCATTATAAACCAAAATAACCTATGCATATAACAGAACAAGCGTACCACGCTCACATTTTGTTTAGGACACAAAGCTCATAATCCAGAATTTCCTGCAGGGACAAAAATTACTTGTAAAGAGATATTAGTGCAACACGCACAGCATCCCTGGAACCAAAAAGTTCTGCTGTACTTCTACCTATTATTTCAAGGTCTTGAGCTCTCCTATACTTTACACTTTCAAAAGAAATACTCAATGTCAGATTTTATCAGTCATCTTTATAATTAGTTGTTCTCCTTGTGAACAAGCATAAAATCTAAAAATCTAAAAAAAATCCCCAAATTTTCCCCAGTTTTGTTCATTTGTTAATCTTATGGAGGTTTTTTAGTTCATCAATTTTACATTTCATTTCATTTTAAACAACAAAGTTGGCATAAATTTGATCATAAATTTTGTGCTAAGCACGGATAGTTTTACTTTACAAAGAATAATAGTTGTAAACAAAAACTTAGAAACCATGATCTTTGCTTTGGATATTTTCTAACCATTGAAAAAAGAAAAATGTTTATGTGAAGGCTTGTGGCCTTTTTATTCAATTCTTATATTTAAACCAACAAAATAGTACTTGGGAGAGCTATGTTCATAATCTTATTCTTGGGCAGACTTTCTTCATGATGTTGAATAAGTTCGTCTTTAAGTTCTTTCAAAACTTGTCCACAAACTGTGGTGCTGAGATGGCTTGTGTACAGGCCAGACCTAGCTATCAAAGGAGTGAAGAATGAACAAAAAAGTCAGTTTTTTACCAGACAAACTATTAAATTACAAATTCCTGCTTTCCATGAAAAAGGTAAGAAACCCTTAGAAAAATGAAGGATATCAAGTACCTTCCCAAAAAAAGTTTGAAACCCCCAAAACTGATATGAATCATATTTCAGTCCTATACTCTTGATTTTCAATTTAAAACTACAATCCAAATCACCTCCACTTTCAAAAAGGTATGGGAAAGATGGGAAAACAATGTGTATGAGAAAGACATATCAGTCATGATTTACAAAACATACATCTGAAGTTTCCCTTCTACATAAGGAAGCATGCTGTGTAATATTATTAACCGTTATCAAGGCTCTTATAACATTAGTTTTTGGTTTTGCCTTGACCACTTTTTTTTTTTTTTTTCTGAGAGGTTGTTCCACAACCCCTCTTCTCTTTCCAAATTCCAAGGCAAGTATATCAATGTTCATTATTCATGAATTAACATTGCCCACTTGTTGTTGAGCCTGCATTGCCTTTCAGCTTAAAACAAAATTACTTTTCCATTTCCATCATATATCTCACTTCAGATACATACATATCTATAAAGAATAGTTTTAAAATATTAAAGACATGAACATCATGCTACAGCCGTCACAAGGGATTCTGGTAGCAATAAGGAAATCTCCCAGTCAATAATTTTATATTTGTCTTAGGGAGGCCAAAAGTGGTTTATGTCTTCTGGTAATTGTTTTCATCTTGATACTCAGGATGACTTTTAGCAAAAAAACCAGTCAGTTAATTCTTCTATAACCTCTGTGTCATTTTTAGCAAGATGTTTATATGTTACTTTTAGCTGATGTAGAATCATATTTGGAGATTATGCAGAAGAACCAAAATAAAGGTTCAGGTTTGCACAGTGATTTGCTTCTGGCCTTGAAAAACTCCATTATCAGTGCTCTGAACACTCCCAGTTACATTATTTCTTTTTGACCTCTTCTACTTCTTGATAGTGATATTATTTTGATATGATGCAACTTCACTATTCATTATCCAGGGCTTTCACTTATGCCATGTGAAAACCTTGTTTTAATCCCTTACCTGAATTAGACATGATAAATTTTCTGGAAAATCAAGTTTTTAAGGGAGAGCATTAAGCACTGTATTTCTCTCTTTCTCTACTCAAAACTTGCAAACTGAATTAAAATTAAGAAAAAGATCCAAAATAATTGAGATCACAAGGCTGATTTTAAAACTAGCGTTCTTCAAGGACAGAAAGTTTTTTTTCCAAAAATTTCTCAGCAGTTCTAATAATCAATACAAGAGATTGTTTTTCAATAAAGAGCTTGAAAGACTAAGTCATAAGATGATATTGCTCCTTGATTATAAAAAAACAGCCAACAACAACCAACCAACCAAAAACCACAACAAAGCATACTATTTGAGTTGACAAAAAGGAATTACCCAAGGCTTTACAAACTACATTATGTTCCCATTTGTAGTAATTAATCACTTTTTTTCTTTTTTATTGTGTCCTTACCTACTGAACTGATTTACATCTCACTTACTCATCTTCTCTGAATATTTTTCATCATTTCAATTCTACAAAGGTGCTTCCAAGAGACCCTCAAGATCTAAGCTGAACATGTGTTTTATTTATTTTCTTTCAGAACACTTTACCATTTTTTGGATTTTTTATATATATATATATTTATATAAAAATTAACACTAAGTATTCCAACAGTTACTTCATTTCAGGTGTTTTTTAATTATCCAATTTCTTTAAAAAGCATATTTCATTAATAATTACAAGCTTCCTTCAAAAGAACATTGCTGTCTAGGATATTTTTAAGGACACGTGTCATCAGAAATCTTTGGGTTTTGTTTGTTGGTTTTGTTGGTTTTTTTTTTCCCTATACAGGAATATGCACTTTAAAGCCTCTTTGAACTGCGGTGTCTGTGTCTCATTTTATTTTTGCCTGGATTGTTCACTGACAAATGATTTAAGAACAACAGCTGAGTGTGGTCCAGTGTTTGTTGACTTCTTACGAGTTCTTTTTCCCTGCTTTATCACTGGTATCAACTATGTGCAGTATTCAAGATTGGTTATCTTTCATAATACCTTAAAACTCTGAGAATGATTTATTTCTATATAACATCATCAGGGCTGTTCTGGGACAGCGAATGTCCATTTGTAAACAAAGGAGTAATCTTATATCAAAACTAACAGAAATCTCATCATGCAGTAATGAAGTCCAAAGTAATCTGTCCTTATTAGTGTTCACCAAGGACTACTTTTCTGGCAGCAGTTATATTGAAAACCCAGCCAAAAAATCTTTGAGCTTTAATTAATAATTGGATGATAAATCTGAAAGACAGTGAAAGTCTAAAATCTAGTCCCCTATTTTGTAAATTAAGAACTTGAGGTTTGGAATTTTTTCTTTTTTGATACTTTCTACAATTTAATGTATGCCAGAGGAAATCTATTAGTAAAATAAAATAAAAAAAATCTGTTCTTAAGCTATTAACAGAGCAGCTCTAACTGAGCATCTGAATCATTCTGTGATTCACTCTTACGCACCTCTAGATGTGCCTTGGAGGACTGAAAGCACTGCTATCCCGTATGCAGATGAACATCTGAGAGCAGAAGGCTCAAGTGGGTAGGGATTAGCACTGTTAACAAAGACAATCACATAGAAATTCTAATAATAATAATTATTATTATTATTAAATTAATGCATGTCCAAGAATTCTTATGCTGTATCCCCCTCTTTATACTAAAAACCTATGTTATATGTAACTAAAAAAGACTGAGCAGAGACAAATTATGATTCTGAGTAATTTCACGTTTTAAATTTCTATAGCTAGGTTTTAAAAAGACAAGTCTGTTAAGACAAATAGAAACAGTTTCCATTAAATTATTTCAAAGCCTAATAATTACCTTATTTAATATGGTTCCTCAACATCATTTTTTGTTCCAATGTGATATACTGGTAGAACAACTTGAAAATTGTGCAAATGATACTGATTAAAGGAACATTCGGTTAAGAGTCGAAATAATTAAAGTCTAACACTAAAAGTCAAGTCAGTACAGACTTAGAAGTACAATATATGAGAGAGTGGTTCATTAGGGCAGAAGATCGACAAAGGAATATAGGAAGAAAAGGTGTTAGAGAAGACTATAAAATAATATTTAGATGTCTTGAAAAATGATTTGTGTATTACAGTTTGGGTGGAAGGTTTAGGCAATTTTTTTTCCTTACATTGGATTCAATAAAAGGTTTTGATGAGTAGAACATGATTGTTATTTGAATGCATGGGTCATTATTTTGAATATCTTATATTTGCAAATGAAGATCCAAGATAACTTAGAGAGCTTGAATGACCAAACAATTTGTGTTGTTTAGTTTTGGTTTTAATTAAGACCCTTAATGCTTTTTTTGCCAGATAGTAGGCTTTGTGCATGTAGACTGTTACATGAAAATCTGAATGTTATTGAAGAGCTCTTAAGAAAAAAAAAAAAAAGGAAAAATAAAAAAAATTGTTCAGAATAATTAATTCTTCACTAGCATTATTAGATTCTACTGTGTGTCTAGATAGACACTGCAATCTATTAATAGCAGCAAAAATAAGGCTCTTTGCTAAGTGGAAATGCTGTTGTGATCAACAAGTGCTATCACTTCTAATTGCTTATATACATCTTGGAAAATCAACATAGGTAGGAGTATGGATTTAGCAAATAGAGATATTTCTGTGAGTAAGATTTTCTTCCAGAAAGTTGAAACAGCAGCTGGGATAACAGCTTAGTACTAACCAACTTGATTCTTTCAGGACCTCAGAGATATATCTTAACAGTAATTTTGAAATGTGGAGGGCATTAAAAAATACATCAGTTCAAAAAGATGAGAGAAGTAATTCAGTTACAACAAACTTGAAAAAAAGGGGGCATGGAACAGCGTAACTGTGTGATATCCTAGAAATGGGAAAGGCTCAGGAAAGAAAAGGAGTAGAAGGGAAATTCTAGTTTTACAATAGTCTAGATAATACAGAAAAAAAGAATGTCAATGCTAAAAAAAGTATTTAAAAAAAAGAAACTGACATTACATCAAGGGATATGGATATGAAAAAAATAATACAGGTGACTAGCATAAAAGTATAGTACAGATTTGCAGAGTTGGACTTAGAAAGTTGAAGCCTAAAAGTGAGATAGTATTACCAGAGTGAAAAGGAGAACAAATTTTTTTAAGTATGTCCGTTGCAGGAAATGACAAAACCAATGTAGATCAGGGCAGTTGATACTTTGGTTCTATTTTGACCAAAAAGAGAATAGTAAAGGAATGTTTAATGAATTAATATCAAATAAGGAAATGGGGATGTGAAAAAGCAGTGTAAGGAATAAAGAGAATTTAGGCTAACCTGAAGGGCCTCACTGGAAGGCTGTGAAATGAACTTACAGAAGTCTAGTGGAGTAATTTGTAGACCAAAATTATTCTTCACACACACATGCTCACTGCCTTGGAGAACTTTATACTGCGTTAGGTATCCAAAGACGTGTTGCAAATTAGGTGGCTAAATTAAGCAGATGAGATCTATCTTGTGCATCTTTTTTAAGACATTTTCTATAGATGTCGACTGTTGGCTGAACATGAGCCAGCAGTGTGCCCAGGTGGCCAAAAAGGCCAACAGCATCCTGGCCTGTATCAA
>JAOQGH010000023.1:101966024-101985392 GCA_025769975.1 Gallinago jamesoni | reverse complement strand
GCAGTGTGGTTTGAGCCCTTTCCGGTGAAGACTGAGGCAAAGAAGTGGTTCAGTAGCTCAGCCTTATCCAAATCCTGGGTGGCCAGGTCTCCCGTTTCCTTCCAGAGAGGACCCACAACTTCCCTAGTCTTGCCTTTGTCCCTGACATAACTGTAGAAGTTTCTCTTATTGTCTTTGATGTTCTTGGCTAGATTTAGTTCTGCCTGGGCTTTCACTTGCTGATCTCTTTCCTGACCACTGAGACTGTTTCTCTGTATTCTGCCCATTCTACCCATCCCTGCTTCCACCATGTATAGGCCTTCTTTTTGTTCCTGAGCTGCTTTGACCAGCAGTCTCTTATTCATCCATGCAGGCCTGCTGGCTATTTTGCCTAACTTCTTTGAGAGATGCAGCTCTCCTGAGCTTGGAGGAGGCAATCTTTGAAAACCAGGCAGCCTTCTTGTGCCCCTCTCCTCTCCAGTTCTTTTTCCCATGCTATCTTCCCAATCAGATCTCTCAGGAGACCAAAGTCTGCTCTTCTGAAATCCAGGGTAAAACTTGCTGCACACCCTCGTCACTGCCCTATGAATCTTGAACTCCACCATTTCATGATCACTGCAGCCAAGGCTACCCTTGAGCTTGATATTCTCCACCATCCCCTCCTTGTTAGTAAGAACAAGGTCTATTCAAGAGGCCTGATTGTGAATCTACCTACACAGTGCAATATATGCAATATCTGTTTCCTGATTGGCTCTCTTGCAGAAAGGCAACAGAAACATTTTATGAATACAGAAGATAGAAATCTGAGAGTCCCTGGTGGCCATATGCAGTTTCCACTAAAGCACATGCAATATGATAGCCATATGTTTTAGGCCTAAGCCATGCAAAGAAGTAGTGAGGCAGACATCCAATTTTCTTTCTGTTCATCATGATCGTTGAACAGCTGTTGCAAGGTGTTTATATTGAACTCTCTGCCTTTTTCAGACTTTTTTTTCTGCCCAAATTCATCTCCAGTTAAAGAAATAATGGGATAGCCTACACGGCACCAGGCATCACATGGGGTTCATCTTTCTCAAAGGGGCAAGAGTGTCATGGCTCATGATCAGCGGGGCTCTT
Source organism: Gallinago jamesoni (assembly GCA_025769975.1). NCBI lineage: Eukaryota > Metazoa > Chordata > Aves > Charadriiformes > Scolopacidae > Gallinago > Gallinago jamesoni. The sequence goes on along the minus strand of JAOQGH010000023.1, from coordinate 101,984,297 downwards.
TGACAGAGCTTTAAAACAGGCTTGAGGAGAAGAGGGGTAATTTCAGGCTTGCCCACGGGAAGCTGTGGGACAACAGGCAATGGGTAGAGGAATGGGAAGCTAGTGAGGGTCTTCAGCCTGTTGTTTTGAGACATGATGTCTACACTGCAGCACACTTGAAGTCTTATGGAGGTACGCCAGAGGCTAATGAGGTAATAGGAGCCAAGAGGGAAACATCAAGGAAATACTTCATAGGAATTAAGACACTGACATGGCCAACAGCCCAGCTGAAGTGTCTCTACACCAGTGCATGTAGCACGGGCAACAAACAGGAGGAGCTGGGAGTCACTGTGTTGCTAAAGAGCTATGACCTACTTGCCATTACTGAAACATGATGGGATGAATCCCATGTCTGGAGTGAGGAGCCATTGATGACTACAGGTTGTACAGAAGGGACAGGCAAGGAAAGAGGGGAAGAGGCATTGGCCTCTACATCAAGCAATGATTAGAGTGTGAAGAGCTGTCTCTGAAGAATAGCCATGAGTAGGATGAAACCCTATGGGTAGGAATAAGAGACCAAGGCAACAAAAGTGTCTACTACAGGCTACCTGATCAAGGGCATCCTATTAACAAAGCCTTCTTACTCCAGCTGCAAGTGACACTGTGCTCACAGGCTTTTGACCTGTTGGGGCACTCCCACCACCCTGACATGTGCCGGAAAAGCAGCATGGTGAGCTGTAGGAAATCCAGAAGGCTCCTAGAGTGCATCACAGACAGCTTCTTAAGCCAAGTAATAAACAGCCCCACCAGAGAGGATGAGATACTGGACCAAGTGAGCTAATCGGTGACATCAAGATTGGAACATCCTGGGCTGCAGTGATCTTGGACTGGTAGAGTTAGAAGTCCTGAAGAATATGGGTAAGGTGAAGAGTAAAGTCGGGACCCTGAGTTTTAGGAAAGCAAACTGCAATATCTTGAAGGAGTTAATAAATAAGTCTCTTTTGAGACCTGATGACATTTCCTCAGAGTGCTGAGGAAATTGGCTGATGTAGTTGCCAAACCACTCTCCATGATATTTCAAAAGTTGGAGCAGTCAGGTGAACTCCCTGGTGAGTGGAAAAAGGGAAACACTGCACCCATTTTCAGAAAGGTTAGAAAGGATGACTCTGGGAACTAGCAACCTGTGAACCTCACCTCTGAGGCTGGGAAGATCATGGAACAGATCCTCTTAGAAGCTATGCTGAGGTACATGAAGGACAGGGAGGTAATTATTTTAGACAGACAGCATGGCTTGATACGCTGGTATCAATACAGGCTGGGCGATGATGGGATTGAGAGTTTCCCTGCTGAGAAGGACCTGGGGGTACTACTAGATGAAAGGCTGTATGTGAGCTGGCAATGTGTACTTACAGCCCTGAAAGCCAACCATATCTTGGGCTGTATCAATGAAGCGAGTCCAGCAGATCGCGGCAAGTGATTCTGCCCCTCTACTCTGCTGTCATGAAGCCCCACCTGGCGTACTGCATCCAGCACTGGAGCCCTCAGCACAGGAAAGACAAAGACCAGTTGGAGTGGGTCCAGAGGAGGGCCATGAAGGTGATCAGAGGGCTGTAGCACCTCTCCTATGAAGACAGGCTGATAGAGTGGGGCTTGTTTGGTCTGGAGAAGAGAAGGCTGCAGGGAGACCTTACTGCACTCTTTCAGTACTTAAAGGGGGCCTACAGGAAAGATGAGGACAAACTTTAGCAGGGCCTGTTGCAAAAGGACAAGGAGTAATGGCTTTAAACTAAAAGAGAGTAGATTTAGATTAGATATAAGGAAGAATTTTTTTACACTGAAGGTGGTGAGAGACTGGAACAGGTTGCTCAGAGAAGTGATAGATTCCCCATCCCTGGAGGTGTTTAAGGTCAGTTTGGATGGGGCTCTGAGCAACCTAGATGTCCCTAGATGTCACCTAGATGATGTTGTAGATGTCCCTGCACATTGCAGGGGAGGTTGGATTAAATGGCCTTTAAAGGTCCCTTCCAATCCAAACCATTCTATGATTCTATTCTATGAATTATATGTCTTCTGCTTTCCTCTTGATGTTCCAGTCTGAAGTAAGTCTTAACATCTATCAGTGATATGCTACTAAAGGCAACATCGGGATTCACACTAAGACCCACAGCTGCTCTTTATAATATCTATACAACAGACATCTGTACTCCTTCTGTCGTGCTCAGTGCTGTTGGTTTCTGTTCAGTGACACTTACCTGAGGGATTGCACACAAGACATTACCCTCCTGTTGTTCTAGACTCATGGTGATTGCAGAGTGCTGATGGGCAGTAGTGGCATGATTAAATATGCTGCTTTCCAGTAACAAAGTGTAGCAGCAACCCACAATTTCAGTGTCAAGTGCTGATGCTACCAGGATCTGAGATGGGATCGTGGTAATTTTATAGTCGATTTTACTGCACTGCAGAGCCCTGAGATGACTCGTTGCAGCCTGAGACCACCCATAAATACTGTGTCTTATCAAATACCCTTCTTCTCAGCCCTTTCACAGAACAGGAATAAAGCTATCTTCAAAGTCTCCCAAGTGTTGTGACGGGCAATGGAAGAGGTTGAGGTAAACAGCTCTGTCCTATTCTCGCTCTTGGTTAAGAATACCGTTACTGCCTCAGTAAGGTACCAAAGGGAGAGAGAAGTGATGTTACAGGTTTCCAGAAGGTGTTCAAGTTGCTTTAGGGTTTTTTAGAGATGGTGGTGTCTTCTGAAGAAGAGGAGGGGATCCCATCATTATATTTCATTTTCACTTCCCAGTGGACTGAAGTTACTTACACAAAGAGGTCCTAGTTCCTGGTAACACTATTCTTTCAAGGGTAAGTAGACTATTTTATCATAATTCCTGGGAAAATCAAATGTTACTGCTTTTCTCCGTTATATCTATCCAAACCACAGGACAATAAACACGTCTCAGACATTTCTGAGTTGATTCCCAGGACTGGATCTTCCTCCACAGGTACACGCATCACTAACTAACCAGAGTATGTGCAAAGGCTTACCAGAGAAATGGATTCTGTGTAAACTGAACTCTGTCTCAATCATCCCATCAAACTGCTGTTTCTTAGAACTGATGCTTACCAGGTTCAGCTGTTTCTGAAGTTTTCTATTCCTTGTGATTCATGTTTATGGTTTGGCAAACAGTCAAAACACACAGCTACAGACTTAACCAAATATTAGCATTCGAACAAATAAAAAATTCCCTTTCACAGAGAAGTAATAACAAAACACATTCACAAATAACAGTTTAGATTTAACCAAAGCTGCCTAAGATCTATGCTAAAATGCAATTATAGCAATCTCCTCTTTCGATTCTATTCCAAACTAGATTTATAGATTTTTATATATATGTATATATATATAGGTATATATATTTTTATATACCTATATAAATATACATACAAATATATATATTTATATATATATATTTACTATATATAACTATATATATAGTAATATATATTTATTATATATTACTAAATATACTATAGGTATATAGGTATATATATACCTATAAATATATATATAGGTATATATTCAGATATACCTATATCTGAATAGGTGTTTTTAAAATAAAACTTTATTTTGCTACAATTTTTTTTTTTATAATTTACTGTTGTTGATGGTCAGTCCTGAAAATTCCAACTCCAATGTGATTCTTTGTGAAGATGATTGATATAGGAATAGATTTTGGAGATATGGCCTTTAAAACCTGATTGTCAATGCCAGGTAGAACTACACTGAATAAGAAAAGGGAGGATTTTGAAACAATAATTTGGTGTTCAGGCAGCTTGCTTAAACTAAAAAAAGAATGTGGAATCATACTGATTTTGCATATATGTGTTAGTCATTGCATCTTGTTTTTAATTACAATATTTTGAACTACTACATGAGCACTGTCCAGGAGGGCTGCAAATCTGGCTGCCTAACAGATATATTATAGATTTAATTAACATACATTGAGAACTGCTGCAAATCAGCTGTGCAACCATTTCCTTGCTATTGATGATGACAACCCTACGGAGGCCAAGCTGCAAATCCTCCTCACAGACTGCAGTGCAGTAACCATTATTCTATTGATCAGCTTTGTCTCAGATGTTATGTAGCAAAAATGTGGTAATCAGGATGACAGGCTTAAAAGATGTAAGCTATTCACAGAGCTATTGAGGAAAAAGAGGCTACAGGCATTTAGTGTCACTCAGTGCATCTTCTGAAAGAAAATACAGTCTTTTGAGTAAAGCAGAATGCCAGAAAAAATGTGGCCAATCATAAAAGCATGGTACAAGATCCGAGTTTAAAGCCAAGTGCAGTAGAAAATAAATACTGAAAACAGCCATCCAGGAAAATTCAGCACTTGTAGAGATGGCAAGAACAGATGTTTACTCCTTCTGATCTTTGTACGGAAATAGTGGCCTTTTACAGTTTTCTTGCACAGTAGTTAATGACATCACAAGAACAAACAGACAGAAAAAAGTGCAAAAACAAAAACCAAATTGTTATTAAACAGTGTTGAAGCAATGAAAAAAGTGTTTAGAAATAACACTAGGCAAAAAAGTACCCCATTGCATTACCAAAAAGGAAGGAAGATGCAAAAATCTTGTGACCTTAGAAAGTCTCAGTTCTGTTCAGATTCATCAATATTCCCATGGACGAACAGCTAAGAACCAGAACTGCTCCCCTAGGCTAATATGCCATCCTTGAGGTAGAGTTACATCAGCGTGGAAGAACTGAGTTAATAATAATGTCACACTTGGGGAAACACACGTTTTGACTCCTGTATTTTGAACTACTGTCAGAAGTATTTGAAAAAGACATAGCAGTTGCTGAAACTTTCGACATAGAGACAATTAGCAAGTGTGCCACAATTAAATTAGAAATTGTAGGATAGGGTAACTCTAATTAACAGCTCTGGAGGAGGTGAGACAAATTATTTGTGGAATATTTGCAGAAATCAGCAATTAAATGCAAACAAATGAGTCTAAGAAATCATATACTGTACCAAACAAAGTAGAAAGAGGAGCTATAGATAGGCAGTAACTGGTTTGCTGAATACTGACTAAGAAAGAGCTTCAAGAGTTACTACAGATAATTCTTGGAGGCCCTTAGCAAATTGGGCAGCTGAGAAAAAAATTAATATAGAGGGTACTAATGCTCATCTGCTTTATGAGAAGAATAGAGTTTAAATGAGAGTGTTGTAATTTACTAAATCTTATGCTGTGAAATATTGTGATATGCGCAGCCCTCAAAGCAAGCACCATTCAAATGAATCCAGTGGGTCTTGTTAAAATAGTATGCTGTTATAAAATCACACCAGTCACAGAAATTACAATTTAAGATTGAAAAGCCTTACAGCCAGCTTTCCTGACCTGATACTGTAACCAATATGTAAAGTCATATTAGCAGTCTGAAGGTATGAACTGTTTACTTATTTATGAGTGTTACTCTTGTTCATTCACATCAGTGTTATCTTCCCACTGCTCAGACATGAACAGTCTTTCTTTTGATCCCATCCCACTGTGAGCAATGCCCTGCATAGTAAAACATTCAGAATGTAAAGGAAAATCTTCATCAGTTTTTAACAAGATTTCCGTCACATTTTTCGTAGGGAAAATTGATTTACTCTTGAAAGCTTCAGTGTCCTAAGAGCTAAAGAAGACAGGCAAACAAATAAAGCTCTCATCCTACATAACACTTTTTTTTCCTCTAACAAAATTGATGTGCAACTCCAAAATAAGACCTTTGGTTGACAAAAAAATGTGCTGACTGACCTCCAGTGCTGAATGAAGCACCAGTACCATTTCTCTGGATCCCTGAGACATATCTATGGCAGGTCGGTTTCTTTGAAAGAGATTTCAGTTTAAGTTGCACAGATGCTATACATATGCTTAGTTTTACATAGTGTCATCAAAAAAAAACCTTGATACTAGCTTTTTGTTAGTCAATTGGTTTGAGTTAATCTTACCTTAGAAGTTGGTTGCAAAAAAACATGACTGTCAAAGATTTTCTGAGAAAGACTTCTTAGAGGGAAAAAAAAAAAAAAAGAGAAAATAACTTTATATTAGCATAATCCGGGATTCTGATGCACTGTCTTTGACTGTCTCTAGTAAAATTATAATAAATATTATCTACTAGCATTGGACATGGACAAAATTTAGGGATGTGGGATTCCAGGTTGCTTGAAGAACTGTAAACAAACCATTCAACTAGAAGCAATAAAATGCCTGTACATGATCATATGCATTTTTTTTTCTACTACCCATTGAGAAACTCAGGTGGCAAGAACACAAGATCATTAAACTAGCTTCTGCCAGATTTCATATAAAATTACTTTTTTTTCTTGAATCATCCTTAACATTGCAGTCATATGTAAATTTCAAACAATTTCACAGTCTTTAAGAAGCACTTGGTTCCTGACACAAAAGAGAATTTTTGTCCTTTTCCAGGTGGTTTATGCTGAATCATTTCAGAAATCTGCACTCCAGTTATGATTAGTTCTTTAGCTTCTGAAATGTGACTGACAACACACAGAATACAAAAGTCACAAGCAACAAGGCATACTGTAAATTTAAGTCTTCCTCAGTCACTAGCAGACTGTATTTCATGTATTTACAAGACCACATAGCCTGTTTCTGCACTGGCTCACTGAACGGCTCTTGGGTCCTTTGTCCTGGAGCATGACCAATGCAGAACAGCAACCTTGTCTTCTGGGATTTGGTCTTTCGACCATGCTAGCTGCAAGAAATTGTTTGGATACAGAGGAATTCTTTATTTGGTCTATACTGAAAGGATACTAAAGACAGTTCTAGAAATATACCAGTATAGATAACTGGAAGACATTAACCATATTGAGGATTGCTTTACATGCTAGCTCCAGCAACATTGGCTGATACTGTTTACTAGTATGTGCTGGTTTAGGTTTGGATAGAATTAAAGTTCTTCATAGTAGCTCATATAGTGTAATGTTTTGGATTTGTGATGAAAACAATGTTGATAACACAGGGATGTTTTAACTGTTGATGAGAAGGGCTTATACAGAGTCAAGGTGTTTTCTGCTCCTCATGCCTCTCACCTGTGAGTAAGCTGGGACTTGGGAGGGGACACAGCCAGGACAGCTGACCCCAGCCAACGAAAGGGATATCCCACACCATATGACATTGTGCTCAGCAATAAAAGCTGGGGTAAGAAGGGGGCAGCATTCAGAGTGATGGCATTTGTCTTCCCAAGTAACTATCACTTGTGATGGAGCTCTGCTTTCCTGGAGATGGTTGACTACCTGTCTGCCAATGGGAACTGGTGAATGAATTCCTTCTTTGCTTTGCTTGCATGTGCGTCTTTTGCTTTACATATTAAACTGCCTTTATCTCAGCCCAGAAGTTTTGTCCCTTTTACCCTTCCAGTTCTCTCCCCCATCACGCTGTGGGAGTGGGCAAGCAGCTCTGTGGGGCTGAGTTGCCTGCTGGGATTTAAATCACAACATAGTAGAAACATAGATTTATAGAAAAGTTATACCAATTTTACTCAAGTACAAACCTTCATTATTTAAAGTGAGGTTTTGGATAAAATTAAGCACGTGTATATAATTTGCAACATTGGAATTTCAACTTTGAGACTCCAAGTTTGTTGCTGCCATGGTAATTTTAAAAACTGGTTTAGTGTGACATCTTTTTACATGGCTTTGTACAATATATCCTGACCTCAGGATGCATACTACTCTATTAATATACTAGTATAAAAAAAGAAGAAAGAAATGATTGACTGGTTGAAATTATGAATATTAAGAAATACTTTAAGAAAGTAATTCTATCAGGGCATTCAACAGTGTTTGCAGAATGGAAAGCCTAGACATTTCACTTGGTCTGAACTATGCTAACAACCACTTAAACTCCTAAAGCTCCTCTGCTGCTAGATATGTCTATTAAAAAGTAATCTCTTTGTTTATATTTTATCAGCAAATTTTCAATGAAACACTTGCCTCCTGGACATTATTATACAGGCATTACATTGTCACTGCTTCAGGAAAGCAGCACAGATTCAAAGCAAAGCATTCCCTTTCCTTTAAGAGTTGCACTGCTTTTAATAATCTGATTTTATTTTTCCTGCTACTTCTGATGCAGCTGTTCCTGCTCAGTCTTCCTGACAACGCACAGTGTCATTCCTTCCTGCTGTCTGGGGAAAGGAGACAATTTAAGCAATTATGAGTCTCAAGCGCTGATGTGCAAAAGGTCCTCCACTTTCTGCCTACTGGGACACAGCAAGCAAGACAGGGTAATTAAGCATAAGTGAAGGGTGAATGAAGAAAGCTGGACCTGAATGTTTCGCTTTCGATATTTTGTCAGAGGTCAGTTGAAGGTTGCTAACATCGGCCAAGATACAGAATGTGAAATGTGTTGTCAGGAACTAAGCAGTAAAAAGGAACAAAATGCCATCTTTCCACCATTAATTTGTCGGCAGACAAGTACACTTACTAATCTGTCTACAAAGCCATTGAAATTACTTGAGCAACATGGTTACCTTTGCTGGCATTGCCTGCAGTTATCAGAAAAGGGTTTGTACAACTGTCTAGATCCATTATTAGAGTAGACAAAGGGTAGTTCACCTGCCTTTGAAGCATAAGGAGCTGGCCACAGCTGGAAATGGGATACCTGACTTAAAACACCAAAAAAATCCACCTGAAAATCAATGCCACTATGATACATTGCAGCTTCAAAAAACTGTATGAAAGCATTGCAAAATGATTGTCTAATCAGTAATATCACCTGCCAAGTTGAAAAAGACTGCTGACTCTGATGTTCCTCTGTTTTGCTACAATTTACACAGCTCTGGAATCTTTTTCTGTCTGAAGAATGACGTGGTTTCAGAAACCATTAGGAATATAAGGATAACTCACTTAAAATGCCTGCAGTACTTGTGACATTTACACTAACAAGGCTCCTAAAGTTTCGACACTCTTGAATGTATAATGGAAGTAGTCAGGCTAGCAGCACAAAAATCATTCCCGTTTTCTACCATTGGTTGTGTGAGGCTTCCAATTTACACAATTTTAGCTGAGAACACCTAAGTAAGATCTGATAAAAAAGATATGCTACAAAAGACTCTAATTGGTCTTAAATCAGCCATGACTGAGTATGCTGTAGATACATTTGTGTCTATGTGAAGCAAATGATGACAGATATCACAAGAGTCAGTGCAAGCATGGACTGGAGTGTCTCTAGACATATATTTACTTTTTCAGGTTTATATTTATTTTAATTTTTAGATATTTTTTAGCTATTCCTCAACTAAAAGAAAATCTATGCCTTTGGGTACATATACATGTTCTTTCATACCTAGCCTTAGTTCACCCAGTTTAAACTTCAGACTCTAAAGCCTGGATTTACTCCCTATCCAAGCCAGTGGCTTCCCTAAAGAATAGGAAAAAAAGACAACTAGAATAGGATGGGATGGGATAGAATAAATTTCAGGTGGAAGGAACCTACAGTGATCATCTAGTCCAACCACCTGACCAATTCAGGGCTGACCAAAAGTTAAAGCATGTTATTTCCAAATGCCTCTTAAACACTGTCAGGCTTGGGGCATCAACCACCTCTCCAGAAAGACTGTTGCAGTGTTTCACCACACTTTTGGTAAAGAAATGCTTCCTAATGTCGAGTCTAAACCTCCCCTGGTGCAGTTTTGAACCATTCCCATGTATCCTGTCACTGGGTACTAGATAGAAGGGATCAGCACCTCCATCTTTGCTTCACCTCCTCAGGAAACTGGAGAGAGCAATGAGGTCACCCCTCAGCCTCCTTTTCTCCAAACTAGAAAAGCCCAAAGTTTTTAGCCACTCCTGATAGGGCACTCTTTCCAGGCCTTTCACCAGCTTTGTTGTCCCCCTCTGGAAACATTCATTAAGGATCTTCACATGCCTCTTAAATTCTGGAGCCCAGAATTTCACACAGTGCTCAAGGTGAAGCCACACCAACACCGAATACGGAGGGATAATCAACTCTGTTGACCGGCTGTTGCTGCTGTGTTGATGCACCCCAGGATGCCAGTTTCCCTCTTGGCTGCCAGGGCTCACTGCTGACTCGTATTAAGCCTGTTGTTGACCAGCACCCCCAGACTCCTTTCTGCAGGGCTACTCTCCAGCCACTCCTCTCCTAATTTACACATGTGCTTCGTGTTGCTCCATCCCAGATGCAGAATTTAGCATTTTTTATTGTATAACTTGTATATCTTCCTACAATATTCAAATGTTTGACCTTCCTTGTCTGAAAAAAAGATATTTCATTTCAGATATTTTTAATAGTATAATATAGGAGAGGTTAATTAGTGCATTAAGTTATCTATATCATTCGTGATCACCAAGGTGTTCATGAATGTAGGAGACAATCCTCATAGAATCATAGAATCACTGAGGTTAGCAGAGACCCTTGGGATCATTGAGTCCAACCATCAACCCTACTCTACAAAGTTCTCCCCTTATTCCCCAACCCCGTATCTAAACGTCTCTTAAACACATCCAGGGATGGTGACTCAATCACCTCCCTGGGCTGCCTATTCCAATGCCTGACCACTTTCTGTGAAGAATTTTTTCCTAATGTCCAATGTATACTTACCCTGTTGCAGCTTGAAGCCATTCCCTCTTGTTCTATCGCTAATTAACTGTGAGAAGAGACCAGCACCAACCTCTCTACAGTGTCCTTTCAAGTAGTTGTAGAGAGTGATGAGGTCTCCCTCAGCCTCCTCTTCCTCAAACTAAACAGCCCCAGCTCCTTCAACCACTCTTCATAAGATTTATGCTCCAGGCCCTTCACCAGCTTTGTTGTCCTCCTCTGCACCTGCTCCAGCATGTCGATATCTCTCTTATATTGAGGTGCCAAAAACTGGAGACAATACTCCAGGTGTGGCCTCACCAGTGCTGAGTACAGGGGGACAATTACCTCCCTACTTCTGCTGGTCACACTATATGCAAGCCAGGGTACCATTGGCTTTCTTGGCCACCTGGGCACACTGCTGGCTCATATTCAGCTGCTTGTCAATTAGAACCCCCAGTTCCTTTTCTGCCAGGCAGCTTTCCAGCCACACTTCCCCAGGCCTGTAGCGATGCATGGGGTTACTGTGGCCCAAGTGCAGGACCTGGCACTTGGCCTTGTTAAAGCTCATACCATTAACATTGGCCCATTGATCCAATCTATCCAAATCTCTCTGTAGAGCTTCCCTATCCTCATGCAGATCAACACTCCCACTCAACTTGTTGTCATCTGCAAACTTACTGATGATACACCCTGTGTCCTTAGCAAGATCATCAATAAAGATGTTAAACAGAAATGGTCCCAACACTGAGCCCAGAGGAACACCACTTGTGACCATCCACCCAGCCAGTGCTTGATCCAGCAGATCATATGCCCATCCAGGTCATGTGCAGCCAGTTTTTCAATGAGAGTTCTATGGTGAACAGTGTCAAATGCTTTTTGAAAGTCTAGGTAGACAATATCCACGGCCTCTGGCTCGTCCAATAATCAGGTCATCAAATACAGATAACTGTGGGACAAATAGTATATTAATCCATGAAAATAACACATCAGCACAGAGTCTCCTTGCTCAAGATATAGGCAAGAACGTATTCACAATCTGATTAGATTTGTTCCACTGCAATGAATAAAGCAGGATTTCTTTTAAATAGCAGTTGGAATGCAAATGACTGTTCACTTTTTATACACCATAGTTATCACAATAAATCAAGCAAAATCCTGAAATCCAAAATCCTTTTATGACCACACTTACAGAGGAGCCCAAAGTAATTAACATCATTTCCTCCAACTTGAACCAAGTTTAAAAATGTACCCTTGAGGACAGAAAAAGCGGAGTCAATTTCCCCAGCTAAATATCAAGGTTGAAAATGTGAGATTTATCACTGATCTCTGTATAAAAGACATACTCCTGAACACATTACTCCTGGGAGGCAGCTGCCACCCAACCACATAAAAAATGTGGATTACACTGTCAATCAACTTCTGTATGCTTAATGCATCTGTAAAGATAGTAATCTCTGTGACAGTAGAGCTGAGGAACCCTTAGAGGTTTTTAAGAGGAAAAAATGCAGAGAAGCTGATTGCAGAAAGCTTTCTGCAGGAAAGGAACTTAGGAGATACACATTTTAGAACTATACATTTTCTACCTAGTGGCAAAAGACACTCAGAAACAAATCCTTTCAGAAGGGAAAAGATGGGACTTTAGCACAAGTTCAACTTTGCTATCAATACTGCAGGTACATTCTCCTGCCCAGAGAAACTGTAAACAATTAAGTGTTTGTTAGACAAATAGGCAGAGCCAAATTCAGAAACTAGGAAGGTGTACCAAGGAGAGATTTACTTTATCTTATTGTATTGTGGAACTCTTTCCCTAGCATCACAGATCACACTTTGGGCTGAACTGTTTTGGATGTTTAGCCTGTCCTACAGCCTTATACTAAGATCCTGAGATGTTGTGGAGTATGAAAACTTTACAGCTGCATTTGAACCCAAATACTTTTGAGCTTGAACTCAATGAGAAGTATCTGTAGTGTGGAGGAGGACAGAATCACCTTTTTTGTCAGAATCACATTTTCTAGTCTACATTCTGGGAATGAAAGTTTCAGCATCCAAATTTGCTTCTGCTTCTCATTAGCTGTGTTATCTTCTTTATTTCTGTTCCATACAACTCCAAACTTGTTCAAGTGAAAAAGTCAAAATTCCATTTCGTATATATCTAAAAAGAAGTGTCTCATATTTCCATCATTGGTCAGTTGTTAAATTATTTGGAAGGTGACTAAAATAGAAAGAAAAGTTACAGTTAAGCAAGGCTGTAAACAGCTACTGACCATGAGCACATTTTTAGGGAAGACGTGAGCTAAATACAATAAATCTACTGTACAAAATGTTCGTTGTTGAGCATTGCATGTAAGGAATACAGTAAAAACTCCTATTTTCTGCTAGCTGATCAAGTAATTAGATTTTTACATCCCATCAATTGTGTCAACAATTAATCCCTGGTTAAAACTGTGCCATATTAATCACCTTTCAGAAGTCACACATCATTTTAAAACAGGTAAAAAACATGACAAAAAAGCAATTTAATAGCAAAAGTAAATGTGAATTTGCTATCCCAAAACACGTAATATATGACAGTAAACAGATCACTTCACAAATCTCTTCACAGAATGTTTCAGGTAGAAAACAGAGCACTTGACACTGTATTAAGAACCTATGCAATTACTGCTTAGTTTTGTTATAAGTAGAGGTCGAGAAACATTTTAAAACTTCATAATTAAATAATTTTTCAATATAGAAAAGGTAATCAATCTATAACAGAGGCATGGATTGGAATATTCCTTGTTATTTTGCATGATCAAAAATTGTGAGAGATCTGAAAATGTATAGCTGTGCAAACAGATATTTATTCTCACTATGACTGGTTAAAAAAGCAAGGTGAAGCTTATCAAAAAGAACAGGAATTCTTAACTTAGAAATTATTTCAGGTTTAAAAGTGACACAATCAAGACTGACAGGAACCTCCAGGCATTACTTCATAAAATGCTTATATTTAACCAACTTTTTGCAAAAAGTTAAAAATGAACAACTTTGGGGTGGAAATTGCCCTTTAAACAAGTGGTGTAGTACAGGTATATCCCAGGGCAAAATTTGCTGGATGATGCATAAGTTATACAGAAACTACTCAGTGCCCCTCTAGCATGGATTGAAATACTGATCACCTCATAAAATGGACACGTTTACTTGAAGGCAAAAAGTGAATGTCTATGGGAAGCACAAGGAAAATTGAAAATCAACACCTGGAGCATGAGGCCAATATTGGTGACTCAGATGAAAATGAAATGACTATAAAACCTTTGTCCCTTTTTGCAACACTTTAGAAAATTACATGGGAAAAAAAATTAACTAATACAGTAATGTATCATTTACATACTAACATCTGTTTATACGTAAACATATGAACAGAATAAACTACCTTAATTGTGTGGAACTTTCCGCAAATTCTTCCAGCATCTTTCTAGTTAAAATGAATAAACACGCACTCTTACAGTAATTTCGTAGATAGATAGAATAGCAGTGATTCCATTCTGAGAGTCATCAGTGAAATATCAGTCTTCTAGGAAGAATAATATAAGCATCAAAGTCTCTTGGTAAAACAGAATAAATCTTCTTTCCATAGGCTAAATAAACATTAAAAAGAAAATAATGCCTCCAGAAGGTTGTTCTGTTAAAAAATAGGTTTGATATTTATGTAGAGTTGATTGGAAAGCAAAAACAATCATGTGCTGCTAAGGGTGATTTATGATGCAGTGTTGGTAAACTGGTTATCTCTAGCAGAAGAAAACAAGGAGAGAAAACTTCCCTTTTTTAAAAAAGCACCTCTTTAAATATGTGTAAATACGTAAAGATTAGAAATGTTTTATTTTTTTATCTGTATTTTAATAAAAATGAAATAAATAAATAATTCTTTAAAAAACACTATTCTTTTGGATGCAAAATACTGCAAAGGCTACATAGATATGAAGTTGAATGTAAATGAAAGTGCATGTGTTAAATTGTCACCATGGATCTTTCAGTACCATTGAACACACTGTCAATGTCACTTTTCACAGTGTCACTTTTTTAACCATAGTTCCATTTTACCACGAATGAAACAGGCAGTCTGGTTTAATGGTATGAAAAAGGTAATGATACCCTGCCAAGAATGGCTAATGCTCCTACTAAACAATGACCAGAGAAGTGGCAGAGCCATTGTTGGTTGCTTAACTTCCATGCAGTACTGTGCATTGTCTTTCTTCCTCTGCTGCATGCACCATCTCCAAACTAATAACAGTCTTAGTGGTAAAACCGCCCAAGTATCAGGAAGGGTCTTGCACTTTTCTGTCACTCACAACTTAAAACATAAAAGAATTTATAATCTTTACTTTTTTTATAAAAGTATTGTTTGTTTGTATAACCAAATTCAGAGATATAATCAATAGCTTCTGCCATGAACATTTCCAAGAACTTAATAAAGTATCATTCATGTTCCCTGAGTACTTATGTTTCTCCAAATGCCAAGAAGCATTTCAGTTCTGTGCGGGCTGGCTGCTCAGCTGACGTCTCAGGCTTAGGACCATTTTGTATCCATAAATGACAAGTTTTCAATGGGACTCTCATGAGTGACAACACTCTGAACTCTGCCTGCCAGAACAAGATTTACCTGAAGCCCTGTGGTATTAAACAGGACTTAAGAGGACTTTAACAGGAGTTGTTGCACCATAACATACAAGTCTGGTGGTTGGAACCAGGAGCTGGCATACTGAAATTTTATTTCCAACTCAGCCTGAAATCCCCATTTCACACCTTCCAAAAATGCCTCAAACCCTAGTTTACAGACTGAGGGGAAAAGGAGAGAGGTTTCCCTGCACCACTTCTACTGAAGCTGTTTCTTTCTGATTAAAATAACAGAAGAATTAAAGGATCAAAGAAATAGGATAACATTTTTCTCAAGCCTATTGATTAGATCACTTAATAGGAAAGAGATCTGAGGTTGGTCTCTTCTGCTCAGGCTATTGTCAACTTTGCAACAAGCAGTAACATGATTGAAAGGAATAAATATTGAAGGAATATGGAAAGGCAAGAGCCATTGAAACCATTCCGCCTCTACTGCAGCCAATCCAACCATATACCTCTGTTTGTATAACACCCAGGTATTTACCAACACAAGGCATCAGTCAAAATCATAACCAAGATTGCAGAGTATAGTCATTAAACTTCTCAGAGTTCATCTTAGAAGTCACATAAAAAGAAATAAGCAGCACCAGAAAAACTGTGTATGTAGGAACCGAACAGAACAGAACAGAAAAGTTTAAACCAAAGTCACTTATTTCTTCTGATGTAGATAACTCACCTGATACCACTGAGCAGTTCAGAAAAAGTCCCATACTTGCACTATTGGCAGGAATTAATTCAGACTGCAATAAAAATATCTTTGTATCCATAGTAAATCTATGTGGTATTTGCCTCTTTAATAAGATTTTTGAGATTTCAGTCTCTGTGAAGCAATGAAGGGTTCAGGCAAAAATCCAGCTATATGAAACAAAGTCCACTTAATCGGGTATACATGGGCATAATTAATTGTTCCCCGCGTAGTAATAATACACAATATATTACTTCTTGTACAGGCATTTCAAATAGTGTTTATGTATACAGGCTTTTATATGCACATAAAATACACTATCATCATGTAAGTAAACATGAAAGATGATCCCTTATAAACAGTGGTATTCAAACAACATGTGGTGCTTTCATTGCTGTATGGATTTCTTGAGATGCCTTATCTCTTTTCAGGTAATATTCTTGATCAGCATATTCCACTATTTCTCCAATTATTTCTTCATCCGTGAGTATATCCTCTGTGTGGTTCTGTCAAGTGAACTGGTGAAACAAAACTATTATTTTTGTATCTATATAAAACTGCTTTAAGTATACAAGAAAGCTGACCTGTGAATTGATAAACTTGTCTCCTAATAGTAATTAGGTATTTTAGGTGGGAAGTGCGGATATAGACAGGTGGGTGGTTAATTGTTAACCAATGCACAGGATATGGGCTTTTGTCATTTATTTCACAATCTGATTGAGAACAAAAGGAAGCAGGCAATCTAACAGGAACAGAAAGGATGCTTTTTGACAAGGAAGATAGCAGCATTCGCTTTGATAAAGATTATGATTAATTTTTTGTGTGCTTGCAAACTTTGCTTTCTAGTCTTCTAACTTTTCATTTGTCTGCCAACTGATGGCTCTGTGCATGGCATGAAATAGTTTTATAATTCTTCAGAAACCTCATATGAACCCTTCATTCCAACTCCAAGTGCAGCATTGATCATTTTAGCAGGATTCTAGATTCTTGACTAACAATCTGCCCACTTGAAATGCTAAATTGGGATGCCACTCTTTGTATCTCTTGACAGCAGTAACAATTATATCCATAGAAGTAGGTCTTCCTCTGGAGGACTTGAAAACCACTTGTCTCTGCTGACTAGACAGGAAACATTGACACTTAATCTAGGGTGACTGCTTCTCTAGACCTCTAAAATTTAGGGAAAAAACAGGCTCTTAAATTATATAAGATTCATCCTGTCTCCTACTTTGAAAAAAAAATTTTGAGAGAGCAAAGTAGTGGCAGAGCATCAGCTACATTTTCTACACCCAAGGGTCATGAAAAAAATCAAAAAAGGAGACTAATAAGATCACATTTTTGCCTAACAGCAATGCAAATAATTGAGGAGATGACTAAGAATATCCCAGCACTGGCTAAATTTAACTACTTTGTGCAGATACTTTTACTGTATTTTCATTTTTGTACATGGAACAAGGTGTGATGTGACTAACAAACCACAGTTAAAGATTTTTATTTTGAAACATGAATAATAAATTATATTATCCATGGTTCTTTGTCCCTTTTCCACCACCGTATGCCTCTTCTACTCCAATTTGTTTGAAGAAGAAGAAATGTGTGGTGGTAAATTTCTTGTAAGGTAAAAAATTCTGTCAACTGAATCAACAGAAAATGCTCCTATGCACTTAAAACACTCTGAAGTTTACATTCAGTTAGATACAAAAATGCTAATGTTCCATTACAGTGTGTGTTCATCATAAATTTCATGTAAGAATCTGGAAAGTAAGATTTCCAGTTCTTCTGTTTTGTGAAAATAAATACATTCACTGAAGATTTGAGCTGATAATATGAGAACTGAGTAAGCAAGCTTGCTTTCTTAAAAAAAATACAGACATGCGACCTCATGATTAATCCTGGCATAAGTCTAGAAGGGAAAGATTACTATTTATTCTGCCAGTTAGCATTCTCTGCACTTTTATTTTGAAACTAGAACATTTATAAAATGGTTGATTTCTTTAACAGTCAGACAAGTTAATTAATTTGCAGCTGTTAAATTTGGTAGGGACAGAGTTATAATTAGATAATTGTTCAATGTAACCTTTTTCACTTTAGAATTAAATATGTTTAAAGACTTGGAGAGGAAAATTGAATACTATGCCATTATTCCTATTTTTTCACCATTGTGACACAAATGTTGACAAGTTTCTCACAAATTTATAATTAGAAATCCCCAAACACTAAATCTGAATAACCCAAAGAAACAGAACAGAAGGTTGCCACGGAGACCAGCTTCAGGGCAGGTAAGACTGCGCTGGGGAAGGGATCTGTAGTGAAAAAGGCCGACGAGAAGCTCTTTT
>JAOQGH010000023.1:101955470-101965924 GCA_025769975.1 Gallinago jamesoni | reverse complement strand
GTGTGGGTTTTTTTTGTTGTTGTTGTTTGTTGTTTTTGTGGTTTGTTTTTGTTTTGTTGTTGTGTTGTGTTTGTTTTCTTTTTTTTTTAATGTGGTTGGACTTGATGATCTCAAAGGTCCCTTCCAACCACTAAGATTCTGTTTTCCCGTGATTCTGTTTTCCCGTGAACTGGGAACTCAGAAACATGCCCTGTCCTTCAGTATATCTGCAGATGTCCACACATCCATATTTACAAAACATCATTAGAACTACAGTTAGGCCCAAATACCGTTTTGAAGTTAGCCTTTTGGTTGGTAATTTGCTTCAACAGGCTTCAAAATCAGCACTGAATCAATGGCTGGTGGTATAATGGACAAAAATGACCTGCATAAGCCAAGTTGACTGCCATCATCACTTTGTGAATGTATTTTATCCTAATTATAGTCTAGAGAAATAGGAATTAAGTACTGTTATTGCAGAGATATTGCATGGCAATGCTAATAAAGGGGATCCCTTGATGTATTTCAAATTCTTATTGAAGCTTATTTGGAAAAAAGAAAGGCCACTTATTCTGAAGAGAAGTTCAATAATTTAAATGTCAATATGATAGATATCTTTATTGAGCATCAGAGTATACTATTCCTCAACATGAGAAGAAGCAGCTCACAGATCTCATTACAACTGAAATAACAGACACTTCTCCATTTTATGATCTCAAGGTTCTCTTTTGCAAGAATGAGAAATGGCAGCTAGAGAGGATGTCAGTGTGTGTCCCAGAAATCTTTATTCTAGCCTCAAGTGCTGTACATTTTTGTCAGATTCAAGACACCAAATCATAACTTGATTAGGCACATTTCCTCTTGGGAAATCCCACACCATTTCATACAATTATTTCTGGGCTAACCAATGCAAGATCCTTTTGTTGTATTATTCAAGTTATAAAATAGACAGTGCTGAATACTATTCTGCAATAAGTCTCAAAACAGTGAAAACGTGTCTCTCTAATCTGTGAAAGAAAACTTTTAAAACCTAACTCGTGTAAATTATTCATGTTACAGAGAAGTTATGGTCTGAAGATTTCATTACTGGTAATATTTGGGAGTAGCAAAGAGTCTTATTCTTTTCGAAATGTTTACTTAATAAAGATAATTTAATTCATAAAATGAAATCAGAATAGCTAGTGGTTTGTTTTTAACTTTTCTTTTAGTATATTTTGAAATAAAAACTAACATAGTGACAGTCTCTCATGACTTTTGTGCCCTGGCTAAACTCCTCTGTTACAGTAGCAGACAATGGTCATAAATTTTTATGCTTCAATCTTCTCGTGCTGTGACTCATCATTTGATGTAAAACAGAACTAATTTCCTGTTCAGTAATTTTACTTTTTAGCTAAACATCTTCTAACTAACTGAAGTCTGAAATTAACTTCATATTGCGCAGAAAATGCTCACTTTCAGAGTGATAAGACCTGTTTAGACCAAGGAACGGTATGAAGAGTGGCTTTTGCTTATATTTATGGCTATAGCAACCAGCTAATTTTATTGTTTGCCTCTTTGGAGGGTCAGAAGCAGAAAAGCGTAAAGGGGTTGCACCTGTGGGGAGGAACAGACAGGACAAGTGACCCAAAACTGACCAAAAGGGTATTCCGTCTCATCTGCATCATGCTCAGTATAAAAGCTGAGGGATCAAAGGGTCATCTCCTCTCTCTTCAATGGCTGGCATCCAGGAAGACTGTCTGTTTGTCTTCCTTTGATCCAGATCTGTGCATTCCTGATTCCAGATCTGGAATCCAGCTCCCATCCATTGCTGAGTCCAGTCTAGAACTTTCTCTGTGCCTGTTGGTGCTGTGATTGTCATCCTGGGAGTGTGGTACAATTTTGTACATATTTCATTATTTTAAAATTATTATTATTTATTAATTTATTAATATTTTCAATAAAGTAGTTTAGTTTTTTCCTAAACTCATAAATCTCTTCATGTCTCACTTTCTTCTCTTTGGAGAGAGATATGGGAGGAGAGCACCAGTCTGGCCCAAACCATGACATCAGCTATCCACTCAATGCACAGGCATGCACTTATTTTTAAAAAGTACAAGGAAACAAAAGTTATAAGTTATATCCATAATTCTTGCTGCAGGACAAGTGATGCCTATTCATGGAAGAGGTAAAAAGCAAGAATGTTCTTCCTAGGGTGCTAATTTATATAGGATGCTGTGCTGGTTATTACATTAAGGCAGAACATATCCTTTCTAACAGCCTGTTATACAAATGCATCCATAATGCCTGAGATTACAGACAGAGTCAAAGATTAAAGAATGTACTAACACAGTTTCATTATACTGAATATCAAAATATTAGCAACAAAAATAAACAGCTGGGGAAGAAAGAATGCCAAATCTATAAAACCCAAAGTGGCAAGCACTCAATTTAGAGGTTAATATTTTAAAAGAGAGATGTCAATAAAAAGCATCATTAGAACTAAGCTCTATTAGCAGTTGTCATCTGTCCTTTGTTCGGAAGCTGGACTGGTCCCAGAGTCCCCAGAAAACAAAAGAAAATTTATGGTGAGGTCCTGAATTACATGGGTTAGTGAATAACACCATTCATTTCAAACTTTTCATTCTCATCTTTATGAAAATTCCCATGCAGCACTCATGACAAAGACACTTTACTGAGTCTCTTTTGAGGGCTTATGGAGAAAGTCAGCCTACCTGACAATCACCAGCTTTCTAAATGCCAAAACTTTCTGATTAACTGTGATTTAGTTTCCATGTTTTCAGGCAAGAGTTACAGTATTCCACCAAAATGTGCTGATTTCACCAGAATTTTCTTCCTGACGTGATTTTATGGGGGTCCAAGAAGGAATGGAAGGCAAACAGCAAGACAAGAACTTTTAGCCTTTTTCTGAAATCACAAGGGACCTTGTTGAATGTTTTTTTCCATGCCAAAAACTCTCTGAAACAAACCTACACCAAATCAAAAAGTAGAAAAGACTTAAATTGTGCACATTGCTTATCACTAGGATAAATGTATACACATTAAAAATTGTCAAGAATTTTTAAAGACATTCAAAAATCAAATCTCTTTCATTTGTAGAAGAGAACAGAAACTCTGTGGCTTACAAACCAATGCAAAAAGAATTAAAAATCAACAATAAACACCATTTCTGTTGTCTCCATCTCCAACTACTTCCCACTTTGAATATTGACCTTTCCAAAGCTTCTCTCTTTAAATATTGTGAGTTTGTAACCATTATTCTTCAACCCAGACTATTTGTTGTTACTTTTATAGCTGACAGAAAAATTCATTACAAGTAATATTTGGGGTTTTGCCAGGTTTTTCTTTAATAAACCATTTACAAACAGAATCTTTATTAGTAAATTATTTATTCTGACTGTTCTGTTTTCTTTTTTGCAATTTCTGGTGTTTGTTTTTTTACTCAAGTCATATGATGTATAAGTAACTGAACATTTTTAAATAGGAAAATGATGAAAAGTAAATGCCAAATAAGGCACCTGTGGGATGACTTTTCATGCTAAATTTTATGAAATGTTTCGATTCACTATATTTTTCATGAATTCCCAGTAGCCATACAAATGTTTCCAAAAAACCCAAATAAATAAATAAAACCAGCTGCACATCAGGGAACCAAATTCAGTGTTTTATTCTGTCAACAGCTCTCAAAGCATGCAATCAATTCTGGGCAAACTTAACTTATAGCCAAATTTGTTATATATGTGTAAATTGATGATATTCTACTGATAGAATGAGACTAAAAAGATGTCTAGTGCTTCTCCATGTTAGATATACTAGTAACTAAAGCACACAAAGACTATAATGTTAAGGGGAAGGCAATCTGATATAAGAGGAAGTTAAAGCTACTGTTCTAAGAGAAAAGGTTAGATAAAACTGACTGTAATTTACAGAGTTCAGTATTATTAACTAGGTACCACAGATCTCTTTATGGGTATAAGTTTGTTAGCCTTTCAAGAACCTGACATATCTTTATATGTATTCCTATGAATAATCCATATAATGTCATTTATTTTTTATTATTGGTGAACAAAAATGAAATAAAACTATTTAGTCTAAAGTCAGTGATATGTAAATACTTATATTTTCTTAAGCCTGTATGCTTTACATTGTTGGGGTTTTTTATTTATTTTTATATATTTATTTTTTACAGTCATGAGTTTGAATAAAATCTCCCAAAATCTAGAAATGAGAGGAAAAATATGGATTTGAATGAAGCCTTACCTAAATCTCAAACCTAGACATGATATATAACAAAATTAACAATAGTTACAAGTATTAATGGACAGTCTCAAGATGTGCAGTAATTACTTGACAGATCCGAGTTCTGATTTTGCAGTGCATATCTATTTCTTATTACCAGCACGGTAGTGACTGATTCACACTTGATTCATTCTATCCTGTATGCTTGGAGTTTTTTAGTTCTTACCTACCATAATAATAAAAGTTTGCCTGTGTGACTCAAGTAGGCAGAAAGGTGAAAAGTTTCCTGTTTTATCAACAAGATCCCTCCCTCAAAATTCACAGTCTTTGCCTTTGTACATATTTTTAGGAGGTAGAGAAAGAGGTTTGCCCTTCAGAGAAAAACCCTTTCCATGATATCCTTGGGATAAGTCTATCTGTCTCATGATACCTTTAAGTACAAACACAGAACCTTTCCCCTCAGCACACTTGAGCTGCTTTCATTTGTTTCTGATGGAGTTGGTTTCTGTATAGAAGGAGAATTCCCTTGTGTTTATATCCTAAAGTCCTTTGAGCCTGGCTCTGAAAGCTTATGCTATTGTTCTTCCTCCTGACATCCCCAGGATGAACACATTACAGAACCTAGATTTATTTTTAAGCTTTTCCTCTTTGTTATTTAGTGCCTTGTTATCTTTCAGTAACACATTTTGTGTTTTATCTGCTTTGCTTATTTTCCACCTCCATACTGTTATTTATGTGTCATGTTTAATCAGTTGTGTTTCCATCCCATCTGTACATTGGTTTACAGTGTTTATTTGGACATGAGATTATTTAGCCTTCTACTATGTATGATATTGACACAGAAGTACCTTGCAGCTCTTTTAAACTATTGTTAACATATTCTGTGAGGGACTCTTAAGAATTCTTTAGCTGACTCTATTATATTTTTCTACAGAGGAAAGGTGGAAAAGTGCAGTTTTAATTAATTCTATTTGACATACTGCTGCAGGAAACCTCTCAGACTTCAGAAATACAGATTAATTTGGGTTGTTCTACTCTTTGGGTTTGACTTTTAAGCATTAGAATAATCTTGTAATCTTCCTAACCTTCTTATTTCTAAAAAGATAATACATCAGGTAATAAGTCAGTCCAAGAAGGAAAAGCAGCAATTGCAAACATATTCGGTACTTTTTCCATGTAAAAAAAAAAAAAAGATAGAAACTATTGAAAATCCTGAAGTCAGGAAGGAGGACTACAAAATAAGAAGATAGAAGGAACCTCACAGGGTTGCTGTCCTTGCCTCCAAGGACTCCAACGTCTACAGTCCCTTGAAAGGGTGTTAGATCCTATAATTTCAGCAAATTTTGACACAGCACAGGTGATATACAGATTTAATTTACTTCTCCTAATAAGGAGTAATATGGTGGTTACAATCATAGTTTAATTATTCTCAGAGGGAGATGGATTTGTTGAGTACAGCAATAAAGCATCATGATGTCTAGTTTGTAAGATGTCAAAGTGAACCTTACAGAAAGTACGCTGTATGACAGAGAATCGATAAAAGAAATTCACTGGTGCTTAGTAAGAGCTAAGTAGCAGTATTCCACTTACGCCTGCCAAATGGCCTGTCAGGTCACCTTGAGCAAGGCACCATCCTGGGCTGGGCTTTATAAACTGCCTAGGGATGGTACTCAAGTCTCCTACACCTATGAGAAAAAATGACTTTTTCAAAAGAAATCAACATCCCTGTGGGAAAACGAAGGGAAGACACTAGAGTTTTAAAACTTGCTGGAATACAACAATTCGCATTCAGCATCTAAATTACTCAACTGTTTTAAAATAGTGTTGCACTTTTGTATCTAAACTGAATGTTTCTGACTATTCTGAAAATTCTGCCCGAGTAGGAGAAGGCAAAGACAGGGACTGGGAAAATGAAAACCTTCCACTGTATGAGAAGACCAGGTTTGAGACCATCTGAGGAACATGAAGGTGCACAGGTCCATGGGACCTGATGACATGCATCCAACAATCCTGAGGGAACTGGTGGGTGAAGTTACTGGGCCCCTATCCATCATATTTCACATTCACGTATTTCATATTCACATCCGGTGAAGTTCCCATTGACTGGAAAAAAAGCAAAAATAACCCCCCATTTTTAAAAAGGGAAAAAAGGAAGACCCAGGGAATTACAGGTTGATCAGACTCCAGTCAGTCCATGTTAAGGCACATGGAAAATAGGGAGGTGATCAGTGACAGCCAATATGGCTTCATTAAGGGCAAATTGTGCCTGACAAATTTGATGGCCTTCTATGACAGCATTACAGAATTGGTGGCTAGGAGAAGAGCAACTGACATCAACTACTTGGACTTGCACAAAGCATTTGACACTGCCCCACACAACATCCTCATCTCTAAATTGGAGACACACTGATTTAATGGATGGACCACTCAGTGGATAAGGAATTGGCTGGATGGCTGCACTCAGAGTTGTTGTCAGTGGTTCACTGTCCAAGTGGCAAGGAATGACAAGTGGAATTCCTCAGGGGTCAGTACTGGGACAGGTGCTGTTTGACATCTTTGTTGGTGACATAAACAGTGGAGTTGAGTGCACCCTCAGCAAGTTTGCTGATGACACCAAGCTGTGTTTTGCAGATGACAAGCTGGAGGGAGGGATGCCATCCAGGACTTCAGAGGTTTGAAAGGTGGGTCTGTGTAAACCTCATGAAACTCAAGAAGGCCAAGTGCAACGTCCTGCACCCAGTTCGCAGCAATCCCAAGCACAAATACAGGCTGGATGGAGAATGGATTGAGGGAAAGCCTGAGGAGAAGGACTTAGGGGTGTTGGTGGATGAGAAGCTCAACATGAGCTGGCAATGTGTGCTGGCAGCCCAGAAATCCAACAGCATCAAAAGAAGTGTGGCCAGCAGGTAAGGGAGGTGATTATGCCCCTCTACTCTGCTCTTGTGACACCTCACCTGGAGTCCTGTATCCAGTGCTGGGCCCCTTGACATAAGAAGGACACGGGCCTGTTGGAGCAGATCCAGAGGAGGGCCATGGAGATGATCAGAGTGCTGAAGCACATTCCTATGATGACAGGCTGAAAGAGTTGGGGATTTTCAGCCTGGAGAGAAGATGGCTCCAGAGAGATATTATAGCAACCCTTCAGTATTTCAAGGGGGCCTACAGAAAAGATGGGGAAGGACTCTTTTTTCAGGGAGCGATAGGACAAGGGGCAAGTTTTAAACTGAAAGAGGATAGATTTAGATTATATATCAGTAAGAAATTCTTTACTGTGAGGGTGGTGAGGCACTGGAACAGGTTGCCCAGGGAAGTTGCAGATGCCCCATCCCTGGAGATGTTGGGCTAGGTTGGATGGGGCTTTTAGCAACCTGATCTAGTGGAAGATGTCCCTTCCCATGGCAGAGGGGTTGGAACTAGATGATCTCTAAGGTTCCTTCCAACTCTAACCGTTCTCTGATACTATGAATATCATCCCCTTCTCAATATATTTCTTCATCCTGAAAACTGACAATCTGGTAAAATGAAGCACATGGTTTTTGAACATATGCCCATTCAGCACAGAATATATTTATCCTACAAACTTTCTTCCAAGTAGCAACTGATAGGAAAAAAAAAGACTAGGTTAAATTTCTTTACTTCCTTAGAAAAAGCATTACAGTGTTACAGTCCCCATCGCTTCCTCTGGAACTTGGAATTCTTAATTATACTGGCTGGTATTAAAAAAAAAAAAGAAAAAAAAAAGCCAGACAACGTTTTTGTAGTCACAGTAAGTATAGAGCACAAACACAGCAATTATCGAAGCCAGACTAATTAATGATATAGAAAATTCTATAGCTCATGAAATACTGTCAATAAGCTTTACCTTTTCTTCTAGCTACTGCAGTGTTGACTGATACAGCTGGCCCTACCTGTCTCCAGCATTGTTAAACCCCAACTAATATTTATGGTTACAACTGAAGACACCAAGTAAAGCTCATGGTTTTGATGAGATCTTTTCTGAACTGAATATAATTTAATATTGTCATTAATGACCAATTTGATGGAGGAGTGAGTACAGTTATTGAAATATAAGAGTGACAAAGGGCTGGATTTCAAAATGATCTTGATAAACAGGCAAAATGGACCAGATAAAACATCGTGAAATTAATCACTGACAAGAATATATTGCAGTTAGGCAATATGGGATGGGAAAACCTGGTTAGATAGTGTAAAGGGAAAGAATCTGAGAGCTATTGAGCTTCAAACTCCACAGTGAAATCAATGGCAGATGTAGTGAAAACCAAATGTCACACTGGGATGGGCGAACAGATGTGTCACCTCCGAGACACATAAAATAAACTTTACACTCTTCCCTGTCACTGAAGCCTCAGCTGGCATTCTAGATCTCTCAGTCTCTGAAAAAGCTATTTCTATTCACCTCATTGACTGTTTTGTATTTGCCTCTTATTTGAGTACATTTTGAGTTCATTTTGAGCATGTGAAAATTGGTCTTCCCAGGTGCTTGTTTAACTATTTATCAGATATTCCAGAATGAAGTTTACTAATGAATCTCTCACACAAACACACTCACATATGGATTAGACAGTAACATTGCATAGCAAAGAGTATGGAGTAGGAATTAATCAGAGAAGACAGACTCTAAAGTAGTGAGGTGCCTGGCTTTGTCAAAGAAGCATTCTGACCAGCTGCTGTCTTACATCCAGCTGACCCCTTCTAAACCCTTTCTCTCTAGTCTTTCAATCTTGTTTTTCCTTTTCCTTGTCTTTGGTTCTTCTACTAAACATCCCATAATAAGTTTAGCACAACTCCACAAGCCCACTCAAATATCCCATAATAAGCAGATGCTTACCCATGAGACCCATGAATATCTTGTTTCCCAGTCTTATCAGCTGCAAAAGTTTGGGTTGAACCTCATCAAGCCCATGCACAAGCATGCTCCTCAATAGCCTGGAAATCAGTAACACAAAACATTTCTTCTTTCATCTATGTTATCTCCAGTCATTGGAATTTAATTTATTACTTCCCTTGTTTAGTTTTGGGGATTACTATTTTTTTTTTTAATGATGAAAAGCCACTAAGCAGAAATCCTTACAAACCTGACAACCTCAGGTTATCACAGTCATTTCCTAATCCCTGGTAAGGATGTGATTCAGATTTTATTGATGTAGATATATTCTCCTTGATTACATGGGACTTTACCTAATTTCTTCAATAACTACCTGGCAACTTCACGTTTAATTATAATCTTTGAATGTGATGAAGATTTAACCAAAGATGAGCTTACTGATCTAATTCCTTCCTTCCTTCCTTCCTTCCTTCCTTCCTTCCTTCCTTCCTTCCTTCCTTCCTTCCTTCCTTCCTTCCTTTCTCTCTTTCTCTCCTTCTCTCTCTCTTTCTCTTTCTTTCCCAATAAGTAGTGAATACCCCAACACCCTGTTTTGGAGGCTAAGAGAGTTTAGCTGTATGGATGTCGCAATTTTAAAAAAATGGTCACCAGCATATGTTGTGTGTAGGGGAGAGGAAGTGGCACTATTAGTCTAGTCATGTTCAATTTATTGAACTATCACAATTCGGATGCACTAAATAGTGCACCACACTTTTAGCTTAGTTGTGCTCCATGGACACACACGGCCATAGTTTAGAGTTTGGTGACACCCCATGAGTGGTGTAAAAATTTTCTCACCTTCCATTTAAAGGTATAGTTTACAAAAAAATATGGGCAGAGACTCAGGGAGGAGTGGTAGCACTTTGGATGTGGGTCGCCTTTGGGATGGAGGTGTGTTTTGGTATTATAATGACCTTATAATGAGAAAAGTTCACACAAGGGACACCGTTTTGTCAAAATCTGACACACTGTTGGCCCAGGGTGGTAATTGTGCAGTTTATCAGCTCCGTAGTATCATCCAGCTCCCATCTCAGCAGTGGTATCACAGAGGCTGACCACAGAGTCTTCACTCCATCCCACCCCCCATTCTACTTCACAAGCGATTATCCAGAGAACATTGTGGAATGGCTTTGCATAGCAGCTGCAGCTGTACCCCATACTGGAAGCTCATTTGATGTTATACCATTCCTTAATGCGTGAGCAATGCTGAAGTTTAAAATTTAAGTCACCCCTGGTCATTATGCCACAGCATATTTAATGTATTAGTATTAGAGGTGGTTATGACTGTTTGCTCAGTACTAACTCTTGTATCTTCGCTTCAGGGTACACATAGCTGTGTGAACAATCTGAATAA
>JAOQGH010000023.1:101926079-101955152 GCA_025769975.1 Gallinago jamesoni | reverse complement strand
GTTATGACTGTTTGCTCAGTACTAACTCTTGTATCTTCGCTTCAGGGTACACATAGCTGTGTGAACAATCTGAATAATGACATAAATATACACAACTGTTTTCACCTAATGCTTATGCTGGAAAACAAGACTGCAGAAAAAGACCTGGGAGTCCTGGTGGATAACAAGATGACCAAGAGCCAGCAATGTGCCGTTACAGCCATGAAGGCAAACAGCGTCCTGGGCTGCATTAGGCAGTGTTGCCAGCAGTTCAAGGAAAGTGATCCTTTCCCTCTACAAAGTGCTGGTGAGATGCACTTGGAGTACAAATCCAGTTCTGGGACCTCCAGTATGGGAGTGAGTCCAGCAAAGGGCCATGATGATGACTAAGGGACTGAAGCACCCTACATATGAGGAGAGGGTGATAGAGCTGAGAATCCTCAGCCAGAAGAGAAGGCTCAGGGGAGATCTTATGAACATGTATAAATACCTGAAGGGGAAGTTAAGAGGATGGAGCCAGATTTTCAGTTGTATCCAGTGACAGGACAAAAGGCAGCACACACAAACTGGAATACATAAGATTCTACTTAAACATGAGAAAAAATCTTTTCTCATGAGGGTGGTTGTACACTGGAAGAGGTTTCCCAGAGAGGTTTTAGAGTGTCTATTCTTGTTAGAGGATCAAATCCAAGTTGACATGCTCGTGAACAACTTGCTGTAGCTGACCCTTCTCTGAGCAGTGGGAATGGACTAGGTGATCTCCAGGGTCTTCTCTGATCTCAAATATTCAGTGACTGAAATACAAACACGCATATGCACAAGCATATATGCACTATTTACATATTCTGTATATATAAAAAAATATAATATAATACCAGTCTCTGGTATTAGTATAGCATGGCTATAATATAGTTGAACACTTTAAAACACCTTAAACATTTATTTTACATAATTAATATATATAGTGCACAGAGTATTTGCCTACACAGTGTTCTAACAAACACAGAATCCGGCATACACTAAGGACAGCACTTTTCAGTAGTGGTAGTTTCCAGTAATTTCAAATAAACAAAACTGTCTGTGCTTGCAGGGCAGATAGAAGAAACAACTGGATTCCTAAATTTACCTTAGAACTTTTAAATCTCCACAAAAATACACAACTAGTACAGTTCACTGAAAAACTCAAGTGGCAAATTCATCCTTTCATTAAAAAAATATTAAACTGGATATCTTTGTTCAGTTTTGGACGTGGCCCCTAACACCAATCACAGCGAACACAACTAAATAACAGCCTCTCTTGCATGCATTGATGTTTATTTCACTTCAAGGACTAGGGAAAACAGAATAAAGCAGAGCTAGATGTTCACCTCCTGACATTGGTGCTAGAGTTTTCCTGCCTTCTAAGCCAGACTTTTTTTCCCCCTTTTGTTAGGCAAGATACTGCTGCAACAAGGTTGTTGCTTACTATGTGTCTTTATTAATGTTGTAGGTAAGAGTAAATATCCTGCTTTACTCAGAAGTTATGGACATTTATCTGAACTTCTCATCCCTTACCTACAGCACATTAAAAATGTGGGCAGATGAAAGGTTTTATTTCTCTTTATTTCCAGCTCATTTTTCCACAAGGTTTTTCCTTCAAAAATCTTCCCTTTACACACTGGAACAAAAGACAAATTGCTATAATTAAGCTACCCCTCTGCAGATTTTCCTCTCCTCTTTAATATATAGCATGATTTCTATTCTCTGAAAGGGGTAAAAACCAATTGTTTGGATGATAAAATATTCACAGATGTGATGAGATAATTTTCCTTGAGGAAGAAATCCAGAGCAAATCCTTAAGAACTGCCAGTTTTGCTTTCTTTGGAACAGTCCTTTCCTTAGGGAGAAGATACACGTGAGTTGGATTTGTTCTTTTCAAAACAGCAACAGCATGTTAAAGCTTAATGGTTAAGACTTTCACTCAGAAAACAGAAGATCTATTTTACCTGGGTGGTGGAATCTTACCTCTCATCTGTCAGAATGCTCTAACACATAAACTACAGCATGAGGAACAGAAGGGGCAAGCAAAAATGATACCTGCTGTGTCTCACTTCTACAGCTACAACTGAATTATTTTAGAATGAAGAATGCAAGAGGAGGGTCAGAGACATGGGACACACAAGAGCAATTCCTACAGCTCAGTGAACCAAATATTCAGCAGAGACATGACAGATCATGGCTCTAGTTCTGGCTCCCTGTATTACTACTAGGGTACATTTCACTGATTATTTTTTATTATTTCTTGACAGGGCTGTCCCATGACAAAGCTAGTGCCTTATTCCACAAACAGTCCTGTGGGGTCAGGATGGCAATGTGTTGTACAATGCTACTGCATTGATATTTCAGGTTCAAGGACTATATGATGAAACTGTTTCTAAAGATCAGATGTTAAAAGTTTACCCTTTCTGTTTGTTTGCCTGCTCATTGAAAGTCTACTGGGTCATTTCTTCTATGCATTTTTGTTTTGTTTTATGAAGCTCTGCTTTCATTGAAAGTTGTATTAAATCTAGCTGGGTTTGGTTTATTTTCTGCTTGTTAAAGTACAGAAGTATTCATTTAAATACGTTCTGTAACTGCTGTATATTTGCCCATCCAGATTTTCACAGAATTCTTGTAGTTGAAGTGGATTTGAGGAGACCTTCTAATCTAATTCTCTTACTCCAAAGGATCACATAGAGCAGTTCGCTCACAACTGTGTCCAGTGGGATTTGAATATCTCCAAGGATAGAAAGAGACTCCGCAATGTCTCTGGGAAACCTGTTCCAGTGGTCAGTAGCCTTCACAAGAAAAAAAAGTTATTTTTTAATGATTGGATGGCACGTCTTATTTTTTCATTCGTGTCAGTTTTGTCTTGTCCTGTCAGTGGGTACCACCGAGAAGAGACTGGCTTCTGCCTCTGCTTTCCATTGGGTACTGTCTGTAGCCTTCTTTTCTCCAGGCTAAACAATCCCAGTTCTCTCAGTCTTTCCCCATAGGAGAGATGTTCTAATACCTTTGTGATCTTTGTGGCCTTCCACTGGGCTCGCTCCATCAAGTCCATACCTTCCTTGTACTGGGGAGCCAAGAATTGAACCCAGCACTCCATAAGTGTCTCACCCGTGCTGAACCTACTTACCAGAGGCAAAACTTATTTCCCCCTGTTGAACTTCATAATGTTCTTCTAGGCCTATTTCTACTGCCTGTCCAGGGCTTTCTAAATAACAACACAACCATCTGGTGTGGCACGTATCAATCACCCCTCCCAGTTATGTGTTATCTGCAAAATTGCTGAGCATGCACTCTTTCCTGGTGATAATGAAGATGTTTAACAGTATTGTCCCAATATTGACCAGTGGGGTACACCACTTGTGTCTGGTCTCTAACGGTACTTACTCACACATCAAAACCTTCTAGGCCCTGCTGTTCATCCAGTTTTCAGTATATCTCACTGCCTCCATATCTAAACTATGGTTTGTCATCTTGCTTATGAGGATATTATGGGAAACAGTCAAAAACCTTACTAACGCCAATGTGAACAAGATCCTCTATTCTCCCCTCCAGGAAGCTACCATCTCTTTGTAGAAGGTTATCAGGTTTGTCATGTAAATCCATGCCAACTACTCCCGATTGCCTTCCTGTCTTTCTTCAGAAATTATTTACAGGGTTTTTTCCAACACCTTCCTAGGGACCAAGATGAAGCTAACCAACCTGTAGTTCCCCAGATCCTTCTTTTTGTCCTTCTTGAAGATAACATCTTGAAGATAACAGTTACAATTGCTTCTTACATAACATAGTATCTTATATGATTTTCTCTATACTACAACTTAGAGGTAACAATCCACACAGAAAAGAACATTTTGAAAATATATTTTTCTGTTTATTTGAACACCTCAACTTTCTTATTTGCCTGAGGAGCCAAACCTTGTCACTTAACATCAGTGATTATGTCTATACTGCTACTTTAACAGTGCCAGGGAATGTACACAGGTACTGGAATTCCCATGTTATACTATTAATTTATCAGGATGGATATAGTATTGTCTAAACCACCTTATATTCTCCCAAACATTGCCCAGGCAGAATTCAAGATGAAAAGAACAGTCCAGGGCCACTCCCATTACTTACAAACAGCTCAGCCAGTTTTGGGGGTAAAAGAATGTAATAAAAAGGTCAGACCATGTCAGTTGGCTTTAATGCAAGAGAATGGTCTATTCAAATTTAATGTAGCCAATGTTTTATATCTTCAAATAACTTTTGTTTTTTAAACAAACCCCTAAAAATAATTGTGAAAAATAAAAACAAGGTTTCACCCACTTTGTATTCTTCTCTATGCATAGACATGTTATGGGACTACCTAAAGTTTGGCATAATCCAAATATCGTGGCTATCACATGCAGGGTCAGAGACTTGGCAACCAATCTGAATACTGACATACCAGAAACTGTAAATGACTAGTGCTTTTCACATATCTTCACATGCAATATTTTTTTTCTTCAAAGAAACACAGTTAATAATATAACAGATATGAAATTCAAATGTTAAACCAAAATTATCACTGTTACCTTCTCAATGTTCTTCTGAATGCCTAGACTGGTTTTGCAGAAAAGTCTTAAAAGAGTTATGGAGATCAACTAACAGTTTAGGGATTGTTTATGTACAGCAAAAGAGAAACATAACCTCTGGTGATTATTAACCTGTAAACTTTTCAGGAAGGGAATGTGAAGTCCCTTTTATTTTGAAACAGGGTGGATATTCCACAAAGGTGTTGCAGATCAGTAGCAGAAGTGAATTGTTCATCAGCTTGCTCTGATGCAGCCATGGTTAACAATGATTCTTCCTAACCTCTTGAAAAAGATAAGAATGGAAAGTTTACTGCTTCTAGTAAAAAAGAAAAAGGAATGCAAAATTCAGCTTCCTAAGCCAAACTATGTTTTCAGCTAAGTTTGCCTTAGCCATAAGAATTTTTCAGTCTGTTAGAAAATTACTGGTTTTGCGATTTTGTTCCTTTCCAAATTTCTCTTTGCTGTGTTAGAGACAAGTTATGAGATTGTGTAGCACTCCACTGAATCCATGTTGCAGACTGTTTTTGACAATGCAGTCACTGAAGAATAGTCCCTAGGGTTGCACAGCAATGTCAACTACAGCTTTCCATAAGAAGCAGAAAGCATTCAATATATTTATTTGCCAAATACAACATATGCTCTTGCATGAATCACAGGGAAAATTGTATAATGGACTGAGATGAAAACAACCCCATCACCTATAAAGATTTGAATTTGCTCTTTTTTCCCCTCATTTTTTACAGATATATCAAAGAGTACTTAAATTACTGCTGAATCTAGAAAACAGAGGTGTGGGCTTTGCAACACCTATCTTATCAGAGCATGGGAATCATAGAACAGCACTTGAGTATCCTTTCCTCTTCAGACATATATTTTTCCCCTAATGGTACAGGAAAATCTGTTTTCCAATGGGCAAGAAATCGGTGTCTATTGAATTCTTCTGAGTTCATAAATAGATGGCATAAGGATCTATTCAGCATCAAGGGTAAGTCCAAGCACATACTTAAGCTTACCATCCAAATTGTTCCACTAGTCTGGTGTAGTTATCTGAGAAAAAAGCAGTTAATTTCAAGGAACAGTTCCCAAAATATTTTTTCTAAGGTGTCCTCTATCAAACTGAACTAGACATAGTGACTTTGTCTCAAATTCCATCTAGATGAGCAAATCAGTTTACATGTTTCCCTTCACTATTACAGTAATGAAATCAAAAGTAGAAGGGTTTGGGTTTTTTGTGTTGTATACCAATAATAGAATTTTGATGATCCTTGCCATCCTACAGTGAATTATAAACACAATAAATTTAACTGTGGTGTAAAGATCATCTGAAAAAAAAAAAAAAAGTAGAATAATACTCTCTTCTTTTATGTCATCAGAAGCTATACTGTTGCATAAAACAGGAATGCAATGACATCCTATACAACATTAAGTGTATATATTTTAATACAGCTCAGAAGTTCACATAAATTACACTTTTTGGTGATATAAAGCATAAACAATTTGAGACAACAGTCATATTTTTGACAGAAGTGGTGTCAAGAGTGAATTTTCTGCAAAAGTATTTTGCATGCTAAAATATAAAACAATAAAGAAATGCAGAGGTAATGAATATTCTTTATTTTGTCCTATGAACAATCCAATGTTCCAATGAAAGTGAATGGATGGCTTTGGAAAAATAAAAAAAAGCAGTGTTTAATGCCATAGTCTGTGAACAGTGGGAGCAGAAATCTATAAAAACAAAAAACATGGCAAAAGAAAGGAATAATGAGAAATATGCATACATGTATCTGTGGAAAAAAGAATCAGCTATTTCAGATATTCTGATCTGTGCATTTTCACATTTCACAATTCCTCTTAGATAATTTTTTATTCCTTTGTACGTGGATGCCCTGGACTCTTCTTGAGCAAACTTTCTCTCTTTCCAACAACAGGGTATCCAGACTGCAGTGTTGTATATCTGTTATTTGAAAGACATTTAGGAGAATGAAATGATGTATCTGTAAACTCAGATGTTCATTTTTTCTGCAAGTCCTTCTTTTTCTATGTGTTGACACAAAATATTTTCAGTTTCTTCAGAACTACTCTGGCTACTGGGACTCTGTATCTTAACTTAATCGTACCTTCTTATAAAAATGTTTTCCGATAGTATGGAAAAATGTAAAATAGGAGTTCCAGGTGTTAAAAGAGGATTAGTTCAATTTTTAGGGAGAGTGGCTATTCTTGAGTGGGAACAGTAAATCTGCCCACTACAGATCCCTTGAATGTGCTAGGCTCTGCTGTTGCATTAGCAGAAGTATGTAGTTAGCTCATTAAAATGTTTATACTCTCCATTGGCTGTTTTGTATGGGATACAAAAAAAAATCATTGCTTGAGGGATTAGTCAGTATGAATAAAAAAGGAAGAAAAAGTGTAAAAATTATTATCATTTTTAACCTTGATCAATCTAAATGTACTCCTGACTCCCAGCGTTTGGTTTTTTTTTTGTTAAGTGATGAAAGAGCAATACAACACTGATAGTAATAGAAACGGGACTTACCCTTCAACTGACAACCATAAGGATGAGTCTGATGTAACATCAGACATCCAGGAGGATCGGAGTATACTGTGGAATCAGTGTTGCAAGGAAACCATAATGATGCTGAGAAATATCAGTGAATTTCTTTCTGAAATATCCCTGAGTATCACCAAGGACTATTCCCATGCATACTGTTAGGAACACCGTGCAGCAAAATTATTCCAATGATACAGAAACTCAAAAATGTAGTCAGTAATTATTCCTGAGGAAGGGGAGGGGATTAACTAGATTTCACCAATAATTCATTGCAACTTGCTCATGGCAAGTAGAAAATCTTTGAAACCTGCTATTGCAAGAACTATGCACTACCACATGAGTAACTACTATTCTCAAACTAAGGAATGTTTTCGGATCTTTTTTGCCCTATGTTAGCAATTTGCCCTTATGTACTCTTTGTCTTACTTTACTTTTCTCATCTTTAAACTATTTTATAAATCTTAGTAGTATCCATGTAATTTTTTGATTTGGATAGAGGATATTTCCTTCTTTCCAGTAAATCCATCTTCTGAAATAGAAGCACTGTGCAATTTATAACTTTTTGTTAGGATTATGGTTGCCTGAAAAAAAAAATTAGAAAAGGAGTTGTATTATCCTTCTGTCATTGTAACTCACATTGTCTTCTTTGCTCTCCGAAAACTAATGAGTTCAAGTGAAGAACTGCATTATTTCCACATGCAAATGTTTAATTTACATTTGATTTATATAGTCTTACAAAATTAAAAAGACTGCATCAATATGTGCAACACCAGCCATCAGTTTCACCTTGGCTATATGAGTTTATCTTCCTGGAATTCTAATACAGCAGCCTTGCACAGTGATGGTTTTTCATTCTTTCATTTCAGTAAGATACTCATTACCAATGGTCAGGTTCACTCAGGTATTTTGCTGAGGGATCTTTTGTAGGTTTTCCTTTAGGATTACAAGGAAAAGATCAGTTTCAAAAGTGAGATATGAGTGGGGAATAAAGGATTATTTCTTTGAATCTCAGCTATTTCATGAGAAAGACAAATCAACTCTAGGATTCAGTTTGAGACATTTAGATATTTGGATAGATGTAAGCAGGCACATATTGGTCTAAATCACCATTCTAGCCACAAAAATTGATTCAGCTTTTTAGTATCTACAGTCATCTAAGATGTATGGTATCTCACTTCACTTGTGCATGTTGGTGCAGAAGGGTACAGATATCCTGTAGTTCTTGTGTCGTATTGTCAAATTTGTCAGTTTTACATAGATATCTGATTCTCTATGGCATCTCAGCTATCACCAGATACCTAAGTTTAGGCAAGTCAGAAGAGCTTTACAGACTGATCAAGACTGGTAGTTGATCCTAGAATAGGGGTCTGCAATCAGCCATTAGGAATGGGACTCAATTGCTTGAATACAAATGTTAATGCCCTAAAGTATACAACATACCTTCATGGTCCTGGTAGATATAAGAGAAGATTGAAGACAGACCCAGGCTCTTGTGGCAATTGGAGACCTGGTAAATTACTACAGGATATCACAAGTTTCACTGAATACCTTGTAGATAGACAACAGTTGTGCCCCATGTTGGACTGGACTGAATTCCCTTGCAGAGTTATGGTTCTCACTTTACTAACTACAGTAGGCTCTTAACTACTACTTTGAGCATGATTAGCAGGGTAAAGTTGGATAGGCAGACAGAATACTCCAGGACACCTTAAATGGCATTAGATGCCTTTGTATGAGCAACTGAATGGAGGCTTCTGCACCTCCAATAACAGAAACATTTTTATTATAGTATAACTTTACATAGAAAAGAAAATAAATCTTATAAGTCCAGAATGTTTGGAACAAATACAGAATTCCAAGTATGATTAAAAAAGAATATTGCACTGTGATTTTAATAACTCTAAACATATTAGACATTCAAATAAGGCAACAGGTACA
The DNA here is from genome assembly GCA_025769975.1 of Gallinago jamesoni. NCBI lineage: Eukaryota > Metazoa > Chordata > Aves > Charadriiformes > Scolopacidae > Gallinago > Gallinago jamesoni. The sequence goes on along the minus strand of JAOQGH010000023.1, from coordinate 101,946,107 downwards.
GCATTACAATAGCTATTAAAGTCACAGTGACTTTGTGATATCTTGTACTAATAACAATGGAAGTTAAAATTAGAATTTAATGTGGATTGATTTTCATTCAAATTGATGAATCAAGTGGCAGAATTCTGAGCAGTGCCTGGGCACCTTTCTGAAAACACATACTGATTCTGACTGTTGAAAAGAAAAAGGAGTTTAGACCCATCGTTTAAAATTAAAACCAGCTTGTATGTTCAGAATTTCATTATGTTTTGTGGGGAAAGCACACATAGAGCATGTCCCATGCCACAAAGCATAGATTATTTTATTATAAATTATATATGTACATTCTCATCCCTGAAATTCTTGATCAAAAAACTGCTTGGAATTGCTACCAGGTTTCCAGATTGTTAGTTGAAATTTAGGTCAGACTCTGTGGTCTGTTTTGCAAAGCAGTTAGGGTAGTCTCAGTTATGCCTTTCACTTTGAATACCTGTTTATATGACCAAGCAATCTGCTATATTCACTGCTATTAAACCTCTTGGCTAGCATTTCTAGGTCTAAGAGTGTGACAAGTTTCTGAACTCTTAAGGAGTCATCACACCTAAGTTCTCAGTATTTTTCCTCATATGCCTGTCTTCCTGCAGGCTTTACACTGCAGCAATGAGAATGAAAAACTCAGAGTTGAAGGGTACTCACAGCTTGAAGAAAAACTGCCCATATCATTCCTCAGTAAATAGAGGATTTAGGTCTCTGTGACTATTATCGGCAGTAAGCAGAATTTTCAGAAACATTCTTTCCTTTAAAAAACCCCAAACAAACCGCTATCTAGAGGCTGTGTGGACAAAGTTTTAGAAAGACAATTTGACCTACTGTCCTTCATATCAGAAAAAGAAGTGGAAATCACAATAGTCCTTGGTGAGGACTTAGAGAAATAAGGCATGGTAAAGGGCTAGGCTGACTCATCAAACTAAATTCAACTCCACAACCTAAATATTTCAAGCAATTTATAAAGGCATGAAATACACAAGAGGAATTTAATTTCCCTGGAAGAAATTTCAGTTTAAACTCTGATTAATATAAATCAGACAACATAGCTGGAACATTACATGAAAATTTAAAAAATATATATTCATATCTGGAGCATAAGAAAACACATTTCTAAGGCAAATAATTCATCTTCTAGTAACCAACACAGAGAATTATTTTTCCCCACAGGATTTAGGAATTGTCTTTGACAAACCTTTCTGACTATCATTTTTGGAAGGTCTCAAATTTTAGCATGTCTAGGGTTAGCCTTGTCTGTCCTTTATCTGATGATTCTCTCTCAACTGCCTTTCCCTTGGAGTGCTTGATTTTTGCTTTTTTGTAAAGTATGGCACAAGAGTTTCAGATTATTAAAAAAAAAATGATATCGTAAAGTTGTGCTTTTTCTTAAAAGACATCCTTAGAGAAAACTACAGGTTCTTGGATCTTCCTCTCAGAACTCAATTACCTGTTAAGGACCTCATGTTTTTTTGAGGGATCAGACACAGCTGGAGTGTTCATGGAGCCAAAATGTCTCACTTTTCACTCTGACCTCACTTTCACTAGCATAGACCTATAAAAGAATGAATATCTGGAAAAGTAAAACCTCAAACTGAATCAAAATACTTCAATTTAAATATAGCTGCCTATCTCCTCAAACAGAAAATAAGAGGGAGAGAGGACTAATCTGGCAGATGGTCAGCTCATTACTTAGTGCTTCCAGATGCTGGGATGCTAAGGTGACAATGCTATCTGGAATAGAACTGCAGCAGTTATCTCCTCTTTCCCAAGTATTTGATTGAGTTTAGGAGAGTCCCATCATAAAACCAAATGACAGGATCTGCATGATAAAGGCATCACTCTCTAAGGAGAGAAAATATCACCACGGAGAAAGGAGCGGCTGATGTGCTTTCAATAAAAAATGAATACCTTAGCAGAATATCCAACAAATGTAACAACATAATTAGCAAATATAACATTGATCCCATCTATGAGATTCACAGTAGCTTTGATGTCTTTAATTTCACTTTCATTTACTTCCTTGTTCTCCTGATGCACTTCTGAGAACATCTGTGAGCTTTTGTTTTTATTCCCAATATAAAACTCATCAGATACCCCTCAACAGCCTCGGTGTCTCTTTTTAATTATAATAAAATTCTGAAGATAGTATATTCTTATATTCTTTATTCAAAAAACTTAGGGGAAAATGCCTTAAGTGAAAGAATAGTTACAGATTTGGGCCCATATTGCTTTCCTGCTACAGCATGGAGGCTTTACCACTATCAAACACAGAGTCCTATACAACACATGGAATTTTAGGGCTCTAATCAGCAGCATGGTGGAGCAGGAAATTAGTCTGACGTATTTCAGACAAATATAATCAATTTATTACCTTTATACCGGGAAAATTTGCTGCTACACATTAATATATTCTGTCTTCCTATTTATTTTTATTTTTAGTCACCATCACCACAAATAAAATCAAAATCAAATATGCTCACCATAAGGCTTCGAAGCAAAAGTAAATATATATATGTTTTCAAATGATCTGTTGGTCTGCGAGAAAGTTCTCAAGAAACTGTAGGAATTGGTACCAACAGCTACACTGAGTAATCTGAAATGTGGTTCTTTTATATATTTTTTTTTTAAACAATTAGTCCTGAACAAGCCATGATGACAGTAGAGAGCAACAAATGTATTAAATAACAGAACATCTACATTCAGGAAAGTGTAGCTTTTATTAAAACTTGAGTATGTTCACATTCTTTTCTTTTTTACACTTACTGCAAGTTGCATTCACAGGAAAAAATACATCCATTTTAAACATTTTCTTTGAGTGAACAGACATATTGGAGCAGTGAAGTTTGGAGGAAAAGGTTTTCAGGTGTTCCTGATACTTCAGTCAACTACAAATCCCTTCCATAAGCCTTGCAGCTTAAGACTGCAAAAGAAAGCAAAAAGTAAGGTCAGGAGTAGCCCTCAGCCCTCCATACCACTGGAAATGAACACAGGAGGAGTTCACGTAGAGGTAAGAAAGAACGGAAGCCAGGCTGCACCTTTCCCACCTTGGACTTGCTCCATCCAGACCAAATCCGAACCAGCCTGTGTGAAAGTACTACACTTGCTGTAGCTTTCCCTCTCATCAGTGACCCAGAGTCTGACCTACATCCACATCTATAAGGGACTTTTTGTCTGCTATAAATCACAAGAATACCTTACACTAATTTTTATTTTTATTTTTAATTTTTTTAAAATTTTTTGTTTCTAATAAAACAGAGATTGCATTAGCTGGTGGTTAAAGGACACGTTCAAACACAAAATACAAGGGGACAGGACTGAGTTCTGCCTTTACAACCTCAGATAACCTAATTTCCCTCTTAGTTCCTGAAAAATAGAACAGAAATGATAATCAATAACGTTTCACGACCTTACAGAGATACTGTGTGCATCAATGCATAGCAATATGATGGGAATCAAGTCTGTGAAGAAACTCCTAATATCCTTATTTCTGAACCCTGCAGGAGTTTCACGGTCATAACTACCCTGAAAATTTCCATATCAAAATTACCATAAAGTTGTTGTGGTTGTTCCTGCTGTAGGCAGAAAAGGAGAGAGAAACTAAGAAAAAAATCCTTAAAAGGCAATTTTTTTTGCCACTATCTCCCATCCTATGTATTTAAGAAAAGCTTCAAAAAGCTCTGTGAGTAAAGCTCTCCATGTTTTTGTGAGACAAGGCTCAGTGCCTACTAGGTCTGGACCTCTCTCCACATGATGGTAACATAGCTGAAACATAGCTGTGGCACTGCAACCCCACAACTTTTCCTGTGTGATATTACCTCCTGAGCAAACAGGATGAATAGGGAAAGAAAGGTGGATGAAGGTAGAATGGGCACTGTATCACCTTTATAACATGCATTAATACAGGCTTATCCAGCTGAAGAAAAATTTGAAGGCACTTGAGCTGTTTCAGCTTCTGGTTGTTCCCTGACTAACACTGCACTAGTAATGGCTAGAGCATGCTAACGAATCACTTATATGGAGTCTGCTGGATGCTAATCAGTTCCTGCTTTGAGATGTTTTGAATGAATGGTGTTAGCAAAAAATATTCTTAGGGATATGACAGGTATAATTTCTCTCATGCAGACTTTATCAAAAAGACAAAGTTAGAAAAAATGGGTGTACCTGCTGCTGTGTTCACTATATCCACAGACAGGCAGAGTGAATAAGGACTGCAGAATCTGGCAATGTGTTCTTAAAATTGTAAGCTATGATGACTTTGAATGATAAATCTATGGTGCACAGAGTTCTTAAATTCAGAGAGGCAGCAATGACTCTTTACATTCCCAAACAATACAATTTTAGGATGAACTTCCCAATAAAGAACATTTCCACACTGGCACTCCCAGATATGTCCTGTAAATCAGTACAGATAATGTAATTCAAATTCTGGCCACTTTCCAGGAAGGCTATGCAGCTCATTGCTGAAGAACATAAAATATAAATTGAATGGGAGATCCTGTTTTGTGGAGCTTATTGCTTTCCACTGCTGCTAGATGTAGTCACATATTCCAGCTGACCTTTCTTAACTTTCACAGCAGGAGCAACTAGCTTGGATTTGCTACCTGCATTGTCCCTTTTATCCGCCCCACCAGAAATTTAGGTAGCTGCAAATTAGAGCAATATGAAGCTCCAGGGAATCAATTCACAAGGACTGATATTAAATTTTCCTTCAGTCCGGAGGCACATGCAGCTGTGACACTTGGATTTCAGATAAAGCCACGTGAAAATACCCTCACTAGGGGACCCAGGGAAGAGGCAGAAGAGAAGGTTGACACCAGCAATCTCTTTCCTTATTCCCTCTACAAGTGGCTTCCTATGAGCGAGAAATGGCTCTAGGGGAAGAAGAGGGATTTATCAATTAGGACATAAATATACAGCATATCTTGATTTGCAGAGCCAGCTGCATTAGCAATAGTGGAAGAAACATAGATGGCTCAAGGTTTTGAGCTGAGGATTTCCAAATTATCCAAATACTCTTATAATCCATGAAGTAGGAGAGGACAGACACTTTAGAGTAATCCCTGGTCACTAAGATTTGCTATTATCCCTCTGCCCTACCTCAAACCAAATTTCTTTGTAAAGCTTGATTTCATTTGCGTTCACAGAATGCAGAACAGTAATTGGATTGCTTTCTTTTGAACCCTTGGCATCCCAACCTACAACTGAATTCCCTAATACTTAGAAGTATTCCAGCTCCTGATTTCTCATCAACAAGGTCTGATCCAAAAGAAAAAATCAGCCTAGTAACTCAAAAAAAAATTCAAAAATCTAGATTCAGCCTCACTTGAGGCCTATACACAGAGAGGTAGGTTTATAACTGATGGCCAAGCAAGTTTGTTTTTGTGGTTTTATTACAGATATATCACTGTTCTGTTAACAACATTAAAATTATGATGGCATGATGACTCCATAATTGATAACAGTATTGAGAGAAAACAAAGTGTATAAATTCTCACAATACCATCCACCAAAGAGAAATATCTTTACAAGACAGGCAAGAGCAACCACATTTTTACACTCCTGCCCCAGAAGAGTTTTTTCATTAAATACAGATTTACTTACAGAGATAAAGTTAAATGGTAATAGTTATTTCACAAATAGTGTCCTGCAGTTTATGATTATTAAAGTCAGCTAGTCAGCAGAGGGCACTGAAGGGAACATTATAATAGATTCCATTGCCACCATCTCCTGTTGGCTGGAGGCTTAGTATGAATGAGTGTCTGCAGTCCCTTGTATTTTATTAATATTGTTGTTTGTCTAATAAGAAAGCCATTTACCTGCTGTGTGTGATGAGGTTCCTTGATAGATGTTATTGCTTACTTTCCTCTCACTCAGTGTTTTGGCTCTTGCAGAAATATAGGAGAATTACTTTTCTTTTTGGTATTTTTAAAAATTTTTTGAGGTGTGTGAAAAAATTATATACAACATTCTCCTTCGGAATTCTCTGTCTGAATAATTGCTATTGCTTATCCCTAACTGGATATTTTCCCATATTATCTTTTAGACACTCGACTACTTCATCATAGATCTATCTGGGTTTTAACCATCGCTGAACCCAAACAACTAATAGCAGCTCTTTTTCCTTAGGGGAATTGTTATTTTGGTTCAGACCGATTTGGTTCTATTTCCCCTATGATGTCTAGTGGTTTTAGATTGGTATTCCATCTACAGGACAAGGTGGTCTGATATTTCAATGTTTATGTTGTTTCTCACAGTAACAAGTGTTGTGATTTAGCCCCAGATGGCAAGAAAGAGCCATGTAACCACTCACTCCTCCTTGCCTGCAATGGGATGGGGAGGAGAATCACAAGAAACAGGCAAATCTCATGGCTTGGGATGAAGATCATTTAACAGAACAGCAAAGAAAAGAGGAAAACAACAACAATAATACTGATAAAAGAATACACAGAACACCTGTCCTGACACCCAGTCCTTTCCCAAGCATCGATTTCCTCGCCCTGGCCAACTCCCCCAGCTGCATACTGAGCATGAAGTCACATGGTATCGAATATCCCCTTGGTCAGCTTGGGTCAGCCATCCTGGCTGTGTCCTCTTGGCCAGCTTCTTATGAAAATTGACCCTATTGCAGCCAAAACCATCACAACATTTTTGGTAATTCAAATGAATATTCTATCTCTTTTGGTATTTTTCATTTTGAGAGCCTAACTTTCTTCCTGTAGTAACGAACTTCACCATCTAGACAGGCAATTCATTTCATTTCCCACCAGTCCTGGCAAATGCATATTAAAGCTTGTGAGGCTACTTCTTATGGCATTGTAGGTATCACGACTGGCACTTTTAGTGATGGGCCTATTGGGTATGTAATAACTCATCACCAGTGATGCTGTAATTGTTATTCTTAATACCATGATTGCACATGAAGTTGAATATTTCTGCAGCACTAATTTTATCACTTGCCTGCCAGTATTAGAAAATACAGGTTTATGAGAGGCAATTTTCTGTTTTTTCTTGTTAGCAGTAAACTTCCCACAATCGAAAATGTCTCACAGTTCTATAGATTTTTAACTCTCTGTAGAATTACAAATCATATATACATATTACATATCACCCTGCAGTGATACAGGCTGGGTAACACCTGGCTGGGGAACAGCTCTCCTGAAAATGCCCCTGGGATTCTCTGAGTGCAAGCTGGGGCATTAAACCTAGGCAGCACGATAGGCAAAGTACAGCCAGTGCTGCATGATCACGGGCACAGCTGGGAGTCTACAGAAAGTAACCATTCCCATCCCTACTCAGCACTCATTAGATCATAGCTAGAATATTGTTCCAGTTTCTGGTTCCTCGAATACAAGAAAAATGTTGATACACTTGGAGATGTTCAGGAGGCCGGAGCATATGATTTATGAACAGACCTCAAGGCAACAGAAGTGGAACAGGGAGTGGAAAAGTGCACAGTGTGAGCTGAATAAAAACCCCATGGCCATAAAACCACTTAAATCTCTTGACAAGTAGAACTGCTGAGTTTTCCACAGATCTAATACCATTCAGCTCTGATTTTAAGGCATTTGCAAAAGTCTAAAATCAGTTTGCTTATAATTCCTGTCCTACCTGTGTTATTTTGGAAAGACTTTAATGCTCTATCAAAATTGACTTGAGCACCCAAGAAAACGTTTCTGTAAAAAACAAGTAATTTTGAAAGTGATGAATGGCTAAATGAGCAGCAAAGTATTTTTCAAAACTCCTGGCAGTGTCCATGATTATTTAAAATGTTATCCTTCATCAGCCAAAGGTTATCACTGTATGCTGCAACAGAAATCTTTGGTAAACAAAACCCATAACATGATTTACCATCTTTTGCAGTTACCTTCTGTAATGACCTATACACTTCTAGTACTTGGTCATGGGTCAGGGTAAGATCATTTAATCAATCCACTTCAAGAGTGATTCTAATATTACATAGAGGATATGATTATATATTGATGTTCTTTTGAAGCCAGGCCTAAATTATCAGTGTTCACTTTGTCTAAGTGAAGCAGTGTATAGAACTCACACCCCGAGACTATAGCAAAGCGTTAGGAATCTTGCTCTCAAGATGACTCAAGGCCCTAGGAAAGACAATCTTTTTGTCTCAAAATCAGGAAAGAGGAAGTTTGTAAGAAAAAGTAATTCACTGAAAGAAAGTAACTTCTCCAAGCACCTGACTGTTGGACTTTCTCTTATTGCCCCCATACCCACACCATCCCTTACGGAGACAGCAGCTCGTTTTAACAAATAACAGAATATGTGGCCAGAGATTTGTGCGTGGAATATATAGATAAGGGTTTAAATGATCTTGAAAGAAGAGATAGGATAAGAGGAAAAAATTGGAAATGGGAAGTGGCACTTTCATATTGCTTACTGGGGTCCCCTTTATGTATATTCTGATTGGGGATAACAATCCAAATGTTGATTTTCCCAGATCAAAAAGTAATCAGAGCTGTATTTTATATGATTTTTCCAGTCTGTATTCAGTTATAACTGGCATATATTTTTCCAAATTGAGTCTCTGATATACAAATGTCATTTAAATGTCTTCTGTATACGTTAGAATGCTTAATTTCCTTGCATAATAATTTTGGTAAACAGAGAACTCTTTCAAATAAAACATTATTTACAATATTAAGTAAAAGAAATAAAAACCTGCAAGTGCAATTTGGTTTGAAAACGATTGACTTGCCATTTAGAATAAAATCAGTCTGTTGTAAGCACTGTGGGGTTTTTAACAGTGCAATTAAACCTTATTATGTATGACAAATAATGCCATTATTAATGAAATTTTTCAAAGAAAAAAGGTTATTTGGTTGAATTAAAATATAAATTGCTCCAGAGATAATAAAAGCCAGTGTCAAGATCTGCATACAAGACTCAGTCATGCCTGACACTACATGGATGTGCCAAATAGAAGGCCATGGGTGAGGAGGCAGCTTCCCTGCCTTTCACACAAAACACAGGTACAGCCGAGCTCTGAGTCTCCATGGCTGTGGCAGCTCTGCTAAACAAGCTCTGCGGGAGAAGTGTAGCCCTGCAGTATGATGCTTAATACTTGGGTACGGTGAGGAATCCATGCCCTAAAACAGCCTGATGAAAATTATATACACAAAGGCATTGCCTATTCTAGGCACTGTACCTCAGTGCCAGAAATTTTGAGTTTCTTTGTCTTCATGGTAAAGCAGTCATGCAAAAAGCCAGCTAAGGACTCTTTTGGTGTGATTTCACAGGAACAGATAAGCTCCATTTCAGGCATACTGCCTTATGGATACCTTGATTCTCCCTCTGGTTCCAAAGCAAAAGGGACATCTGGATGGAGGTTATCCTGTGTAATCCAAACAGCAGAGAACTGTGTGTCCATGTGGCTGGAAGTGCCCACGTCTGCTTATGAGAGGGATGTGCAAGCAGGGGACAAGAGAGAGGGTGCATGTTCTTCTGTCTGCCTGTGTGTGTGCAGGCTGTGCACGTAACTCAGTGTGTCCGTGTGTCTGGTGTGTGTAGTGTGTGATGGTGAAGGTGATCAGAACTTTCTGGCATTAGTTTTAGAAGAGTGTTCAAGATTTGTAAGTGTTTATAACGTCTTTAAACATCCAGTGTTGTAGTTTATCTGCTGTACTATTGATATTGATCCTGAATGTACAATTCAGCTACTGCCAGCTAAGCATCTGTCATTATTAAATCAATAAATCTTTTTTATGCTAATTTGATTTAAACCACACAGCTTAAGAAGTTTTTCCCTGTGCCAAATTGGAACCTGAATCTTCCTTTTCTAAAATGATGAAGTAATTAACAAGACTCGTGGACAAGCCTTGTCATGTTTGGTTTTTTTATATATATAGTTTGTTGAACTAACATATTGCGGGCATGTAAACTAGACTATTTGCTTATTTGCAAGATAAGTATAGGGGTTAATTTCAGACCTAAATGAGTCTAACACATCCAGAGCTCCTCTGCTGAATGTTGAAATGCCTAAGTTACCAAACAACATTATACACAATTTTCTAGTTTCACATACAGTTTAGTGAGGTGTTTTTGCAAAGCTAGTTTCCTCCTCTGTCTAATTCAAAATATACATGCCTTTCTGGTTCTTCTCCAGACTCTCTGGTAAAACTAGGAAAAGATCCACTAACTGTCTATGAAATTCATTAAATCTGGTTTAGAAGTCATATGTGCATCCCACCACAGAAAGCCTGGCACCCAAACCCTGAGACCATCAAAGCCACCAACAGCTGAAAAGTAAACTATCCTGTCAACTTGAAAATAAATAAGTAAAAGGGAAGAAGACATATTTGCAGAGTGTTAGCCAACTCTTGGGATTTCCCTCATGCCAACGTATTCTACTTCTGCTATACATGCCTGGTATTTTAAGACCATTAAGAAGAGAAGTTTCTGCAGCTGTATTTACTTGTTTTGATCAGATAACGAGAGCCAAGATATGCTTCAGAAGAGAACAAAACAGATGAGGGAGGAAATGCACCCTTTCTCAGCAGCTGGAGTGATACTGTTTTTTCTAGAGCTGTTTGGAAAGGGAAAGAGCTCTCTCGTGATGGCTGCATTAGAGCAAGCTTGATATGGAAAGCCTCATTTTCATCAGGAGAAGCATCATACATCTCAAGGACACAACACCTTCTTGTATCTGTGATTCAGTGTATATATTAAGCTCCCCACTCTCCTTTCTCCTTCCAAACACAGAACTTGCTTAGTATCTCTACAAGGCTTTAGGCTGTAGACATTTGGATTTGCATTTCCATTTCATTTACTTATCACTTGCCTGGTGACATTTTCTAAAATGAGTTTATGGGTTCCTTATGCTTTCTTGCAAACATTTCTATATGCAAGTGCACGCATTTGTACTGTGGGCATTTCAACGTAATTCTTAAAATATTTTCTAGGAGTCACAAGAGCATCCTTTTTTCCTAATAGACTGTTTAAAGCAAACAAGAAATTCATAAACTTGTTGGAAGTTAAAGCCCAATATTTTGAGGGGTTTTTAACAAAAACAGAGGGTGAAGATTAAAGTATATCTGGCCAAGACACCCCAATTTCATGATGACGGTTCTACTTCCCTTTTTGTACTATGTATCAGAAGAGTGAATTCTTACTCTCTTTCTTGCAGTAGGTTTGTCTGAGAGCATGTGGTGACAGAATTTGTCTTACAACCATGTTACATTTTTTTTAAGGGATAAACGTGTAGAAATGAAGTGGTATTTGGAGGCTTCAATAGGCAGAGAATGAATAAGCACTCACATTTGAGGAGAAATATGCAGTAGTTTAGACCATTAGGTTCTATTTAATGATGTAGTGCCTAAAACAGTAATTCTAGTTAGTCAGGGCACTAAAATGTATCTTTGCAGATGAAGCTGATAGATTGACTGTTTAAGACAATAAAATTAAGAATATAGGCAATAATTTGCATTACAGCCTCATTTGTTGTTTCAAAGACAATCTTGTTTTCTTCCCCTTTCTCTTTCTTGTAGTAGACTTGTAGTTACTTTCTTAGATGTATAATTTCTACCAAATATTATAGCCATCCTTACTCCAAGTCTTTTGCCCAGGTTCATACACCTGTGAACAGGGTAGCGATTAAATGGTTCTTTAAGATCAGAGGTTGTTTAATATCATGCTAAGAGAAACATCACCGAGACTAGTTAGCTAAAGTGGAGTTTTAAAACCCATCTGTCCTTTATCAGAAACTTTGAACTAAATGCCTGCAACCTGTTCTTGTTAGAGGCATTAAAAGGAATAGCAAGTGTATCTTAAATAAAAGGAAAAAAGACTTGGAATGTGTTTGGTCAACACATTGCTCCTCTGTCTGTAGAATATCCTGTTCCAAAATATGAAAATTTTCCTGGCCGTTCTGAAGTTAGGGTAACACATTTGAAGTGATCATTTATGCTCAGGTTTCAAATTAGTATTTTTACATATTACTACCAATCTAAGATATGGTAATTCAAAATTTCTCATTCCTCTAATGAATGAATGAATGATAATCCTAGAATTTACTTCATTATGCTTTTGACTAAGCCACTACTTCATAAAGTATTCCAGAAGATAATTACAGCTGAACAAAGTGTTCCCCAGGTAAATAGTCTATAAGTAGTGCAAATTATCCTTTGCATGTATTTTATTTTAGGATTCCTTGCTTTGGTTCCTTAACAGGTAAAGGTATTCTGAATAATTACCAAAGCTATCTGCATGATGTACTATAATTTTCTTCTTGAGACTGAGTGTTTATTTATACTGGTATGTCTGATCTAAGGAACTTCTATCAAGGCATTGGTGTTGAGAGAAAAGTGCTCTGCTCTGCAATATTTAAGAGATAAAGAAGCTAAATTAACCCTACAGTATACTGCCTTTATAGTCTGATTAAAGCCTAAAGAATCTGAACATATGAGTGTATATATGAGAAAATAAGTCAGTCATCCATACATATTTTAATGTATTATGCTATATCATAAAGTCTAAAGTATGTTTATTTGTGAAGAGCTCAAATAGTGAAGTCAAAAACCTTTAGTTCTCATTTTATGATTTCACAGAAAAATTGAATGAATTAAATTAACTTGAACACATTTAATTAACTGCTTTTTCCTATAAACTCTTTGATATTGTACATTAATTTTTACAGATAGCTGGCTGATATCTTCTCCAGCTCTAACAACTGTGATTTTATTGACTTGCAGAAAATAGGAGGCACACCATTTTAATGTTTCAGAAAGATGTAGTCTTTCATGAATTGATTTTTTTTTAATTTAATCATTAAAAGCACAAGTCAAAATTCCAAAACTTTTTTTTGAAAACTGTAACATTTCTTTGCCAATGGTTTAAAGACTACAAAACTTAGTTCTATTGTTTTCAATGTACATTATCATTGGGGTGTAGTTCATGGCCCTCACAATGGGTTAAGGGTGTAAAACCTGGTACACAAAGCAAGTTTAAGGAAATAATAAATTCCAGAAAGTGTATGTAATAATCAAATTTATACAGCATTTGCCATTAAAAATTGAGTATAAATATAGCCTAGCACAAATCGTTATCTCATGTGATAATTTTTGTCCAAGTACCTCCTCTTTTGAAAAGAAGGATTCCACATAAATATCTCCACAGCTCTTTCTCCTTGAATTCCACAGCCTCCAAATAAGTTTTTAAAACTTTATAATGATCTGGCAAATAAATTGATTGTTCCACTTATCTGGCTAACTGGTAAAGGCTTACTGACTTTTTGTGTTTTCCCTTCCCCATACCGCAAATTCCTGTAATATATTCATAGCAGAAAATATGATTTGCGCTAAATTAATATGATTTGCATACTTGGTACACAATGATTATGACTCCCTTAGTGTTTCACTTCACGAAGAGGAAAGCACTTTTGAAGTCAATCTCCTGGTCATCCCTGGTCATCTACCATGTTTTGGTTCATATCACACAAAGACCCTTGGGTGCCGTAAGCTGGATGAAATCAGATGGAAGTGATTTCTAGTGGATGTCTTCCAGAACTGCATGTGATGTGGTCCACCAACTCATGGTCGTTCATTCTACACAAATGGGCTAGAATTAGTCAGAAGCCTTCATAAATATGTGCAGAGCAGTCACTGGGATCACAGCATCAACTCTGCAAACTCTACAGTTCCCATTTGTCCACACTACTTGCAAATTTAGACATAATGTAGCCCTGTCCATGACTAATACTTTTAACTGTTCCTGAAATAGAAATAATAACTGTTGAGGTAATTAAGTTATGTAGACACAGGTGAGTGCTTGACCGCATAAAGCAACAGCATGAGTCAGCACAAATACCTTGGATGTAATTCAGGAATACTTGATCTGCATTGAGTCCATTCAATATGAACTGATTATAAAAAATTTTTGTATTTTTCCATCATTCACCCCCCTCTTCCCATCCCCTCATATCAATTCTACTCTTCCTTGAAGTTAATCTATTTCACTTACCAAAACGCTTCATTGGCTGTTCATTTCCTGCTTGCATGATACACAGCTCTTCATTAGTGTGAGTGAGGAAAAAATCCGTATTTCAGAATTTAAAAGGACCATTCTGTAGCATGAAAGTATTTCCTAGGTTCAGTTGCAAAGCTCCTACATAACAACATTATTGCCTTGTTCTTCAGGAAACCCTCCCCCAGGAATTTTCTCCCAAACCAACTCTGCTGAACCATCTTGAGGCTGATCACATTGAGGACAGCACGAACGGTGAGCCTCGGGAGGCTGAGCTGGCGGCACCTACAGAAACTATGGAATGTGAGAAAGATATTTTTTCTCTTTCCTGTTATATATTTTATTCTGATATTATGACAGGGTTATTAGGCACCAAGTGGAAATGAGGAGGAGAAAGTGAGTGACAACATGTAATAAAAATAATGATTAACTGTGTCAGGCTGAGAGGCTGGGAGATATGATGGGAAGAAAGGAAAATCTACTAAAAAGAAAGAGGAAATTGGGACAAAAGAAAGGTGGTATTTAGCCCTTCTTTTCAAGACCCTGTAATATATTCATATCCTATCAATCTTCCCCCAAAAATATTCCTTTTCTGGTTTTGTTTCATTTGAAGCAAAGTTTTACATCTCACTGTAAACTCTGTCTCATTAGAGCATCTTAGACATTTACAGCAGTTGGAACTTTCAGAGGGACCATTCTGTTCTATTTGTGTATGAATTTATCTATCATGATGCCAAGCTTAGGTGTTTTTCATAGTCCCTTTTTTATCATCACAGAATCTGAAAGCGAATCTTAACTAGGTAAAAAATTCCAGACTTTATTTTTAATTATTAAAAATAGACACAAATAAAACAACCAAATCCCACTGTCTAGTTCAGGAACCATTGACATGTTAAGCCAAGAAAAAAATATACAGTAGAATATGTCCATGGGTAAATCAGGTGTCTATATATACACTGAAATTCAGCTTTTCTAATAGTAAAATTCTGATTTTAATCAATCCAGCAGGGTCTGGTGGTTTCTTTTACAATTTCTAACTCATAAATAAGAAATAGATATTTGTTCATCTATTTCTACTGCTTTTATCTTCTGAACTGCTTATAGTATTTAACAATGCTTTCTTGAGGTACAGTTACCAAAAGCGGACACTAAACAAATAATAATTCGCACAGTGCATACAAAGGTAAATTTCCCTTCCAAATTATATTTGATGCTTCAAAATTTATCCATGAAATTATAGAAGCACATATACACATTCTGAAAACCCGTGTTCCATAAATTATCTCACATGGCTGCTTTAATTATTTTGAAGTCATTTCTTTCCAGAGTAGTGGCAGCCCTCTCGTGCTACAAATCTGACCTCATGTTTTTTGAATTAAAGCACAAATTCTAAGTTCAGCTACCCATCCAGGGTGATGGTTCTGCTGATATGACCTGCCATTACTTCCTTCTTGTTTTTGTGACATTTGTGAACTTTTTCAGCAGTATTTTTAAGTTGTGTTCATAAAGATACCAAAGAACAAAAGACCGGTAACTTATCCTTAGAAATCATACAAGAGATAGCCACATTAGGGGAAGATTTCCCTTTTTTTTTTTAATTTGTTTTCCTAATTGACTGTTTCTATTTACCAATCACTTTCTTCACCAGCCCAGATTTTTTCTATTTTTATTTTTTGCTTAGATTCCTGCTACAAATTTCAGATACTCTTATTTGCCTGTATGAAGTATTTCATTTAGACAAACCTGAAAACAAGATAGCTAATACTCTTCTGTCCTATATACCGTTCTTTCATTGAAAATGATTCCTTGATTAACTACTGAACAATTCACAACACAATAGTTTCTTGTGGGAGCTGCACTGCATTTTTCATAAACTGAAAAATCTTCTGAAAAACAGATGAGTGGTTTCTTATTCAGCAGATCATTTTTTTGACTCATATGTATGAAACATAAACTAATACTAAAAATCAGCATAAATGGCTCTTTCTTAGAGAACAAAAAGGAAAGGGACTAAGTTACAAACATCCAGACTTTTGTAGTGTTTGATTTGTATTGCTTTCCTCTAACCTCTGCTTTTTATTTAGCATTGACTGTCAGAAGAGAATAAGAAGGATTAGGAAGTATTGCCTTATTTCTGCTAGGAGGTAAGCTTTTATTCTATATGAGGATTGTTAAAATCAGTAAAGGAATAGAAATATTACATGAGATTTGATTAAACTGAATGACATATCAAAGCAAGAATAATAAAAAGAATTATATGCTATAGGCAGGAAATTTATTTGTATGGACTGAATATCATTTATCTATGAAACACTCTGTTCTATGTATTAAAATTTTACTTTGTATTTTACAGCTAAGCCTCCTGATTAAATTGGTTGCATTCCTGGCATCAAAATACACTTTGCTTAAATTGCATAGCAGATAAGATGAGATTGAATTGATCAGAACAGTCAACCACAGATAATTTTAGTGATAAAGATCAAGAGTTGCTACAATTGTGTTATGCCTCAGTAAATGTGGTGTAGCTTGGGTTGGGTTGAGTCTGTAAATTTGCCTATTCATATCTCTGTGTACACAAATTTTAAAAATGCCAATTTTTTTTTTTAATATATTTCTGTCTTTCTCAATATTCAATATAGAACCACTTATAAAATAACATTTACCAACTGGTCTTAATTATAAATAGAAGCTATGCTACACAGCAGTAGTTCATTAGTAATACTTGAAAAAGTAGTTTTGAATTATTATTGGAATGAAAAGTGAAGAGCTGGTTTGTTTCAAGGTGGAATAAAAGATACTAGTCAGGATCACAGCATCGTGGATCTAAGCACACAAAACTGTGTAAGAGACCCAAAAAGATGCACTCAAAGAACTGTACTGACAGATTTATATCAACTGCTGGCACAGTGGGAGCTCAGGGGCAAACACATATTTTGTTCAAATCCATAAAATTTTATATAAATGCACAACAGTAATTCCCTCTTTAAATGACATCATCAGTAAAGCAAATTTTAAAAAAAGCTAATGGTATTATAATGTAGGCCTGGAAACCAATACATCCAAACTATAATAATATGCATGGCATCAAGACAGGGAATACTCAGTGTCATTTGCAAGAGTTTGTATTTAACATGCTGGTATTTAATTTACATTTAACTTTAACCCAGAGCTTATGATGCTTGTGTTTCGAATTAATAAAACATGTTTTGGAGGTTATTAAAATCCCTTTATAGCTTTATTTACACTGCAGTACAGATGTACATTACCAACTATAATTCTATATCAATGTATTTGGGCTGAGAGAAAAATTATAGTTTTGCAAACAGGCTTGGACTAATTTGAACCTAGGTTATGTTTTGTCTTATAACTTCATAAAACTACTAGAACTATTACACTATTAGAATATTAGAAAAATAAAACTAATAGAATTAATAGAATTTTTTTAACCTTCATTTTAGTTAAACATTTGCCCTTATTTTCCTCGTTATGAAAACATACCATCATATTTTTACTTTTCCATTTAAATTGCTAGATTTCGACACTGGATCAATTTGAGTGTGCTAATGACTCAATTCCCATTACAATGGGGTATCGGATATAGATTCATCTCTCTGTCTCACAAGTTTGTAACTAAAATAGTTAAAAGGCACACCTCATTATTTTTACAAGACTCCTGACTTCAGAAGGTCTGGCCCTATGGTATAAGTGTACTGTTAAATTTACTTATGGTGGCACAGAGTTATAAGTAGTCGTAATGTCACAAATATAATTATTTCTACAGAAGTTCCACTGGAGAAATAATATCTGAAACAATACAATAAACTTTTAATAAAACACCTTTTAAAATGTCACTGTCATTTCAGGCCTGTGCAGCCATTCAAATTTATTTCTAATGCCTAACTATTTCTGATTACACAGAATTAATCCTTAACGCATTTATTGATAATGCATTTACAACACAGACACTGCATTAATCAGTCTGCCTTAGGCAAATCACATCCAGTCACTCATTTTGATGTTCCTTTGAGCTCCTATGTTAAAAAAAGTATACGAGCGTGCTTTGCAAGAAACCCAAACTCAGTTTCCTGGAAAACTAAAAGCATATTCTGTCGACTATTTACAGTCTCAGCCCATAATACTCAAATTAATATAGGGACCCACATAAAAAGACCACTGGACAGGAAAACTGAACATGACCATGATGCTGACAATCATATAGGAAATGAGTGAATTTTTCTTCTCTGGTCTTGAGACTGAGTGGGCAAACCTAAATTGCATCAAAGATAGCTGATTTCTTTTACCTCTTCTAAGAGAATGGCAGCATCCGAACTATATAATGGAAAGGTCTCTGGTCCATGCTAAGCTTTTAAACTATATTAATGCTATCTTGCCCAAGACAGCAGGAATCCTGCTGAGAAATTAATGATCTAGTCAGTCATGTGCCAGTGCTCAGCTTTACTTGCTCACCCTTTTGACTCTACCATAAGCATATCCAGTAAGGCACAAGACAATTTGTCTCGGCCATACAAGTACGTCTGTAGCTCAAAGACAACAGTAAACCTTTTGCCTGCTCAGACCAGAGCAGCTTTCAGATGCATGGATTAACCAAAAAGATATCAGTTCAGGCTAAAGTATTTTGAGACACTACAAAATTATTCCAGAAGTCTGAAAGGAATAGAGAAGGAATAGAAAAAGTCAGAATTTGATTTAGTGGTGTGTAATGTTTTCTAAACTATCCATTTATCTTTTGTCACTACTTTGGACCTAGTTACACTTTCATTACTTTGCCTTCTCTTTCCAGAAGTGTTTTGCAGTGGTCATCTGAGTTTCTAGTTCTTGCTTGTCTTGAAATCAAATCTTTTGAATTGTTTATGTCCAACTAGAATGGTGTCTACGTGTCAGCAGCTTGTCCTCTAGTTTCTGGGTTACAGGCTGCTACACCTCCATTTTCAGGAACAAAGACAAGTGAACTTCACAAAAGGTCTTTGAAAAATAACGTTTTATTTAGCACCTGTAGTAAACTTCTACAATAAAAAAAAAAATAATTAAAAAACAATCACCCAGCCAAAAGCCTTCAGACACATTTAGTCTCAAGTTTATATTTCAATCCAGGCTAAATTGGATAAAATTTCTTCCCAGGTTTCAAGAATAATTCCTGTGCACAGCAGGCTCTTTCTAGATACGTATGACTGTCTTACTCTACTACTTTCCCTGAATACACATGGATTTTCATTTCAAACTCTGCAGAGATTATTTTACCTCCATGGGCAGGATTAATCAGGATAAATATAGACATCTATGTCTGAACTAGTTGTCTAGTCTTTTGATAATGTCGATGGAAAGAAATAAACACTCTGTTTGTGATTCATTTCACACCAAAATAAATCTCTAAAATAAGTCAGATGAATCATGTTGTAAGACAGCCTGTTTCTCTCCATTACCTATAAAAGGACATCAGTCAACTAGTTCAGATGAAAAGAGCTACATCTGCTCTAATGAATCTCACTCCAAGTGTCTCCTGGGTTAGTGCCTTGTCAGTTGATCCAGTTCTTTATACTGGAGGAGGTATGGGAGCAGGAAATGAAAACCATGTCTAAGAGGAAGCTGTTAACTATGTCTGGTGGTGGTTACTCAACCTCGTTATACCAAAAGATGCGATAAGCAGCTCTTTTTAAAAAGTAGTCCTACGGTTTCTATATTTCTATTATATTCTATAATGAATGCTACAGTACCATAGAATGAAAATCAAAGAGTATTCTACTAAGTTTTCGCAGATTTTTTTTCTTTTTTATTCTATGTTGGGCTCTATCACCACAATTCAGAAGCTGTTGGGAGTTGTAAGATTTCCTAGTCATATTTTTGAGGAGTTAAAAATTAAGCATCTGTAACAGCTGAAAATGAGAAACAATGCAAACTTTGTTTACTAGGCTCTCAAAGCCAAATCACAAGCTATATCCAGAAGCAGAGGTGGCCCTTGACAGTTTCCTGACATTTTTTACTAGTTTTCACAGCTGCAATATTTATAAT